>VDFB02379711.1:233449939-233786786 GCA_007258455.2 Sequoia sempervirens | reverse complement strand
TTAATCGTAATTTAAATAGAAAATGAATAATAATTACTTATTAAATTTAAAATAAAGCATAATTTATATTGGTGGAAATATGAGAATATCCTTTAAAAACCCTTTTCATTTCAACAATTTTGGGTAAAAAAAAAGTCATTAGCCACATACCCATCATATTGCCACTTTTTGGCTCATCATGATCCTGCACATACCCAAGGACTTTAAAGTTTATCAAATGGATGTTAAGTCTACTTTTCCAAATGGTTAATTGGAAGAAGTTTACATGGAACATCCTGAAGGATTTCAATTATTAGGTCAACTGGATATGGTATGTAAATTTAAGAAGGCACTATATGGGTTAAAGCAAGCTCCTAGACCTTGGTATGCAAGATTGGACATATATTTGATACAACAAGGATCTAGTAAAGGTACTGCAAATAGTAATCTTCAAAATTGAGAAAGAAAAGATCTTGATAATGATTCTATATGTGGATGATATTATCTTTGGTGGAAATGAATCTATATGTAAGATATTTTCTGAAGAAATGTAGAAAGAATTTAAAATGTCAATGTTTTGGGAGATGAATTTCCTCCTTGGGCTAGAAATCAATCAAACAAATAAAGGGATTTTCATTTCACAATCTAAGCATGACAAAGAGATATTGAAAAAGTTTGGAATGGATGACTCAAAAATGGTATACACTCCTATGGTGACTAGTTATAAATTAAGCAAATATGATTATTCACATAAGGTTGATTAGAGTAGATATAGATCTATGATTGGTGGACTGCTATATCTAACTGCTACTAGATCGGATATCATGCTTGCAATTTTTCTTGTTGCTAGATTTCAAGAAGATCCTAAAGAAACACATGTTTCAGCAATAAAGAGGATATTTATATATTTAAGAGGCACTCTAGATTATGGCTTATGGTATTCTAAGGATACTGATTTCACATTAAGTTCTCATAAAGATGTAGATTGGGTTGGTTGTGTTGATGACGAGAAAAGTACAAGTAGTGGTGCATTCTTTCTTGGATGTAGATTTGTGTCATGGTTGAGCAAGAAGCAAGATTCAATCTCTTTATATACTACCAAGGATGATTATATTACAACAACAACATGATGTACACAAGTTTTGTGGATGAGACAAAAATTGAAGGATATTATATTTTTATATGACAAGCCTATATCTATGTTTTGTGATAATATAAGTGCAATTAAAATTTCAAAGAATCTAGTGATGCACTCAAGGAAAATTAATATATCTATTAGGTAGCACTTTTTGAGAGAGAAAGTTATGGAGAATGAGGTGAAACTTGAGTATATACCTACAAAGGATCAGATTGCTGGCATATTTACTAAGGCTATTCCTAAGGATATTTTTGAGTATCTTTGGGAGAGGTTGGGGTTGTCACCACTCTGATGAATTAGGTGCATATGGAGATGCATCATTCAAATGGATCTATGTATCTATCTATTGTTCTAAACTGATGTTGGTGGCTAGATCCCTTAGGGGGAGTAGGTAGTGTCATGTGTTTTCATTGAATTATTGACTTAATTGGGTATACTCCTAAGGGGGAGTATTCTGAGTAGGTATGTTGGTTCAATGTCAAAGAGGGAGAATAATGTAAAAAATTTATCCTTTTCCATTGATGTGAAAAGGGGAAAAAGTATCATGTCAAAAAGTGTAAGGTATTACTGGAGAAATTTGTGCATATTGTCAAATCATTCAGGGGGAGAAAAGAAAGTGTGTTTAGATTTGTTTTGATGTATTTCATGTTTTTTTACATCATGTGTTGCCATGAATGGAAAAGGTGGAGATTGTTATAAGTATGAAGGTGTTGTCATTGATGTCAATAGGATTTCTATTAATTGGTGTTTTCATTGATGTCAACTATGTATTAAGGAAGTTGTTGCATGATAAAAATGTTGAGGATATTGAGAAAATTATAGAAAAGAGGAAAATAGGTTGTTGTAGGTTGTGCATGTGTAGTTGAGATATTAAGGAAGTGTTGTAAGTACATGGAGCTATCTTTTATTGTAGTGTCTATAGATGAGTTGGAATGAAGTAATGAGTTGAGATGACGTCTATGATAGTTTATTTCCAAGTGCTTTTGAGAAAATTTGATAAACAAAGAAACTAGTATTATGCAAGTGTTTAGAATGTGCTCCAAATTTTGCTCCACATTTCTTCCATATTGCTTATATTCCTATGTAAATTTAGTATGCTATTCAATGCTATTAGAGGTTGCTATATTCAAAATTTTGGGTTCTGGATCATTGGTGAAAGGAAGTTGTGTTTACTAGTATGTGAATTGGTTTTGTAGTGTTCTATAGAGGTGTCGGGGATAAATGTATCTTCTCCACATTTCTCTATAGTTTCTTTTCAAGACTTGTGGTTTTGAAGGAGAGTTAATCATGTTGTTCTTTTATTAATGTCAAGAGGATTCATGGTTAGGTATATCAAAAGTTTTGAAAGCATTTACTTAATTCTTAATGTGTTTTCATGGGTAATGGTCAACCTAGTGTCTACACTAAATTCAAAAATGTTTTAGTAATGGATGCATAGCATGGTGTGTGTGACTTAATTTTTGGTCTCAAATAAGTGTTTTTATAGTGCATTTTCATTCCTATCCACCATGGTAATGTTTAGGTGTTAACCTAATTTGAATTTGTAAATACAACTAATAGATTTCTAACCTTGGAGAAGATTCTTAAGGTTGAGGTTGATATAAATAAAAGAAGAGTTTTTATGAGTTGAGAGAGAATGAAGAGAAGAAAGATAGATGCGAGGTCAATGCAAGTGATGTGTGTGATGCAAATCTAAGCAAAGTAGTGTGAATTTCAAAGTATTGGATTCCTAAATGAAGTGAGCCAAAGATGTCTGAAGTCTTTCATGCTAGACTAAAAAAGTGTTGGAGCATTGTGGTAGATTCCTTGTTGTATTGAGAAAGTGTTTTCTATGTAAAATTTGTCTTCTATCTTCTTGTATTTATTTCTATGGTAGTTAGCCTTGGTTGTGAGCCTTTTTAGACAATGTGTCCTATTCTAGCAATAAGCCCTTTTGTACCAGTTTTGCAATTAATTTTATTGTGAGCTAATCCTCACCATGGTTTTCCCCTCATTGGGTTTTCCACATAAATATAGTGTTCTCTTGTATATGGTGTTGTTATTTTAGTTTCTCTTATATACATAAGGGTTTAACGAATGCATGTGGATCTAATTACTTTTGAGGGTTTTGATTTTTTGATTAGATACAATTGATTCACCCCACCCTCTCAGTTGTCTTGTTCATTCAACAAAGTTTGCAAGGTTGATGTGCATAGATGACCTTGGCTAATATTTCAAGGTTGAAGATGGTATAAATAAGAGTTGAGTTGTTAAGGGATGAAAAGATATAAAAGATAGATGTGAATGATGCGAAGTGCATAGTTATAGAGTACAAAATTGAGAATTGCAATGTGATATTTTTATGTGTTAGATTACTATATGCAATGAGTAGAATGTGTTTACAATTCTTCAGTAAAGATGCAAAGGTGTTAGTGAGATTGTTGAGTATTCTCTATTTCATTCAGATATTTTTCTTTGTGTAACATTCTTCTCTATCTTCTTTTATATTCTGATAGTGAGCCTTTCTTTCTTTGGGTAGTGAGCCCTCCAACACTGAGCACTATTATATTTAGTTTTAATGTTACTTATATTGTGATTTAATCATCACTATGGTTTCTTCCTTCTTTGGTTTTCCACATAAATGTGGTGTTCTCTTGTGTATGGTGTTGTGTTTCAATTTATGTTATTTTATTTTCATGATAAATAATCATAAAAAATTCAAGGGTTTAATGAATGAATGTGGCTCTGAATGTGTATAAGGGATTTGAAGTTTTGGAGTAAAATTGATATACCCCCCTCAGTTGTCTTGTGTATTCAATAATTGGTATTAAAGTAAGGCTCCTTGGAAGAAATCTTAACTGCTTAAGGTAGATTTGGGATGGCACACAAGAAGGAGATCCCTATGTTTGATGGAACAAATTATTCTTTCTATAAAAGAAGGTTGGAAGGCTTTTTAAATTATCTGAAATATGTCTAGAAATTAGTTAAGAATGGATATACTATTCCTACAAATGGTCCAAGAACTAAAGCTCAAATCAAGGCATATGAAATAAATAGTAAAAAAAGGTATGCTCTCTTAAGTAGTCTTACAAATTTTGAATTAGTGAAGGTTAATAATTTGAAATCTATAGAAGAAATATGGACAAAGTTGCAAAGCATTTATGAAGGATATGATAAGGTTAAACAAGATAAAAAGTATACTATAAAGATCACATTTGAGAAATCTGTGAGTATTTGAAGATGAAAACATTACAAGATACATGTAGAGGGTAGATGAAGTGGTGAGCTCCATCAAAATTTCTAGTGGAAAATTCAAAGAATCAAAAGTGGTAAAGAAAATTGTCCCTTTCTAGATCTTACATTCATAAAGTTTCTACTATTGAGGAATTTGAAAATCTAGATTAGTATTCTAGAGATTAATTGTATGGTTATCTAATTGCATTTGAAATGAGAGAATTTGGTATAAATAATGGTGCAAAATTTGAGACTACTTTTAAGGCTTCAAAATCAAAGAAGACTAAAGAATAAACTCAGGAGGTCTTGATGATTTGGAAGCTAACTTTTTGAGAAGGATGAAAAAGGGTACTGATAAGTACAAAGGTTGTTTGCATATGGTCAACATTTCCCTGGGAATTTGTGACATGGAATAACCACCTCCCATGGATTTGTTAACTATAAGATTTGTATCGGGCATTAACAGGTTGATCTTTTGGTGAAACGACAACTATGGGGCCAACAATTGGTATCAAAGTGAAAGGTGTTTTGTTTGAATCCCCTTGGGTAAGACTAAGGGGGAGATTGTTGGCATATGGTTAGCGATCCCCTAAGGATTTGTGACATGGACTAACCGCCTCCCATGGATCCTTTAACTTTGATAGTTGTATCTAGCATCAATAGGTTGATCTTTTGGTGCAACGACAACTATGGGGCCAACAAATGTAAGCTGCATTTCAAATGTTTCAGCTATGGAAATATAGTTCACTATTCTTCAAGATGTCCAACACAATTGTGAATGATAAAAACAAGGCAAAAAAAGGTAAAATGATTAAGAAAAGATATTATGTTAGAGAAGATGCAAGTATTTCTAATGATGAATCCAATTATGGAGATGTTGATGATGAATTCTTATTCATGGATTTAAAAGGTGAATCTATTTCCATTAACTTTGGAAGATGTGTGAAGGAAATCCCTCTAGAGTAAAAGCTAAGATTGAAGGTACTTTCATATCTATCTTTCATTCTAGACATGATAAGAACTATTGGATCATTTATAGTGGACGCTCTAACCATATGACCAAAGACAAGAGTAATTTTGTTAAACTTGAAATGTATGATGGAGGACTTGTTAGATTTGGTGATGATTTAGGTGCTAAGATATGTGGAATAAGTTCAATAATTTTTTATGGAAAGCATAATATTGATGATGTTTACTTTGTTAAAGGTTTAAGGCATAACTGCTTGAGTGTTGGACAAATGTGTAGAAAATGATAGAATCTTATGTTTCAGGATGATGGGTGTTAGATTAGAAAAGGGTCTGGAACTGTGATTGCTATTGGAAGAAGGACAAATGGAAATGTTTATCATCTCAATGGTGTTGATGGTCATTACTTTATGAATTAGATTAATGAAATATAGATATGGCATAGGAGGATGTGTCACATTATTTTTTATAATATAGTAAGAATCAATTCATTTCAAGTAGTGAGAGATCTACCAAAGATTTAAAAACCTATCAATGTTGTCTACAAGGATTGTCAAATTGGAAAAAAAATAAGAAGTTTCAAAGGAAAATAATAATGTACTATCAGATTGTTGGAGTTGGTACATACATATCACTGTGGTCCTACAGGAGTAAGCAATCTTCAAGGTGATGATGGAACCCCTAAAATGCTTCATGTTCCATATCAAAATTTTGTAATATTTTGGTTAAATCTATCTCTCTTGGCTTAGGGTTTTGCTCACTAACACTCTTTTAGGGTTTATGTTGCTAGAACCCTTTCTATGTAACCCTTAGTCCTACGTCCTTTCCAATGTTCTAATTCATCATTGACCCCTTATTTCTAGTACTCGGTCATTTAAGTTGCATCTTATGCCATCATAACCCATGAAGTAACTGGCCCCTTGTACCTAGGTCTAAAACATATTTTATATTATAAGGTCAACCAATTGACCTTGCTTGGCCTTTAGACCCTTTGGATAAAATGGTTCTAAGATAGTCAAGACCTTCTCTTACATTGTCCTAGGTACTCTCTTTAAAACTAACAACTGACATGTGTAGATTTGCTATTTTATGAGGACCATTCGATTTCCAAAGAGAGCATCCTAACCACTCCTTGCATCTCCATTAGATCTTATTCCACATTAAAATATTTTTATAGGTTGGTAGGAGGATACCATGTATCTTCTGCATGTGAGGGCTATGCACCATTGAAAATACTAAAGGTGGAAAAATAAAGCACATCAATGGTGATGATGAAGTAACATGGCTACATTAGGACCATTCCCTGCCTCCCCATTTGATTTATTTTTGCATTTAAAAATTATCATAGGGAAGTGAGTGAATGACATCTATCTATGGGACCCATTTGGTTTTGTAGAGGGTAAGCTCTTTGTTCAATGAGATTGATGGTCGAGGAGGAGTGACATGGGTCAATCCTGACCACTCCCCACACTCTCGTGGAGGACCCACCTCTACCTCCTATCTCTCAATGGGGAAGTGGGAGATTACCATGTGTCATCATTTTAGCTACCAAGAAAACATTTGGAGATGGAGAAAAATTAATGAAATATTTTTCCGCATATTGAAAGTGTTAAATATTGGGTTACCAAAAGAATTTTTAGAAGCATGTGTTGTAGTAACAAAAGGATATTTTGGTTGTAGTTGTTGACTATACTTGAGGGTTATGTGTATAGGCATGTGGGATCATGTTAAGACACACACACATTAAAGGTGGGAGATTTAATTTCAGCCTTTCCCTATCTTCTCCTTCGTAGAAGTTGCACATTGGTTAAGACTAATAGAGGATAGGGGAATATGACACATGGTTTTTTACATTAGTAATGAAGAGATGGTGGAGCTTGCAGATCACTATTAAGTGGCTGCACAAGGCTTTTTTGGATTTGATAATGGAAACAATTGTGTATAGTCACCTTTTTCAAAGTAAGTTGGTTAAATTTGGACTGTTAGTCACTTTATTTTGTTGTAAAATCAATATATAGTATTTAAAGTTAAGATCGACAAAAATTGAGTCGTTCCAGTTTGCAAAAGCAAGCCATAATGGAAGATAGGATGTCAAGCTACCAATTTAAGAGTTGTAAGGTCTTTAAAACCTGTTTTAAAGCACAATTAAGGATTGATAAAAGCATTCTACATGTCTAGAGAAGCTTGTGCTGAAATTTTCAAGCTAGTCCAACATTGGTGTTAGGGTTTTAAGATTACATCAAGCCAGAAAGTTAGTATACTATCCAGCCTTTGAAATTATTAAAAATTGCTCAATTATACCTTTTCTACCATTTTGTCATTAGGGTTTTCTTGGTTTTATATTTCTTGTAAGGTTTGACATTCATTTAGGAGAATTTAGTTGGTCCTGCATTATTATAATTTATGTCAAACCCTTGTTTGAGCCATAGATATTATTTAGTGCAACTAGAAACCCTAATTTACAAAAACCTTTGAGTCATGGCTCCTAAAACAAGAGCATATTCATCAAAGGAGGAAGCCTCTACCTCTAAAAGACCTTTGAGTATGGAGCTAGCTAACCAACTACCGCACTTAACTAGTTAAAAACCCAAGGTTTAAGTTCTTTTTAAGTGTACGCAAGTAGTTGAGGGCCTGGTCGACAAATATTGTACTATGAAGGATGCCAAATTGTCCTGCACTAGGTGGGAATTATTTTGTGGCTAGTCTAGAAATAGGATTTGTGGTGTTTTAGTTGGCAACTCATGGAACCTCGACTTAGGAAAATTGATTGTGTTGAATGTATACCTGGATATTAATCTATTAAAAACAATAGATGTCAACTATGACCTAGAAACTAGGACTATGAGGTCCTTAAATGGAATTGACATGGTTAAAGTCATTAAGGAAGAAATTACTCATGTTTTCAAACTCATCGAGTGGAGTGATGATATAACTAAAATTGATGAAAAGGCTCTTAGGGAAGAATATGATAAAACTAAACATGCATTCAGGGTCCATATATTTCCAAAGTATCTGGTAGAGATTAATGGTTATAGGGTTACATTGGGACCATTCGATAAAGAGCCCTATCTTGTAAATTATTTTGTCCCTTACTTCCAAAGAACTTTCTACTCCATTTGTGAGATAATTGGCTATGATCTAGTTACTAGAATTCCCATGGATTGGATGTATATCACAGAATAGATACAACACCCCTAGTATTGCACAATATATGATTATGCAAGGTTTCTTACAAAGAAAATTCATGAGGGTTTGGTAAAGTTGAAGAGGGGTGAGATGGGGCTAAGATTCAGTTGGTATTCGCTACTCATGCACATTTTTTTATTCAAAGGTGTGTCTTGTTTTAGGAAGAATATGACACTATATAGGAAGGAGGGTAATTTGGATTTTCCTATCTAGTGTTGGACCACCGCATTAGATAAGGATGATAGAACATTTGATTATCTATTATTTGAAAATTTGTTTGCTATCGAGTTGAGAAGATTCTTGGTTATGAATGTTCCAAGAGTTTCCAAGACCCTACATGATTTCTTGAGACCTAAAGATAAGAGGCCTAAATTGGGGATTAATCATAATTGGGGAGATGTTATGCCTTATCATGTATATATTGTTTTGAGAGTTTATGGTGCAACTGTCACACTTCACTTGTTGCCTATATGTGTACCAAAAAGAATTGGGTTTCTCGAGGTGATGTATAAGTTGGTAAGTGTGGAGAATAAACATTTACTAGATCAGGGAAAGGGAACTTTCTTCCCCTCATATACATGCTTCTATAGTTTTGTAATGATCAAAAGAGGTTGGAATAAGCTAAATGATATACTTAAAACCTTTCATATGAAGAGAGTGCTGACAAGAGAATATCATGATCTTAAAGGTTTCATGGCTTGGTTAAAGGAAAGGAACATGAGTTCCAAGTTTGTGCATATTTTCTAGTATGCTAAGGATATAATAAGGAACATATTTGATCTTTTTGAACAAGAGAATATAAAATAAAAGTGGATTTCTTTTAAAAAAATGCAAAAGAATGGAAAAGGAAATGGATCCTAAATTTTTTGCTCTTGCAAAAATCCTCAATATAATGTAGAGTGGAATATGTGTTCTAGAACTTTGAAACAATGGTTAGTCACCTTGGGGGTGAAAGAATGATTCAAGACAAGGGGAAAGCCCCTATGGAGGAGGAACATGTTAAAATATGAAGGACAACTGAGAGGGGGGTTGAATCAGTTGTCATAGAATTCAAACTTAAAAACTTCAACACATATCAATTTCATAACTGTACTATTCTATTATTAAGTATGAGCATGAAACATAGATAACAAAAATTAATTTAACATAGTAAACACCAGATTTTTACATGGAAAACCTGAGGGAAAAACCACAGTGAGGATTATCTCATAATATAAAGTAGTTTCAAACTAAAAGTAAAAGGCTCACTACCCTAAAAGGACTCGTTGTCCTGATACAAAATCTCACTACCTACAAAAGGATTAACACAATAAAAATTGGCTTTATAGCCAAAATGAACTGAGAATAATATACCTAACAAGTGTTGATGTAGTTTTGGTGATGCTCAATAGACTAATTCAACACACTTCATCTTTTTGCTCACTTTCAACCTTTTATTCACAACTACCCCATTGATTTCACATATGCACACACTCTAATATTCCTCTATCTCTGCTTCTTATTTTTCACACATAAAACTATCTAACATATTCATTTATATACCTGATCTTTTTATAGGAATCAATTAGGTTGGTCTAATTAGATGCAATTCATATTTACCAAGAATGCTAACTATCAACTCCAATCATTCACAAAATATTTCAAAAAAAGATAATTCAAACCTCCAACATGCTACATTATGTTGGAAATGACCTAAAATAGTTCACACATATACCCACATAGAAAATTTAATTCATCATATTAGAATTACCCCAAGAAGTCAGCTAGGAATAGACTCCAATGCAAAGAGCAATAAACATTTTGTACAAACACTGAATACATGAGATCTTGAGACTACGTGCTCCTAACATCTACAAACCATTTCCCAAAACTAAAAGCATCAACTACTAACTATGGAGGAATGTAGACTAGAATATCAAAGATGGTAGCATGAATATCGGTTTAGATACCAGACTAAAATACCAAATCAAGACAGTCTTACATTTGCAGTCACAACATGGTGACATCAATGATAACACAAAATAGTAGAGATAGTCAATCTTCTTCATTTTTCCAACAATCTCCCCTTTTTCATTGATGGCAACATGTAAAAAATTCTTCTTCAAAACTCTCCCAAAACTTCAAATATCTCCCCATACTCTAACTCTGCTCTAACTCTCTCTTCATACTCTAACTCTTTGTCCCTTTGAAATCAATGGCAAAGGATGGCCAAAAAAGGATATAAACAAGGTTTAAACATGGTGACATCGCAAATTAAAAAGATTTTAATTCATCAGAAAAACTTCCAAACATCAAAAAGTTCCAAAAATAATTAACTTCTTTTTCTTCCTCTTCTTCTTCTCTTTAGCCAAAAACAACAAAAAACTCAGGATTCAAGTAAAACTGACACTCTTCACCTGAAACACTTTCTTGTACCTTTCCTCAAGAACTAGATGCAAATTCTTCTAGTTAAAAGTGGTTGAATCCATTCTTGTGCAAATTCTTTCTAATAAATCCAATAGAGTAAAGGACGGTGACCAATATGAACTCTTTCTTTCAACATTTTCTATGTTAGTAAGTATTCCAAAAATATGTTCTAACCTCAACAATCTCTTTAAGAAACCAGAAGGTTTTCACTACATCATCTCTCTGTCTTTGTACAACAACTAATTCTTCTTGTAATTCACTGAATCTCAATCTTTTCTTACCTTCTTTGTCTTCAAAGACGTCAAAATTCTTTCCAATGTTGTTCACTTCAGATTCAACTGCTTCAATTTTACTTCTAAAATTATCTACTGCAACAAGCCACTGAAGACAATACTTGTAAATATTAGAAATTTCCTTAATGCTTTTCTTTGTTTCCATGATCAATTCAGATAGTCTTCCTTTAGATTTGACACACCTCTTTTCAACCAAAGCTTCAAACTTTCATCCTTTCGAACCTTCAAGTAGCATCCTTTCTTCAACAATCTCAACTAGATTTTTTGGCAAGAAATCAGAAACAACTAATACTCCAATACCTTTTCAAAGTAGATATTCTACCAAAGCCTCATCAATCTTCAGTCTGTCAATAGGAAAGGCTACACTCCATAATTCACCAATCTTCTTCATCTTCCCTTCAATAATCATAACTAGATGTCATCAGGGGATACTTTCTCCTTTTCTTCTAAAATTTCAATGATATCTTCAGTTATGACTTTCCTCTTCTTCGATTCTAGAGGGGAGTCTGATGAAAACCTCCAATTCCTTTTTACTAGAGGAAGAGTCTACCTCAAACTATCTCGAAGTAGATATACCGGAGAAAGATTTTTTTTTCAAGGATGTGAAATAGGATTTACACATACTTTAATTATCTGCCAACTCTCCTAGATATCTATAGACCTATTTTCCAATAGGAATCCCATATTCCCATACCACATTATCCTTTCCCAGTAGGGAACAAAAAAATTAAAACACCAAGCACACCAACAAAGATCCGAAATGAAAGGGATAACCCTCAATTATCGACATATGAACATTTTCAGAAATATTCTCAAGCAACAGGCTACATAAATCAAATTTATTCTTCTCCTTAACCATCATATGAACAATATAAACAAAAAATGCCAATGTGGAACCTTTATGAAATCTAAAATAGATCTTGTAAGATATTTTGTATACAACATACCTTACATCCAAATCCTCAATATTTTTTATCAATAGAGCTTGTGGGTCTTTACTAATGCCAGTCAACTCTTCCACATCTTTGTATTTTATAGTTTTATTTCCAGGAAGATCCCCAATATTGCATAGGCTAGTAATTGCCTCAATCGCTTCCTTCATAACTAAGTAGGGTTTTTCCAATATAGTACTTCTATCCTTGAAATGATTCAATAAGAAAAAAATAATCTCTTTATCAACAAACCATGAAAATTCACTCCACAAATCCATACCTAGGGTTTTGATGTTCTGCAATTCACTTTCGTTCAGCCCTAGTTCCATTTCTTTCATTTTTCTGTGATTGAATTCTTGTAACCCAACTCCTTTTAGCTTTAGAGGGATGACATCACATGATTCTCTATCCATCTCTATGGTTTCTTTTAATTCATCAATTGAAACCTCTTTGTTTTTACTTCTTTCCCTCTTTGCAAATAGAGAAACAAATTCAAGATTACTTGAGTCATTTTCTTTGAAATCCCTTTAGAATTGCTTCACGCTTGCTTAAAGATCGCACCAAAGAACCTTCCAAGTTCTTGAAATGTGTAATTGACCAAGAAGACTTCACAAATTTTAATTTAAAGACCATCAATTTTTCCCTAAGTGCATTAAATGCAACAAACATCAAAAAGATGCTAAAATCATTCATCTCAACATAGAAAACCCTAAATCAGTCTACAAATCATCATGATGACATGTTTTCTTCCGGTTCTTTCTCCACAACCTCTGATCCTTCATTATTTGTGTCTCATCTTCATGCTAGCCTCTAACACGCCATTTATCTAGGGGTTTTTAAATAATTTTTTGATAATGCTCCCCCTAAGACCATGCTAGCTCTAATTTCTGGAGGATTTGTCTATACCGAATGAGGGCACATATGCATCAATAGCTTTAGGTTTTTCATCTTCTTTCTTTTTCCATATCTTATTCATCTCTTGCTTTATTTCTTCTTTGTCAACCTTCTTTACCAAATCATTTTTTTCTACCAGAGCAAACATCTTTCCTTTCTTACTTCTACAAACCTTCAAAATATGCCCTAGTTTATTACACTTATAACATATGACATTTTTATGATTACTTTGACCTCCATTTCATCTCGATCTACATTGATTTGCTTTGTGTCCAAATTTGTTACAGCTATAACAATAGCCATTAAAGAATTGATTCATTTTACCTTCATTAAATTTTTTCCTCACTACTCAACTTATCATTCTCACCTGAGATTTGCATTCAATAGCCTTATGTCCAAACTTTTACATTCAAAGCATTTTCTGGTGAAGGGACCAAAAAACCGATTAATCCTGCTCTTGAATTATATTGCCTTGTGACCATATCTATTATATAAGAAACAAATACAATTGAAAGAGGGATACCTTTGTGCATTAGGTTGTCTCATAGGCAGTCTCCTTATAAAATTTCTTGAATTTCTCTTATGCTTTCCTTTGTCCTTTGAAATTTCACCTACATCATTTCCTATACTAGTTGTGTCTTTACTTGGTTTCTATCCAACAATAAATTCTCCAAGCTTATCGAAATTTGATTTAAAATTATTTTCACAGAGATTTTCCTTTTCTAGTTTAATCCTCAAGTTTACCACCTCTTGTTCAAGTTTAGAGCATTCATCAACTTTTTTTTTGCACCATTGTATTAAGACATTCTTAAATTCTCTTCTTCTCTTCTACTGTCACTTTCAATCCAATTATCTCTTAACTCAACTGCTCACTCACTTCTTTGTGCCTTTCCTTGAATTTCTTTAATTGTTCTTTAATCTTCCAAACACATTCATTTTCTTCATCCAAATTCTCCTTCAGATCTATGTTTTCATTTTCAACTCTATCAAGATATTTAAGTGTAGTCCAAAGTTCTTCTTTATCATCCATCTGATCATTCATCAAGATCCTCCTTAAGCAGTTAAGCTCTACACCAAGGAACCTAAGCTCTGCTACCAATTGTTAAAAGATGTAGGACAACTAAGAGGGGGGATGAATCAGTTGTCATAGAATTCAAACTTAGAAACTCCAACACATATCAATTCCATAACTGCACTATTCTGCTATTAAGTATGAGCATGAAACATAGATAACATAAAGTAATTTAGCATAGTAAACATCAATTTTTTACATGGAAAACCCAAGGAGGGAAAATCCATGGTGAGGATTAACTCACAATATAAAGTAGTTTCAAACTAAAAATAAAAGGCTCACTACCAAGGGCTCACTGCCCTAAAAGGACTCACTATCTTGATACAAAATTTCAATGCTTACAAGAGAGGCTCACTACCTACATAAATATTAATCCCAAAAAAAATGGTTTTACAGCCAAAATTAACTAAGAATAATGCACCTAACAAGTGTTGATGCAGTTTTGGTGATGCTCAATAGAATGATTCAACACACTTCATCTTTTCGCTCAACTTCAACCTTTTATTCACAACTTCCTCATTGATTTTTCATATGCACACATGCTACTATTTGTCTATCTCTACTTCTTTTTTTTCACTAATAAAACTATCCAACATATTCATTTATATACCTAATATTTTCCCAAGCATCAATTAGGTCGGCCTAATTAGATGCACATCATATTTACGAAGAATACTAAATATTAACTCCAATCATTCACAAAATATTTCAAAAAAGGTAATTCAAACCTATAGCACACTACATTATGTCAGGAAGGACCTAAAATAGGTCGCACAAATAACCATATAGCAAAATTAATTCACCATATCACAATTACCCCAACAAGTCAGCTAGGAATAGACTCTAATGAAAAAAGAAATAAACATTATATACGAGCACTAGATACATGAGATCTTGAGAGTACATGCTCTAAACATCCACAAACCATTTCCAAAAACTATAAGAATCAACTACTAACTATGGAGGAATGCGGACTAGAATACCAGAGAGGGTAGCACGAATAGCAATTCAAATACCAAACCAAAATACCAAATCAACACAGTCTTGCATTTGCAGTAACAACATGGTGACATCAATGAAAACACAAAATAGTAGAGATAGTCAATCTTCTTCATTTTTTCAACAAAACAAGGTGGAGGAGAAATCCCTATTATGGAGGAAAGACCTATAGGCCAGCCTCCCAAGGAACAAAAAATAAAGTTTTTCATGAGGAAGAACAAAGAAAAGAAAGATGATATAGTAGCTACTCCCTCTCAACAAGAGGAGAAAATACCTCTTTCTCCTATGCCACAAATGCCATCACTGTCTCCTCCAAGAACAACTGGTCCTAAAATTATGGATGTTGATGCCCCATCACAGCATACCTCACCACCAAAAGATTCACCATTGAAGAAGCAAAAGTTTGAACTAACATGTTTGGTGGATTATGATGATGATGAACTTGATGAAGAGATTTGGGTATCTAAGCATGAAATGCAACAAGGAATGCCTCCTGCACCGTACTGAATATGATACAACAACTGGGTATGAGGTTAAGCAAGGATGATCTCATTGGGATAAAAAATATTTTGCACAAAATTCATGAATGGTGATTCATTCGTAAAGTCCCAAGCTTTCATTGAATTTTCCTACAGGGCTAAGAAGGATGAATATGTTAATATTGTAACTATGCAAAGAAGTCTTCATCTAGAGTTTCCAGAGGCAACTATTCAAGCACATCTCCTGAAAGAAATGAAAGCCAAATTTCATAAAATGATTATAGTAGAGGGTAGAGAATTGGTGAGAAATAGTGGTGTTTTGTTGTTACCAGAGTGGGATCTGGCCTCTGTTAGTTTTTTAATATGATAAAGAGGTGTGACAAACCACTTTACAATTCAAAAAAATAAGCTACAATTGCACTGCAAGGATCAAATTTTAGTAAGTAGTGGGATACATTAGTTATATGCTCCATAGCCCCTAGCACAAGGATACCTAATATTGCAGAACCTACACCAAAATATAGGGGAGGCCTGATAATAAAGAGTGTCAGAGACATCAACTCTTAAGGCAGCAACAATGTCAGTCCATGTTGTCCAATTTACAAAAGCCACAGTGGAGTCAATAACTATAGAAAAGGAAAAATTTAGGAAGCAATACAATGACTTGTTGGTTGATTATGAGAAGACTAAACAACAAAATATGCAAATGCAAACAAAGGTAGCATTATTGATGGAGAAATTGAAAATTTTCCAACCAAGAGAGCAAAAGTAGACTGATGTTGCCTCCCCTATTGCTTCACCTAAACCAACACTTACTGACTACACCCCTACCAAAAGTTCCTCATGGGAAATTATGCTATATAATATGGGAGTTGTACCCATTTCAGTGGTAGAGCTAGACACATCTAAAGTACCACAAGAAGAGGAAGGTGCCAATGAGGATGAGTTGCTTAAGAAACTAAGTGAATACAAAGAAAAATGTGACAATCTCAATAAGGAAATATTTGTTAGTAATATAAATATTGTCACTATAGTCTTGGAGCAGCTAAATAGGGAGGTTAATAACATATTAAACAACATTCATGATAGCTATTCCTCCATGAAGTTTGTTATAAATAATTTTGGCAAGATAAGGAGAGAGCTATTTTGCTCATAGAGACATGGATCCCCAGGTCGCAAGAGTTGAGAATGATGTCCATTGGATCCAAGTAGGATGTTGACCCCCTCGAGAAGCTTAAGCACGCCATTACTATTGTAAATGAGATTAAGAAATTTAGGTTAAATATTGATCCTTTAGAGGCCAAGATAAGGGAATTGGTTAAAAAATTTCATGAAACACATCATGGTCTCCTCCCATCTATTTTAAGGGATGATGGTAGCATGAAAACCCTCCAGGAGTGGAGAAAGGAAACTAATGATGTCATTTCAACACAAGCTACTTCAATTTTTCAGGAAGATGATATGGGTACACTAAAGAGGAACATGGACATTCTAGCCCATGCAGAGATTATCTTGGTAGAGTTTGATAAGGAAGCCAATCAAGTTGTTTCCAAGTATTCACCTTATAGACAAAAGGTTGATAGTGTCATGAAATTTGGCTAGCCTACTGAACAGGAATTTCAAGCTTGGAAGAGAAAATAATTAGATGTACTAGAGGATTGAATTGCAATGGTGGGGTGGTGAGTATAATTTTGGTCTTGAATTCTGCAACCATGATAATTAATGGATGGAAGAGAAACAATGCATAGCCTAAAAACAATACAGATTAGGATTTTTTTAAATAATTACAAAAAATATTGTTCTCTCTCCAACATGGAAATTGGTAGCACCAGTGTTGACTTCGACGAATCATTTTTATCTCTCTATTGTTTTTTATGCTTTTAAGGTTTTGCTAAATGAGCCTACACATGGTTAATATTTTTGGATCTTGAAGAAGATATTTTAGAATTTTTTGAAAAAAATGAGAGATACCTTTTGGAAGGCAGGTGTATCTTCTTCAACATGTGCAAATAATTTTTGTCTTATATGTTTTCCCCCCACTTGCAATGAGAAAATATAGCTGCTTGGGGAATGTTGAAATCAAAATTGAAATGTATGTCAAATGTAAATACCACATTAATTGTAATTTGGCTTGATGCTTGTTGCTCTCATTTTTTCTATAAATGGGAATTCATGGCCAATTACATAGGTCTTTTGATGGTTAAGCAAATTTTGAGCTCATGTATGAGTAATTTTGATAATTTCAAGCACAGAGAAATAGATTAGTGTCAAGTCTTAGGAATGTATTCAGATCTATAATGAGCTTAATTTTTCTACAATAACAAATATATATGAGCGATAATTGCAAGTTCTCAGATTAGTTTCTCTCCTCTGTAATTTTGGCTTTGGAATTATGAATTAAGGAATCAAGGTTCATTTATTTGTCTTCAATCATCTAATTGAATGTGTTAGTTCATCTTTTTCTTTAGTTCAAAGAGCTAAATAAGTGTTTAAATTAGATCATATATTTTTAAGTGAAATTCAAGGACTGTTAAGGAGTTTGTAGTTTTGGACACATTGAGTTGTTTGTTGCAAAGTAATATACAATAGTCTACAAATACTTGTTTCAATTTGCTAAATGTATTATGATTTATTACATATGTGAATTTTTCGCCCTCAAATAAGGAAGTGGTCCATTTTTTTGGTCATCTTTGATGTTAGTGATTTGTCTATACTTGACAAAGAACAAAAATATTTACAATATTTTTTGACACACTTGTAATTACAATATAGTGGTATAAAGTAGTGCTCATTCCTAGATGTAGATACAATTCATTAAAGGATCTTCCAAATCCTCAAGGAATTTTATCTATTTATGTCTGATAGGGATGTATTTGTTTGTTTTTAATGTTTGCAGTAAAATGGCACGAGAGCATCATATAGACATTGTCAGGATCACCCTCCTAGTTTTCACTAAGCCTAAAGAGTAGAGGTCTATCCTAGCAAGATAGTACCTCTTTGTTATCCAATCCTTTCCTTTACTTATCATTAGATTCAGGTAAATTCATAGGTAAATGGTGAGATTAAGTTTGGTTCTAAAAAAATAACCAACGAACTTGTGACTCTGTTGGGGACATTACTAAGTCCAACGTCTCTAGGAAGATTTGGTGTAGTCAGAGTCAGATATTTTAATTCATCTGCACTATTGGAGAACAATTGGTTCAAATTTTCATCATATAAGTCATGTCTAATTTTATGCTTCAAAATGTGGTTCGTTCCTCTAGCTTGTGTTGAGTTATGTTCAAAGTCTTCTCTAATATTGCATGTGTAACCCCAAAGTGTGATAAAAATTTATTTCTCAGTATTTTTGGGTGGCGACTTTGAAGTCTCTCATATGTGTGCAAGAATAAATTCCAAGAGAGAAAGTGAGAAAGAGAATTTTGAGATACAATTTGGTCCCATGCGAAAGACTATAAGTTACACAAAGAAACATCTTGAATAGAAGATGGAGTCTGAGCATTCAAAGGACAAGAAACCCACCTGGGTGAAGAAATGTGTTGAATCAATTAAGTCAATTGAACTTCTCGTTGATGCATCTCCTACTTTTATTAATGAAGTAAACAGTGAAAATATGCATGAAGAGGCACTCAAAGTTGACGTGTCTAATGTAGATCAAGGAAGTTTTCCTAGTCAGAAATGTTTTTACAATGAATTTGATGTTTGAAAAGAGGAAGATAGGTGGGATTTTTGGGATGAAAATAAGTTCTTAGAACCTTCAACTCCTAGAGTAGGATCTATTTTTAATGGAGATAATTTTAAGCCCAGAGGTGAACCTACTAGTGTAGAATTGCACCTTCCCCTTGAGGGAGAACTAGTAAATCTCACTTTCTTTATCCCTGAGCCAAGTGAGTGCAGAGATATTCTTGAAGATGAGGAAGATATAGATAGAGATATGTGAGCCTTAGAAGAGGAAGAAATTAGGCTTAAAGAAGAAGAAAAACATAGGCCCAGGGAGATGAAAGAAAAAAGATCAAAGGAGTTGAAAGAAAGGAAGAAAGAATTAAGGCTAAGATGTAGGAAAGAGATGCTTGGAGGAAAAGACTAGAAAAGACGAGAGAAGAAGAAAAGAAAAAAAACACTTTATGAAAATGCTTCTAAGTTTACTATTAAAATGATCCCCGATCCACCTAAGGTGGCCATTCAAATGGGAAACTCTATTGCTAATAACTATACCACATCCATTACAAGCACCAAAGCCTTAGATCCATCTGCTACTACTAATAAATCACAACATGTAGATCATGGGAAGAATCCCATTGATCAACCAAATAAAACTACCTTTAATACCAATACCAACACAAGTACCAATACTTCATCTCTTAATACTTCCACTTGAAATGTTAAGATTGATCCTACCCAATTAATTACACCCCCAAACCCTAAGATATTGAGAGTCAAACCTACCTTGGTTATATTCTCTATAAACAATGCTTTGAGTGGTGAAGACCACCTCAAATCATTTTCTAATGTTATTGATGATTTTGAGTTAGAAGTAGAGGATGTCATGATGAAGTTATTCATGCAATCACTTATTGGGGATGTTAGAGAATGGTATAGAATTTTTCCTATTGAGAGCATTGGATCTTGGGAGGAATTTAAGAGGCTATTCAGAGAATAGTATAGTGATAAGACTAATTCAAGGTTTCTTTTGAATCAATTTAATAATATTGTTAAAAGTTCAAATGAGGGTGTGGTTGACTTCAATGTAAGGTTTTAAAAGGCCATGAACTAGCTACCTCCTCATTTAAGATTAAATGATAGTGTATTCTTGGTGAACTATTGAAATGGATTATATGCAAAAATGAGCTACTGCTTACTAGATAAGAATCCTGAAATGTTGAGAGAGGCTTATAAGATGGCTATCAAAAATGATAATATTAGTAGAGCAACTGGTAAAGTGGGGAGAAGGGATGATGTAAAGATCCTCAAGAATCCAAGAAAGCGGATAAAAACTCTGGTGCTAAGGGATGTTCTTTGGAGGATAATATTGATAATGTTGCTAATACCATGAAGGATCTAAGCAACAAAATTTTCAGGCAAAATAAAGGTTTGTCAAATAAAAGGTCTAATTATTATAAGAATGAGAGACCTCCTCGGTTGCAAGATCATCCATATAATACAAAATGGCATAATGGCAAGCCCATCCTTAACAATCATAAAAGTGCTCAAAACAAGGTTCCTCCAGATCCTTTGTAGAAGCACTCAAATAATTTTTTTGATGAGACCCCTTCGTGCATGGTTTGTCAAATGTTGCATTCTCCTCATCAATGTGTAGCTGCACATATGGTTGAAGTGGAATAAGTTATACTCGAATACTTTGATCAGTCTAATGAGGATGATGTTGATGTTAATATGATCATTGATGGTTCTTATTTTGCTAATAATGAATGTTCTTTTGATATGGAGTCTCAGGAAATGGAAGTGGATGACCAAAGGCATATTGTAAGGCCCCACCTTGCATGTGATTAGTAAAGCCCTAATATGTTTTATATGATCCTAAATAGATGGTAAGATATATTATGGATGACAAATAGTGTGATTATTTGATAATATTCTTGCTTATGCTACCGTGAATGTAAGGCCCCATTTCGTATTTCCCATTTTATTTCAATCAAAAAAGTAGTTAGATGATAATTATGATGAAATGAATGATAAAAATCTTTTTAGGATTCATGGGAATTAAACTTGATTTAATTATGATAGATGCACATGTGAATTCTTGGATATAACTTTAGAGTGTTGGATTATTTGGTTTATTAAATTTTGGTAAATGGTTCATCGTTAATGTTATAGGAGTTTAAAATGAATTACTAAGGTGGTAAACAAAATGATGGAGTGACTATTTCATTGACTATATTCTTGTATTGGAGTAAGTGTGTATTTCCTTTGATTATAATGAAAATTGAACCATTAAGTTCATTTGATGTATTAATGAGTAAATAGTTCATGAGTGAAAATTATGTGAATTGGATTAGCTACCAATATGAAGAGATATATGATCTAATCATGTTGCCTTTGGTAATGTGCAGTAATCAAATATGCAAATAAGAGGATAGATAAATGTTGGAATAAAATCAAATACATCTTTGGGAAGTTCTAAGTGTAGCCCTATTTGACTTAGAAGGGTTTGAGGTTTTATTATTGGTTGGGTGATTGAGTAGAATCTAATTGTAGGACATGTGATGTGAGTTTGGTTGGGGTTGGAACCCTTGGTTAGGATCAAAATTCGTATGGATTCTTGTGTAGGTTTTGAAAAGGGATTATTAAGTCAATTTCTTTGGTTTTTGAACAAGAATAGACCCTTAGGACCTATACCTATGGGTTTGGAACCTTTTTGACATGTGAACTTGTCCTTGGAGTGTGAAAAGACCCCTCAAATGTTCACATTCATGAATATGACGAATTCAAAAAGTGTTGGGACTTGGGAAGGGTGACTTGTCACTCTCAACCTCCCACTCCCCAAAAGTTCTTGGAATTGGCACAAAACTCACACATGTGTGAGAACTTGTGGGAAAGAGTGTAGGTTTGGAGGATTCCAATATACCTCAAGAAGATGGAAGATTTGGGCATTACCCACTTCTCCTCTTGGAGAACTTTAATGAAGATGGTAGAAGGAAAGAAAAAGGAGAGGAGTCCACCTCTTTGGAAAGAAATAGGTCAAGATGGCTTGGTTTGGAGAGGAGAGATGAATACAGAAGTTCAATTCCTTCATCTAAAAGAAAAGAGATAAGTTCTTCTCATTTCCATTTATCCCTGTTTATTGATTGTAAAAAAGTGACATAGTGTATGGATTATGGTTGAAAATAGACAGTAGAGAATTTAGATGCTAGAAAATGGGTTCTATGTTACCTAGTTTTATTCCTTTGTAAAAAAATGAGAGAAGACTTCATCTATCATCATGGAGCTTATAGAATTCCTTGCTCGGGGGTATGGCTAGAGCCCACGAGGCTTCATGATGCCATTACAGTTGGGTGGAGAGCAAGCCTTGATTAGTTGTGTGTCCTTCTTGTATCTCTTGTATATATATTTTATGATTTGGAAAGTTGGTGTCATGATGTAAGATGAAAGAGAATGGAAAAGAGCATGCCTAAATTCCTTTGCATGCAAATTCATTCCTTATGTTGTTTATATAATATTGGTAATGGGAGTAAGTTTAAATGAAGGGTTGCATATTTGTTCAATAAAAGGATGTAAAGAGCAAGTCCTTATGCAATGCTTCCATTTATTTTGTTTCAATGTAATGTTATAGAGATGAGGGTTTTAGTAAGTAGATGGTACTTGTAAAATGAAACAATAGGAAGAGCAATCTATTTTTCTTATTGTTGTGACACAGAAGAATAGTATTTTGCTGAAAAATGGGAGAATGAAAATGGGTAGGGTTATTTTATTTGCATGTTGACCATCAAATCTGTGAATGTTATTTATAATATTGGGTTTTTTTTTGTGTATTGTTGCATTGAGGAAATTGATTAATTTTTTTTTGGATATGATGCATACTTAATATAAAATTAACCCAATGAGCTCTATAAATTATAGTTAAAAGAACACAATTTGTTAAGATTGTTGCCTAGTTATCATCCCTTACAAAATATAAAAATATATACATAGTGCACTACTTCTCTTTTGTCATCCATGCCTCTGCCAAACCTACATAAAGAAATAGCAAATAAAAGGAAAAGATTAGAAAAAAAATTGGGCCAAGAAAGAAATGCTAAAATTTGTTATAAACCATCCATTTGTGAGTGATTTAGCTTGAAGAATTAAAAAATAAAAAAAAAATAGAATGGAATAATGCAACACACTAGGAAGGAAAGGAATGTTGCTTAACATTACAGTCAAAACTACCAGACAAAAAAAGAAGAAGAGAGTAATTAGATAACTTAATATATAAAGTAACCTTAAGCACAATTTTGAGCAGCAAAATATCTACTAATCTGGTTAAAGAGAGATAATAATAATAATAATAAAAAACAACCCATTCTCTAGTTAAGCTGCAAGAGTGCCTCGGAATTAAAATGATAAAATAATATACCCAGCGTCTATTCAGCTGCATAAAACAATATCTTGGATACAACACACACAGTATACCAAAAAAGAAAAAGAAAACAAAGGAACGAGTCTGTAACAAAAATATCGATTCGTTCAGCCTCAATCAGTAGACTCAAAGTTCCTCAAACTCTCAAATTAATCTAAGCAAGAAACTTCAAAAATTCCAAATTCCCTAACAGTGGTGCTCACAGGGTTTTCCCTATCATATGCACAGACTTTAACCCACGTATAGAATGAGAACCTTGGTCCTGCCCTAGATTGGATGCTTGGTAGATGGTTGAGTATGCAGATGATAAAATATGCTTAAATTGGTACCCCAGACATCAAGGATAAGTAATTACTCACCTGCAAGCAACTGCCCATAGCAATAGTCAGATCACCATCTAATATAGCAGCTCCAACATCCCATCATATTGGATGGGGAAAAGGGAAAATAATTATTAAAATAATGTTATATCTGCTATGCTGGCCTAGTGGTTGATGCGGAACTCACTATATAGTATCTCCCTCCGACCTACCTGGCATTCGCTCCATTGAAGTTTTTCCGTATTGCTCACCATAGGCATGGATGGGCGAGTACCATCTCAAGCCTTGAATTGAGGAGTGTTGCCCACACAAAGAAAAAAAAAGCCATCCCGTGAATCCTGCAACTTATTGGGGAAGCTTTCCGTTCTGACAAACAATTAATTCGAGCTTTGACAATGAAGTAATTGAACGGGAAGATACTCATGAGGTCGAGTCAAGAGACTGTCAATCTTCTATGCAACAATATTAGTTACAGGACAAGATTTGTAGCCAGGTGTTAAGTGAGGAAGGTCTAAAGAAAATTAAGGTTAAAATTTTGGCACTGGAATGTCATGCTTAAAACTAGTATCAGAGTACGTAGTTTTGTTAGGTAAATGAAATGGTTCGTGGCATAGGCATCAGAAAATCATATCAGATCAAAAAAATCTACCTCGCCTTGCATTGCAAGTATGAACTCATTGATTCGACCTTTGGAATCCGTGAGACCCACCTTTGATCATGACCTGCACATTCATGTTCTGTTAACTCTGTAATAGTGTATCAACAACTATCTTGCGTCCATATCAATGAGGGCTGACTTAACTAATTTTAGCCGATGAGTCATTCTTCTAGCTGTGTCCCACCGTTATTCTTGCTTCCCTCACCGCCGTTGGTGTCTGCTCCACCAAACTCTTCCTTGCTGGTATTACCTTCACTTCTCTAATTTGGCGAGCTGTAGTGAGGAAATAAGGTTTTTAGAGTATGTTTATTAAAATAAAAATTACGGCCAAGATTCTGATAATGAATGCATTTAGGTTTTAGCTTTAAGGCATCCCTTATCCTGCACAGTTAAGTATATACAAGCATAATTAATGTATAATTCATATCTTATATATAAATCATAAATAACTTAATTCTTGTGTCTCACATATCAAAAAAAAAAAAATATATATATACACCTATGCTTCTTTCACCACGGATTTCCCAGAATAACTATGATTTATTAACTCCAATGCAACCTTTAGTATGAGCTTTTATTATGCAGTCAAATCGTTCTCCTTCAATTGTAGTATTGGAAAATTGATAGGCACTGCTATATTTTGAAATAATCACAGAACTTGTCTTCATTAGATAATTAACGATATGAATAGAAACAAAGAATGCTTTTACCATAATACTTCTCTAAAGACTTTTAGCAAGAAAGTCATAAGATTTGGATAAGAAAAATTTACGACATGAGTTACTTTATTTTATTGGAAAAAGTACCTTAAGTACTATTCTTTTGGTTTTTCTTTAAAAATGAATAATATTAACTTATTTTATACCTTAAGACTTCTACGTATCCTTTCTTCTTAAGAAGTGTTTATATTTTTTATAGGGATAATTTAATATGTACTTTTAAGACTAATTTCTTTTTATAAAAGTATATTTTTTTAGTAGTATTTAAATTCATATTTATATAAGGGTAAGTTAATTTAAAAAAATAATTTATTAGAGGTGTACCATTCTAGGTGAAGCTTTGGGCACATCAATGTGTATGTGAACCTCCCATTATAATTCAACACTCATTACATACTAATATGTTTATGACAATAGCCTTGAGATTCATGTTGATATGGTTATATGCATTGTATAATACCTATGGTATGTTGTGGCTTAATACAAGTCTTCAATACTATTAAATGCGCACAATGTATATATGTGATTTGATAACTCCCCAATATATAAAAATTATATGTATTAATAAACATATGTTATCACAATATATATATATATATAAATAAAAATAGATGTAAACAAATAAATATTTATACCATTAAGAGGGGTTCTAATAGAAATTGTATCATATGTGGTACTCACAATATCATTATGGGGTTTTATTGAAAATGTGATTATTTTAAGTTCTTCAAGGGAAATAATATTTAGGTTAGTTTTGCGACCAAAATAGTAAGAACAATATTGTTATATGGTAAGTATTAATATTGGCTTTATGACCTAATGATGTTGCAAAGAAGTCCATGCTAATTAGCAAGTAGGAAGTTGAAAATAATAATAATTAAAGTTTAGTATTATTGCTAGCAATGGAAGCAATCCATATGAATAATGTGAAATTTCTCGAGGGAGTCCCATTCCGTTACCATGAATATTATTGATATTTAGGGACAAATCCACCAACCTCATAATAGTGTCACTACAAGGATAATGATTGAAATAATGGAATTAGTGTTAGTATTATGAGTAGTATTAATGTCTAGGGTAAATTGTATCAATGTTGTTTTTAAGGGGATGTGAATACCTAGGGTCCTTTTAACATAAAACAACTCAAACCTCAAGGTTAATTTCTCTATACAATTAAAGGATCTAGTAACCATGTAACAGTAGTACAAGTTATGACTTTCCAATATGGAAGCTTGGGTGAGAATTCATATCTTGGGAGGACATTAGAGTATGCAATATGTTATCAAGGAGAGCTTTTTTTCTATTATCAAAATTTTGATCATAACCACATGGAAGATAGTTTAGTAGATTATGTGGTGTTTCCCATCCAATATAATAATTCTCCATAGTGTTAAATTCTAGTAGTCGTAGTGTGCATTGACATACAATAGGTATCATAGGTGAACCTTTCACCTCTAACACTTAAGAGTGTTAATTAGATTAGTTCATGGCTTTACGAAAAAAAAATGGTTGTGTTTTTCAGCAAAAATAAATTGGGCTTGACAGTTGGGATTTTCTACTAAATTTTTTTTTGGGCATGACACATATCACTAGTACATATCAACAAAAATTTCTCTCTAATGAAGATGATGACAGTGATAATGACGTGTACACATTGGAAGCGATTGAAGACAATGTGTCCCTAAGGAGACCTTCAAATGAGGAAATTGCAAGATACATAGTGGCCTTGGCCACTCAAGCCAGAAGCTCATATCACCTAAGGAACATAATAATGGGTGGTGACTAGTGTAGTCATGTTGGTATCTTTATCAAGGAACTGAATGCCAAGGGAAAAGAGAAAAAGTCAGATGGCAAAGGAAAAGCAGTCAAAGCCAAGGAAAGCAAGGGAGATAAAAATTTTGCTAAGAAAGTTGATAAACCAAAGTAGATGGAGGGCTCAAATCCCTTGCTATGAAGAAAAGGGAACATAAGTAGAATTCTGAAGTAACAAGAAAAGATGCCAAGACCAAGGTTGAAATAACAAAAAATCAACAAAAGGAGATTGGTACAAAACAAGGTATGATCCAAATTGATTTTCCCAAATATACTCCTATTGATATGTTTTAATTACTTAGTCAATTAAAATTTTATGTTCCTTTACTTAAGATAATGAGAATTGATGAACACAAGAAAAAGGCAATAGCCCTTATCAATGATGCTACTACAACCTATTCAAAATTAGTGGTGTCCACTCCACCCAAAGTGAGTGAAGAGGAAAATAAATATAAAGAAGTTGAGGGAGTCATTAATGAGATCCCTCATATTTTCTTGGGAATTTGGTCATAACCTGTCCTTGAAATATAAACCCATTCTTCCTCACATTGATTGTTAAGGGAAATTTTCTAAAAAAATGTATTATTGATTTTGGAGCATCCAACAATATAATGCCAGCTAAGATCATGGAGGAATTAGGACTAAAATTTGATAGTACCCATTGAAAATGCTATACTATGGATTCAAGGGAAGTTCATGTGATTGGTGTAATCAATGAGCTTCCTTATAGACTAGTTGATTATTCTAAAAAAGAGTTTAAGATGAGTATGGTGGTAGTGGATATCCCACCCAATTATGGAATGCTTCTATCTAGGAAATTGAGTGCTTCCATGGAAGGTAGCCCGCAGTGTTATATTTCATATACTACCTTTCCTATTGATGGTAAGAATGTCCAAGTGGTTAGGGAGCCAAAATTTCCACATATGTTGGAGCATGCTCCTAAGGATGATACAGTTTTGTTTATAAATATTGATATCAGTGAGTTTAAGGTGGAAGAGATACCAAGAGAATGTGATAGGTTCCCTGCACCTATAGACCATGAAGTTATAAGAATGTCTAATAAGGATGGACTCTAGAAGATGTGTGTTGATGTTGCAAATTCTAAAGAAGGGTCTGGTGTAAGAATATTGTTGGTGTCACCTAGTAGCAATACATGCAAGTTTCCTTTCACTATGCCTTTTGTTTGCACAAAAAAAGTGGCATAGTATGAAGCATTTCTACTAGGATTGAAGCTAGTTGAAAAGAATGGGGTAAAGAAGTTAATGGTAATTGGTGACTCTAAGTTGGTGATATCCCAAGGGAGATCTAGATATGCATGCAAAAACAAAAATTGAAACAATACAAAAATGTTATCTGGAATTCTATTGAATAGTTTGATTCCTTTGGAATTGAATAGATGGAAATAGGACATAACAGAGTGGCAAACGTAATTGTAAACATTGCATTAAGACTAGATGATATAACTTTTAGGGTATGTGTAGGATCTTGATGGGCCAAAAAGTGGCAATATGATGGGTATGCGGCTGATGACTCTTTTTTTACCCAAAATTAATGAAACAAAAATGGTTTTTAAAGGAGATTCTTAGCTTTCCACCAATATAAATTATGCTTTACTTTAAATTTAATAAGTAATTATTATTCATTTTATAGTCAAATTACGACTAAGTCCTGATTGATAGAATGATTGAAAAAAATCTATAGCTTTCAAACAGTATCACATTTTTTGAATCCAAAACATGCATCACATTTTATGATTCACATACTATATGATTAATAAAATAAAAAATGAATTTCATGAATTTTTCACCAAGTTAAGGTGGTTAGACATATGATTTTTTTATATTTTTAAAACTTTGTAATAAAAAAATCATAATAAATTGTTTACTTGGAAAAAAAATACAAAAAAATATGCATCACATTGGGACATGAGTCCTCTACTTATATCTAGAATCTTATAAAAAATTATTATCATTTTATTGTGGTTAGGGTGGTCAGACAGACACCTACTTCTTATTTTTCCCTGAAGTTTAAGTATTACTGCATTGAAATTTCATATTTTCACCAAATAGATTTTTTTTTTTTAAACCTAGTATTTTAAAAACTACATTCCATTTTCTACAGATTCTATTCTTACATATTTTTGAAATAATATAGATAACTCATTCAAATTTTTACATCAAGTTGTCTAACTCTAATTTTTCTTATTTTTTTGCCACTTAAGGGCCTGTTTTTTCCATGATGATCATGCACATACCCTTCATAGGTATCTCTAAGGTTGAGGTACAAGCAAGGCCATCAATCCTTGAAAATTTACATAAGTGGAAAATCATCAATGATGATGAAGATATTTTGAAATTTTTAAAGTGTGTTGATGAATATGATGGTTAGGAGATTGACTTTGGGGCACTTGTTGAAAATATAGATGGGAAAGATATAGTATTTAGGAATGAGATCATTCAACTAAAAGAAAACAAAATCCCCAAGGGCCTTGTAGCATTAGAAAGAGTCTTTGATAGTTAGGACAAGAGAAGGTTAAAACAACTACCACACATCTAGAGGATTTGGAAGAAGTGAATTTGGGGACTAAAAATGCCCCTAAAAAGGTATATGTAGGAAAGACGATGAAACCAAAGATCAAGGAAATGTTGATTTCCTGATTGATAAAATATAGACATGTCTTTTCCTAATCATATGATGACCTGAAAGCATATAGAGAGGATTTGTTCCAACATGAGGTTCCTCTGAAAGAAAATTCCAAGCCTTTTAGGTAGAAGCAAAGTCCCATCAATCCAACCTTAGCTCTAAAAATGAAAGAAGAATTGATTAAGCTAAGGGATGTTGGCATCATAAATCCCATTAGGCATTCCTCATGGGTGTCTAATCTAGTGCTAGTTAGGAAGAAAAATGGTGATATAAGGTTATGTGTGGATTTTAGAAATCTAAACATATCATCATTGAAGGACAACTATCCATTACAGAAAATGGAATCCATGCTACAAAAGTTGACTAGTTGTGATCTATTATCCATGATGGATGGCTTTTCTAGATACAACCAAGTGAAAGTGAAGGAGTTCAAGTAGTATAAGATTGCATTCACAACTCCAAGGGGAACCTATGTGTATGTAAGAATTCCATTTGGCTTAAATAACATAGGTGCCACTTTTCAAAGGGCCATGGAAGTAGCCTTTTATAATTTTATTGATTTGTTCATGGAAATTTACCGAGATGATTTGACAGCTTACTCCAAGAAGGAAGAAGATCACTGCATGAATTTTGAGAAGATATTTATCAGGGCATTGGACTATGGAATCTCACTGAACCTAAAAAAGTGTTCCTTTGGAGTTACTGAAGGAAAATTACTGGGGCATATTGTGTCCAAGGAGGGAGTAAGTATTGATCATGAGAGGGTACCTGCCATAGACAAGATTCCCCAACCAAAGAATGTTAAAGGAATTCAATCATTCTTTTGCTAGATCAGTTTCTTGAGGAGATTTGTAACTAATTTTGTAGATATTACAAGACCTATCTCCAAGATTTTGAAGAAGGGAGCGAAGGTGGTTTGGAGTGAGGAGCCTAGTTAGGCATTCAAGAGTATAAAATAGGCTATCAAGGAAGCCCTAGTTTTAAGGACTCCTGAATTTTCTAGGCCACTAAAAATATTTTCATTTTCATCATTTCATACTATTGCTATTGTTTTTTATAGAAAAACAAAGAAGGTTCTAAACAACCAATTGCTTTCTTTAGAAAATCACTTCAAGCTACAAAGTTAAAATATGATTTAATGGATAAGAAAGCATATTCACTTGTTAAGACTATAAAGAACTTTAGGAATAATCTGGTTGGAGCCACAAGCATTGCTTATGTCCCAGCTGTAGTTGTGAAGGACATCTTTACCCAATAGGAAGTTATGGGTAGAAGATACAGGTGAATAAACAAAATTTAGAAATTTAATATTGATAACCAAATAACCAAATTGGCCAGAGGTTAGGGATTCACTAAGTTAATGGCTGAAGTAAACTTGGATGTCAATCACATAAATCTAGAGGATGATTCTAAAAGATCATATATTTGTGATATGGAGTGTTGTGATTAGCATAAGGGTGTCATTCATTACTTGTGCAGAATGCAATGCCTTGAGGGATTGAAAAAAAAAGAGAAAATAAATCTTAAGTTACGCACCATTAAATATGTTTTCATAAGAGGTGAGTTGTGGTGAAGAAACCTAGAGGGTGTATTGTTGAAATGTGTTGATGAGACTAAAGCCTCTAAGTTGTTAAAAGAAATGCATGGTGTGGTATGTGGTGGAAATTACATGGCTAAAACTGCTTTCCACAAAGTGTTGAGGGCTAGATTATAGTGGACTACAATTTTTAAGGATGCATACAAACTAGTAAGAACATGTGATGCATGCCAAAGGTTTTCTGGGAAATTAAAATTCTCAGGTAACTTTCCTCTTAGACAAATTACTGTGTAGGCACCATTTCAACAATGGGGTATTGAATTCATTAGAGAAATAGATAAAAATTCTAGTGGGGGGCATTCATGGATTCTTGTGGCCAAATATTACTTTACAAAATGGGTGGAAGCCATCCCAACAAAAAGAGCAACAAGTAGTCACAGACTTCCTAATGGAAAATATATTGACCAGATTTGGAGTACCTAAGAAAATTGTCTCAAATAATGCAATGTGCTTCAGATCTTAGGAGTTTACAATTTTTTTCTCAAAACATGTAATCCAAATGTCATATTCCTCACCATATCACCCTAAAGGAAATGGTAAACAAAAATCAAGCAATAAAATATTGATGAAAATTATCAAAAGGATTCTTGAAAAAAATAAAAGAGCTTGGGATTCCAAGTTAAAGTTAGCCCTATAGGCAGATCGAGAGACTTTTAAGAAGGTCACTGGCCATGTACCTTTTGACCTATTATATGGTATTTCAGCTAGGTTACCACAAAAAAACCTTATGCAAATGTATAAGTTTGTCCAAGAGTATGATGAGGACATGTGTGACACAATACAACATAGGATTGTTGCATTAATAAAAGTAGATGAAACAAGGAAGGTTGCTCAAAAAAGAAGTTCCAAGTTGCAATTGCAAGTCAAGAACTTGCAAGACAAGAAAGCATCCTCAAGAAAATATCAAGTAGGAAACCTGGTGTTGATGTGAAATGCAAGATTTGAAGATAAGGGAAAACATGGAAAGTTTAAAGCATTGTGGCTTGGCCCTTATTTGATCAACAACAATCATTGTGAGGATTCATATTTCCTACAAGAACAAATATGTGGTCTTCTTGAGCTTCCAGTACATGGATAGTTCTTGAAACCATATTTCTCTTGAAATATGTTCTTTTACATGTGCATTGTACAATCCTATAAATTTTGGGTATAGGTGTGTTTTCTTTGGTTTGGTTTTCCTGCCTTGTCAAAGTAGGTCCTAGTTTTGGGTTCTCTATGTTTGGTCTGCTTAACCTAAGATTCTGGGATCTCACTCTATTCTAGAAGAATAGACATCCCCAATAGGATCCATTGATGGAACCCATAAAATTCTTCATGTTCCATCTGAAAATTTTCTAATATTTTAGTTAAATCCATCTCTCTTGGCTTAGGGTTTTGTTCACTGTCATTATTTTAGGTTTTATGTTGGGAGAACCCTTTCTATATAACCCTTAGGCCTACATCCTTGCCAATGTTCTAATTCATCATTGACCCCTTATCGCTAGTACCTGATCATTTAAGTTGCATCTTATGCCATCAAAACCCATGAAGTAATTGACCCCTCCTACCTAGGACCAAAACATATTTTATTTTATAAGTTCGACCAATTGACCTTGTTTGGCCTTTACATCCTTTGGTTAAAATGGTTCTAAGATTGTTGAGACCTTCTCTTATGTTCTCCTAGGCAATCCCCCCTTTAAAACTAACAATTGACATGTGCAGATTTATTATTTTATGAGGACCATTCGATTGTTGAAGAGTGCATCTCGACCACTCCTAGCATCCCTATTAGATCTTATATAAGATTAAAATATTGTCATGGGCTGGCATGCAGATGCCATGTATCTTTTGTGCATGAGGTCCATGTTCCTTTGAAAATACTAAACGCAACTAAAAAAAACACATCAACAGGGATGATGAAGTAATGTGGCTGCATCAGGACCATTCCCCACCTCCCCATTCAATTTATTTTTGCACTTAAAAATTATCATAGGGTAGCAGGCGGATGACATTTGTCTATGGGACCCAACTATTTTTATAGAGGGAAATATCTGCATTCAGTGAGATCGACAGTCGAGGAGGGGTGACGTGGGTCAATCTTGACCACTCCTAGCCATCCCATGGGGGACACACCTCTACCTCCCATCTCTCAATAGGGAAGTAGGAAATTTCCGCATCCCATCATTTGAGCTACCAAGAAAAAAATTAGGAGATGGAGGAAAATTATTGAAATATTTTACTGCATATTGAAAGCATTAAAGCTCAGGTTACCAAAAGGATTTTTAGAAGCATGTGTTGTAGTAACCAAAGGATATTTTGATCAAAGCCATTGACTATACTTGAGGGTTATGTGTATAGGCATGTGGGCTCATGTTAAGACACATACATATTGAAGGTGGGAGATTTAATCTCAACCTTTCCCCATCTTCTTGTTCATAGAATTTATGCACTAGTTAAGACTCACGGGGGTCAAGGGAAGATGACACATGGTTTATTCCTTTGGTAATGGAGAGATGGTGGAGCCCATAGATCACTAGCAAGTGGCTCCACATGGCTTGTTTGGATTTGATCAAGGAAACAAATGTGCATTGTTAGCTTTTTCAAACTAAGTTGGCTAAACCTAGACTATTGGTCACTTTATTTTGCTTCAAAATCAATGGAAAATATTCAATGTTAAGATCAAGAGAAAGTGAACCATTTTGGTTCACACGAGTGAGCCATAATGGTGGATAGGACGCTGAGATACCAAATTAAGAGTTGTGAAGTCTTTAAAACTTATTTTAAAGCATGATTAAGTATTGATAAAAGCATTCTACACATCCAGAGAAGCTCGTGCTGAAATTTTCAAGCCAGTTTGATGTCAATGTTAGGGTTTTAAGCTCTCGCCAAGCCAGTAAGTTGGTATACTATCTCACCTTTGAAATTATTAAAAATTTCTTAATTATACCTTTTTTTTGTTCTGTTATTAGGGTTTTCTTATTTTTACATTTCTTTTAAGGTTTGACATTCATTTAGGAACATTTAGTCAGTCCTACATTGTTATAATTTGTGTCAAACCCTTGTTTGAGCTGTAGATTTTATTTGGTTCAACTAGAAAACCTACTTTACAAAAACCATTAAGTCGTGGCTCCAAAAAAAAGATCATCTTCATCAAAGGAGGAAGCCTTTACCTCCAAAAGTCCTTTGAGTAAGGACCTAGCTGACCAACTGTGACCCTCAACTAGTGAAAAACCCAAGGTTCAATTGCTTTTCAAGGATATGCAAGTAGTTGAGGGATTGGTTGAAAAATATTGTACTATCAAGGATGCCAAATTTCCCTACACTAGGTGGGAATTATTTTGAGGCTTGTTTGGAAATAGGAATTGTGGTGTTCAAGTTGGTAACCCTTGGAACCTCAACTTAGGAAAATTGATTGTGTTGAATGTATACCTAGATATTGATCTGTTAAAAGAAATAGTTGTCAACTATGACCCAGTCACTAGGACTGTGAGGTCCTTTGATAGAATTGACATGGTTAAAGTAACCAAGGAATAAATTTCTCATGTTTTCAAACTCACTAAGTGGTGTGATGATATAACCAAAATTGATGAAAAGGATTTTAGGGAAGAATATGACAAAACTAAACATGGATAAAAGGTCCATATATTGCAAAAGTATTTGGAAGGGATTAATGGTCGTAGGGTTACATTGGGACCATTTGATAAAGATCCCTATCCTATCAATTTTTTTTTCCCTTAGTTCTAAAGAAATTTCTACTCCATTTTTTAGATAATTGGCTAATATTGGGTTACTAGAATTCCTATGGATTGGATGTATATGGTGGCACACATACAACACCCCCAATATTCCACAATATATGTGTTGCAAGTATGAGAAAGTTTTGGTGGTGTTGTCATTAGTGTTGTCATTGATGTCAACACAGTTCACTATGTTGTAGATTGTTCATGTATAGTATAGATGTTGCTGAGATGTTGTGAGTACATGGAGCTATCTTTATGGTATTGCAGATGTGTGGGTTTCATGAGTTTCCAAGTGCTTTTGAGAAAATTAATAAAGAAGAAAATTTAGATTGATGAATGTGTTCAAAAAGTACTTTGGTATGTGCTTCGCATTTCTTCTGTGATGATCCTATTCTTATGTAGATCTGGAGGATTGATAATGGTGATCTTGTGGTGGTATATCCTAAGTTTTAGATTTTGGTTTAATGGTATGTAAAAGTTATGTTCACCGGCATGTGAACTGTTTTGGAAAAGTTGGTCTTCTAAGGACTAGGAGAAATATTTTTTCTCCGCAGTCCTCCATTGTTTTGTTTCAAATATTTTGGATCTGGGATATGTCTTGTGAAGGTATTTTTTTGGTGCTTTGGAAAAGAGGTTTGAATTTTGGTGATCTAGAATTCATGTTTCAGTGTTTTAGTGTGAGTTTGTATAGTCTGGATGGACTTGTGAAAGGTGTTCAATGTTTGAAGTTTGTTGCATTTGCTGCAGATGTATCTAGAGGAATATGAGATGTATTCTCATGCATAAGGAAGTGTGTTGTGGTGTCCATGTGTCATATTCTTGTTGGGAAGTATGTACATCAATGTTCATTTGTGTCTTCATTAGGTTTGGCCAACTTGGTGTTTACAATTCATTCATAGAATAAAATTTAGTTAAGTGTGTGATTGATTCAAGATATTATTTTTGATCTTGGAAAATTATTTTCTTGGTCCACTCTCATTCCTTTCCACCACGTGAATGTTGGGTTGCTGACCTAATTTGAATTTATGAAATGATGTGTTTGTGGCCAACCTTGAAAAATTTAATAGGGTTGACGATGGTATAAAAGCAATTCAAATTGTGAAGAGTTGTATGACAGTGTGTTGCAATGTGACAAAAGTGAGCCACAAATCATAAGAGAAGAAGTGGACGTGTGAGTGAGTTGTGAAAACATTTCTTCATTGTGTCAAATTCCTAAAGGTAGTGAGCTAAAGGTTTTTGCAACTCTTATTCAAGCTATGAATGTGTGTTAATTGTTGTGGTGGATCTTTTGTTATCTTTTTTATCTGTAGGAAACGAGCCTCCCTATTGGACAATGAGTCCTTTATATAGGAAATGATCCTTTTTACTTGGATAGTGATTCGTCTTCTGGGTAGTGAGCCCTTGGTAGTGAGCCTCTGTATTTAATTTTATAATCTTTAATATTGTGAGTTAACCCTCATTGTGGTTTTTCCCTTATTGGGTTAAAATATGGTGGTTATTGTGTTGATTTACTTTCTATTATTTGTCTTTCATGCTCTTGCTTAATAACAAAATAGTGTGGTTGTGGAATTGATAAGTGTTGAAGTTTTAAGTTTGAATTTTGTGACAAATGATTCACCCCCCCTCTCAATTTTCCTATGCCTATTTAACAATTGGTATCAGAGGATTGGTTCCTTGGTGTAGAGCTTAACCACTTAAGGAATATCCAATGGTGCATAATTTGGAAATTCCTATGTTCAATGTAAATAAATACAATGTTTGGAAGGGATAGATGAAAGGATATGTTATCTCTCTTTGTTTCAAAACCTGAAAGGCTATTGAGACAATGTATACACCCCCATTTGGTGGTCTTACTATTGCATATGAGATATCTACTTATGAATAAAATGAGAAGGAAAAGCATGCTATTTACAGTGGCTTATCTAAAAATGAGCGAGCTAAAGTTCTTCCTTTGGATACTACACATGAATTCTAGAAGAAGTTGGAAGACATGTATGAAGGAAATGAAATAGTGAAATTGACAAATAAGCTGGCAGCAAAGTGCAAATTTTTAAATCTGAAAATGGAAAAAGTTGAAGAATTTACAAGTTTCTTTTAGAGGGTTGAATTGATTGCAAATGAAGTTAGAAATAAACGAGGAAGACTATCAGATGAAGATATAATTGAGAAGATCCTAATCACCTTACCAGATTGCTACAGTGATAAGATCTCAGTCATTGAAGAAATGTATGGTCCTAAGAAGTACACTTTAAAATAGTTGTTCGACACCTTGCAAGCATTTGAGATGAGAAAGTTCTAGAAAGAAGACAAGATAGAAGAAAAAACAAAAATGGTATTTAAGGCAATGGATATTAACGAAAAACCAGATAGTGATGGTGATGATGAGTTGGAAGCAAACTTCACCAAGAAGTTGAAGATAGGTACCAAAAAGTATAAAGGTATGTTTCCCTTTAAATGTTTCAGTTATGGTAATATTGGTCATTATGCTTCAAGATGTCTACATAGAGCTACACATAAGAAGAACAAAGATTATAAGGATAAGGATAGAAACAATAAGAAATTTAAGAAGTTCTACTATGTTAAAGAAGAAGAGGGAATTTCTGATGATGAATCTGAGAATGAGGTTGATGATAGTGAATTCTTATTCTTAGATTTGGAAAGAAAATCTATATCCACTAACCCTAGAAAATGTGTATGCAAGAAGGTTCAGAAGAATAAGAGAAATAGGATGGAAGGTATTTTTGTTACCACTTTTCATGCAAGATAGGATGAAGACTATTGGGTAATTAATAGTGGATGTTCTAATCACATGACCGGAGATAAAATTTCACTAAACTTGAAAAATATGACGGTGGTTTACTTATGTTTGGTGATGATTCAGGAGATAAGATTTGTGGAAAAGGTTCAATTAGTTTTGATGGAGTGCATAGTACTGATGATGTATATTATGTGAAGATTTTGACGCATAGCCTTCTGAGTGTAGGTGAGATGTGTAGCAATGGTTTTAAACTTGTGTTTTTGAATAATACCTATGAAATCATAAAAAGATCTAGAAATGGAGATATGATTGCTGCTGGAAGAACTCATGAAAACATCTATTAGATGAAGGGAGTTGATGGTCATTGCCTTGTATCTCAAATTAGTGAATGTTGGTTATGGTACCGGAGAATGGGTCATGTAAATTTTGATAACCTAGTCAAAATCAGTGCAACGGAGATTGTTTGAGGGCTACCAAAAATCACAATACCTGCTAATGCTCTTTGTAGAAGTTGTCAATTGGGGAAATAAACGAGATGCAACTTTAACGGAAAAGATCACTCTACTACCAGAATGTTGGAATTAGTTAATACTGATCTCTGTGGTCCAACTAAAACAAGAAGCCTGAATGGTGACATGTATTTCATGTTGCTTATTGATGACTATACTCGAATGACATGGGTTGCTTTTCTTAAAGAAAAGACTTAGGCTTTGGATAGGTTTAAGGTATTCAATGCAAGAGTGAAAAATGAAGTAAATTTGAAGATCAAGTGTTTGAGATCTAATAGAGGTGGAGAATTGACTTCTGGTGAATTTAATGCATTCTGTGAACAACATGGCATAAGAAAACAATTTTTTGCTCTGAGAACCCCTTAGCAAAATGGAGTATTTGAAAGGAAAAATAGTACAATATAGGAAGCTACTAGAACCATGATGGAAGAATCAAATGTACTAGATGTATACTAGAGAGAGGAGGCACACACTATTGTTTATGTTCTTAATAGAGTCTAGATCATACACAATAGCAAAAAGACTCCTTTTGAGTTATGGACTAGTAAGAATCCTATTGTGAAGTATTTCAAGGTATTTGGAAGCAGATTTTATATTAAAAGAGATGATGAAAATCTCAGAAAGTTTGATGCTAGATGTGATGAAGGAATCTTTCTTGGATACTCTACTACTAGCAAAGCATATAGATGATTTAATAAAAGATTGAGAGAGATTGTTGAAAGTGCTAATGTGAAAGTTGATGAAGACATACATAGACTAGGTATTAAGATAAGTGAAGTTGAACTTGATGATCCTATCAATGGACAGGTACCTAAGGAAAATAAGGAGAAGGAAGAATAAGAGAAAGAAGAATGAATGGAAGAAGAAGAAGAAGAGAATGAACCAGAATTTTCTATTAAGAATCATAAGTATGTACAAAAGAATCATCCAAAGGAACAGATAATTGGAGATAAAAGTGAAGGTGTGAAGACAAGAAGTAGAGTTGCAATTGAGGAAAATTTGTGTCTACTTTCTAAAATTGAAATCAAACATGGGAACTAGTCCCTAGGCCTATGAATAAAAATGTGATTGGCTTGAAATGGGTGTTTCAGAATAAGTTGAATGAAAGTGGGGAAGTTATAAGGAACAAGGAAAGACTTGTATGCAAAGGATATTCACAAGTTGAAGGTTTAGAATTTGAAGAAACATTTTCCCCTATGGCTAGAATGGAAGCTATTAGGATGTTTTTGGAATTTTCTGCCCATAAGGACTTCAAAATGTATCAAATGGATGTTAAGTCAGTATTTCTGAATGGTGAATTAGAGGAAGAAGTGTACATGGAACAACCTGAAGGGTTTCAGTTATCTGACAAACCAGGCATGGTTTGTAAGTTGAAGAAGGCATTGTATGGATTAAAGTAAGCTCCTAGAGCTTGGTATGCAAGATTGGATAGATACCTGAAAAAGAAATGATTCAACAAAGGTTCTACTAACAATAATCTTTACTTCAAAGTGCAACATAACAAAATGTTGATAGTAGTTGTATATGTTGATGATATCATTTTTGTTGGAAATGAAGGAATGTGTAAAAATTTTGCTAAAGAGATGTAGAAAGAATTTGAGATGTCTATGATTGGTGAATTGAATTTCTTCCTTGGTCTACAAGTGAATCAAATTAATTTAAGGATATTCATTTCACAATCTAAGTATGTAAGAGAGCTATTGAAGAATTTTGGGATGGATTATTCCAAACTGGTTCGTACTCCTATGGTAACCAGATGTAAATTAAGCAAAGATGATAAATCTACTAAGACTGATTAGAGCAAATATAGATCTACGATTGGCATACTATTGTATCTTATTGCTACTAGATTGGATATTATGCATAGTATTTTTACTTTCCAGACTCCAAGTAGATCTTAAAGAAGCACACGTTATAGCTATAAAGAGGATATTTAGATATCTTAAAGGTACACTAGATTATGGATTATGGTATTTTAAGAGTGATTACTTCACTCTAAGTGCTTATACAGATGTTGATTGTGCAAGATGTGTAGATGAATGGAAGAGTACCAGTGGTGGTGTTTTCTTTCTTGGTGGAAGATTAGTTTCATGGTTGAGTAAAAAACAAGACTCATTTCTTTATCCACTATAGAGGCAGAATATATTGTTGTAGCATCCTGTTGCACACAAGTTTTATGGATGAAGCAAGCTCTGAAAGACTTTGGAGTGATATGTGTTGGTTCTCAGTTGTGATCATATGGTTTGTCCTTGATGTCAAAATCCCTTTCAGTTGATTCTACTTGTTGACAGTTTCAGATTGGTTTCTCATGCTTTACCTTGATATAGTTTTGTCTTTATTGTTTACTTGTCTTGGCATTCAGTGGACAGTTTACATTCAAAATTTCAATATCTTATGGTACTGATCAGTTTGAGCTTCGTGCAGTCTTAGGTTATCTTTTGTACATTGTTTTGGTGATAGAAAAAGAACATATTGGCATGAAAATGGTAGGGTCTCCTCGATCCACTTTGAAATGTCTGAGTTGCCTATCGGCAAGACATTTCAGATGTCATGGCAATTGAATTTAACATACAAGCTGCTTTTAGCATGACATTCCCATTGTCTTGGTGACTGACACAAGGAAGGTTATTTTGGCAAGACTTGTCTCTAGTTTTGGTGACAGAAAAGTGTTATCTATCAACATATGTAATACTATCGGGATAAGGTCTTATCGATTTTATTATGTCTCCTTGACCTGATTCAGAATGAGCATATCAACAAAGGAAATCATCCTCGGGGTAATGTCATAGCGAGTCTGTCTTGTCTTACCGACTCGTGCTCAAAAGGTTTTATCTATTTTTTGGGAGGAGTCTCACTGAACAACTCTTTGAGAGAACTTTGGCTAAACTAAGCGGTATCGGGCTGAGGTCTTGGCGATTTCACTTGGTCTCCCTGACTAGTGCATGTGGAAGTTTCATTGGCAAGAGCTTAGTGGTTTTGGAATAGGTCTTGGTGAAGTGGTTTTGTCTTACCGAACATCACATGGAGGAGTTTTCTTTGGCCAAACACAATGTATTCAGTATATTGTCTCTCCGAAGATTTTAAGTCTCACCGATTGTTGCATTGAATGTCTTATCAGCATAAGGTTACTACTTCAGCGAAATGTTATATCGAATGTGAAATGTCACACTGACCTTGGTGGATGAATACATTTTGGTAAGAGCTTGTGATATTTGAAGGGAGGTCTTAGCGACTCTGAGTGAATGAATTTTTTTAGTATGACTCATGTGCATCGAAGAAAGGTCTTGGCGAATTTGATTTGTTACACTGACCGAAAACATAAAGGTAGTCTCTTTGGTAAGAGCTAGGGTTTTCGGCGAGAGGTCTCAGCGAGTGACCTTCGGTCTCACCGATGGAACATAAAGGGACTTCATCGGCATAAGATCTGGATTGTCTCAGTGACACACAAGTGGATGAAGAATTTCAGAAAGACATGGTGTGCTCTACAAGAGGTCTCCTCGACTTTGATATGTCTTGCCAATGGAACACAAAAGGTTTTCTTGTCGGCATAAGATCTGACTTGTCTTAGCGATACACAAGATGATAGGTGACTTTTATTATAACAAAGATATCTATATGAGGTATCCTTGAAAGCAATATTTCATGGTGACGGGAATGATAACATGAGATTTCAGTAAGACCCAAGATGCTCTATGAGATGTCACCCTGACTACACATTGTATTGGTGAAGGTGGATGAAGGAAACATCTCAGTGAAAGTGTGCTCTTGTCTTGGTGACTTGGAAATGATAAATAATTTTAGTATCACACAATATATTCTATGAGAGGTCTCCCAGATGACGGTATGCTATAGTGACACTCATAAGATAGAAGGCTCGTTGGCAAGAAAAATGATATGTTTCAGCGATAATGTGTATCAAGTGAACTTCAATGAAACATAATGTTGGCCGTATGACTTCTCCCTGACTCTGTTGTGTCACAGTGACAAATAGAAGGATGCTTTGGCTAGAGAACCATTAGGCTACAATGATAGTGAATGAAACATAAAGATCTTCAATATGGTTTCTCCTCGATGGCAGAAGGTCATGGCAACGCATAGGGACAAAAGGAACATAGTTCGCATAAGGTCATTGCGAATCACAAAGAACATCTAGCAACTGTTGTCTCAGCAAATAATTAACGAAGACTCATACACTGTGGCCGACATGGATTTTTCTAAGAATAGTTGCATGTTGATATTTTTGGTTGGTATTGAATCTCTGGAAGATATTCTCTGAGATTTCAAAGGATATAATTTTTTGTTTGTGGGCTGTCATGACTTTGATGAAAATATTTTAGTTACAATTTGAAATTTCCTGACTCAGTGCATAACTTAAAGCTCTATGGATAGGCGTTACTCTAATTTTTACCATCATCTACAGATTATTATGAATCAGCTTCATATTCTAATAATAGCAAGAGAGTTTCAAAATCTTGTGAAAAATGCTTGTTGAAGATTTCTTGATAACAGGCATACTTGAAATGTATATAAAAACTAGTGTTGAAAATAGTGAAGGTGCTGCTGGCCAGTAATTCTGAGAGATAGTTATTTTGGTCGTATCAAGAGATGTATTGGAAAACTCTATAATACAAAGTTGGATTCTTAGAGTATGAGGTAGATAAGAGTGTTGAGTTTCTTGAGCTTACTTGAAAACAGAGTGATCCTCTAATATTATTATTGTAATTTTGTAATCTGAGTAAGGGGTTGGAGCTCCTTGAGATTGGTGTCTCTAAATAAGCGGTCGGTACTCCTTGAGATTGGTGTCTCTAAATGAGGGATTGGTGCTCCTTGAGTTGGTACTTAGAAATTAGCCTATAAAGCATTGTGAACAAGTTGTTTAAAAAGATTAAGCCAGTATGGCAATTTAGGAGTGGTTTTTCTACCCTAGGAGGGTTTTCCACTGGGCATATCTTTTGTCTCTTTGTTCTTCTATGTGCTCACTATTTTTCTGTGTTGTTTCTGTTCACTATTGTGATTATTACTATTCTCAATTCTGTTTATGAATGATTACATTCAACTCATGAATGCATTAATTAGAGTAATATTGAGATCAAATTTGAGCCATGTTTTGACAACTACAAGATATCTCGCTCAAATCATATTGTCATAAGTTGTCTAATAGACTGAGTTAATGTTGTCATATCTTTGTGCTTTTAAATGTGATTACCCTACTATATTGTTGAAAGAAAATGAAAGAAGACTATAAAATATTGGTCGAAGTTGAAAAAGTGATGACACTAATTCACCCCCCCCCCTCTCAGTGTATATCCATAACTCCAAAAATTGGTATCAGAGCATAGGGTCCTCTCATAGGTCTAAACCACCTAGGATTGTTCTTGGTTTCTTGGAGTACTTTGGTTAATATGGGAAAGAATAGAAGGAATAAGGGAAAAAGATGTTCTCAGCAAAATACTATTCATCATGCTCAACCTAAATCTAGTATAAGGATTAAAGAGGAAGAATTCATAAATAGTAGCTCTGAAATGGTAGAGATATCTTTGGATACTGAAATAAGTTGTGAAACATCTGAGAGTGAAGAAGGTGTAAACCTTTATAATTTAGAAAAGAAGTCTAGGGAGATCATTGATGAATATTTAGATGATCAAGAAACTTGTGTAAAAATAGATCAATCTTTGGATGAAGTCAACTCTGAATAGGAATATGATGAACCAGAAAGTGAGGTTGATTTGGAAGGTGAACTCATATGTGCCTTAGATACTATTATGCGGCTTAGAAAAGAAAACCAATTGTTAACAAGATAGCTTCAGCAAAAAGAGAGTCTGGAAGTTAAGTTAAAAGACAAGGATGAGTTGTGTAATAAACTAGAAAATGAGATTGATTCTTTAAAGAAATATTCAGATAATGAATCCTTGTTAAAAGAACTAACTCTTAAGGACGATATGATTATAAGTCAGAAAATTGAAATTGAAGAATATAAGAGGATTGTAGATGTGAGTTCTGATTTGGAGATTAAAAAGATTATTTGTCTAAAACTTGAAGAAGTAGTTGCTTTAAGAAAAGAGCTTGAAAGTATCAAGGCTCAATCTGGTAAATTTCATAAATTTGATAACAGTACTAATATATTGGATGAGATGTTGGGCAAGCAAAAGCATTCTAAAGATCCTACAGGAGTGGGATATGAAGTTGGACAAAGCCCTGTAGAAAAATCAAAACATGAAACAATGTTTACTACTTCAGATGGAAAGAAGTTTACAACCAACCAAACACCAAGAATGAAGGTTGATCTTGGTTACAATATTGCTGCATCAAAGGATAACATTGACACTAGAACACAATCTAAAGGTATTCATAGAGAAAGGAAAAATGTCTTCAGATCCTCACATCCTTGGCATGATCACTCATTCAGGTATAATCATTCTTTCCAAGGATATTGTTATGTTTGTAATGACTATGGTCATAAGGCAATTGATTGCATAAGATGGTCAAATAAGAATCATTCTAATATCCCTATAAATGAGGATGTGGTGTGTTACAACTATAACAATTTTGGTCACTTGAGAAGAGATTGTAGAATAAATACAAGTGATAAGAATGTAGGGAGCAATGCTGGAAATGTCTATAGGAAGTCTTCTATTTCTCATAACAATCATAAACTCATTTGTTTCAAATGCAATAACATTGGACATAAAGTACAACAATGCAGATTCAATAGAAAGACATGTACTTTAAGCAAACAAGTGAAAAAGTATTCATTGGAGTGGAGAAGAAAGAGAAATCAAGATGACAAGAAGAGAAATAAAGATGCTTATGAGAAAACTACTTGTGCACTCCTTGCAAAAGTTTTACCTTCCAGGTCTTGAGAAGCAAAGACTCAGGGGGAGTCTATTATGGTAATATATTTTACCCCTATGGAGTCTAGAATGAGGTATGGAATCTTGTATTTGCTTTTGGTCGTATAAGATGTTAAGAAATGTTTTTGATTGGTCTAATGGTTGACAGATTTCAAAAGTTTTTGAAATGATTATGCACATTGTTTTTAAATGAACCTTTTGGATGCTTGGGTTTTGGAAATAATGGTATGTCCTTATGACATCTTTGAGTGGTGTGGAGACATATAGGTGAGTTCCTCAACATACTAAAGATAAAAAAGACTTTGCTTTTGAAGGGATGTCGATGGATTTATCTTTGGAGAACAGTGATTGAAAAACATGTTTGATGTTATGAATTATTTTTGTGATGATATTATTCGGTATTGCATGAAGAAGCTGAGTTAAGATTGTGTACTGAATGAAGGTAGTTACAATGTCTTTTACAAGCTAGTATGAAGCAATTGAGTGTTTTGGTCTTCTGAGTATGGTATAGTGATCTAAGTAGGTTGCTACAACAGTCTTGAGAACTGTGCATGTTCATGGGATATGCTCTGATGTTTGTGTTTCGATGAAGGAAGGTGACTGGTAGTATTAACCTCATTGTGTATGGCTGGGACTTATTTTTGAAATTTGAAATTGAGTGTTGTGTGTGAAAGTGAGTACAAGTTATATATATGAAAGCTGCTTGAATTCATGTTTTGATAGAAAAAAAAGGAGAAAGCTTTGGTGTGCTGCCTTGAAGATAGATTATCTGCATGATGTTATTAAGTTTCTGATTCGAAGTGGGAGTTATAGCTCAGGTTGTTACTACTAATTTCTTTGAAAATTTCTATGTAATTGAAGTGAGTGAAGTTGTGTTGTTTCAGTATGATGCTCTATCTTGCATTAGTGATGTGAAGTTATTCAATATGTCTACTACACTATTGCTCTATTTGCAACTAGTTCTTATGGTAATTGGTTGGCTTCTCAGTTGTTTTTTCTAGCATTGCACATTATTCTCCTCTATCCTTTGTCATTGAGGCAAAAACGGGGAGAGTCTTTTGTGTTTTTCCATCAAGGAAAAAGGGGGAGTTTGTTGGTTCTTAGTTATGATCATATGGTTTTTCCTTGATGTCAAAATCCCTTTCAGTTGATTCTACTTGTTGACAGTTTTAGATTGGTTTCTCATGCTTTATCTTGATACAATTTTGTCTTTATGGTTTACTTGTCTTGGCATTCAGTGGACAATTTACATTCAGAATTTCAATATCTTATGGTACTGATTAGTTTGAGCTTCATGCATTCTCAGGTTATCTTTTGTACATTGTTTCGGTGATAGAAAAAGAACATATCGATGTGAAAATGGCAGGGTCTCCCTGATCCACTTTGAAATGTCTGAGTTGCCTATCGACAAGACATTTCAGATGTCATGGTGATTGAATTTAACATACAGGCTACTTTTGGCATGGCATTCCCATTGTCTTGGTGACCGGCACAAGAAAGGTTATTTCGGCAAGACTTGTCTTTGGTTTCGGCGACAGAAAAGTGTTATCTATCGGCATATGTAATACCATCGGGATAAGGTCTTATCGATTTTATTATGTCTCCCCGACCCACTTCAGAATGAGCATATCAGCAAAGGAAATTGTCCTCAGGGTAATGTCATAGCGAGTCTTTCTTGTCTTACTGACTCGTGCTCAAAAGATTTTATCTATTTTTCAGGAGGAGTCTCACTGAACAACTCTTTGAGAGAACTTCAGCCAAACTGAGCAGTATCGGGTTGAGGTCTTGGCGATTTCACTTGGTCTCCCTGACTAGTGCATGTGGAAGTTTCATCAGCAAGAGCTGAGTGGTTTCGAAATAGGTCTTGGCGAAGTGGTTTTGGCTTACTGAACATCACATGGAGGAGTTTTCTTCTGCCAAACACAATGTATTTAGTATATTTTCTCTCCAAAAATTTGAAGTCTCACCGATTGTTGCATTGAATGTCTTATCGACATAAGGTTTCTGCTTCGGTGAAATGTTATATCGAATGTGAAATGTCACACCGACCTTGGTGGATGGATACTTTTCGATAAGAGCTTGTGATATTCGAAGGGAGGTCTTAGCAACTCTGAGTGAATGAAGTTTTTTGGTATGACTCATGTGCATCAAAGAAAGGTCTTGACAAATTCGATTTGTTACACCGACTAAAAACATAAAGGTAGTCTCTTCGGTAAGAGCTAGGGTTTTCAGTGAGAGGTCTCAGCGAGTGACCTTCGGTCTCACCAATGGAACATAAAGGGACTTCGTCGGCATAAGATCTAGATTGTCTCAGCGACACACAAGTGGATGAAGACTTTCGAAAAGACATGGTGTACTCTACAAGAGGTCTCCCCAACTTTGATATGTCTTGCTGATGGAACACAAAAGGCTTTCTTATCGGCATAAGATCTGACTTTTCTTAGCAATACACAAGATGATAGGTGACTTTCGGTATAACGAAGATATCTATATGAGGTCTCCCCGAAAGCAATATGTCATGGTGACAGGAATGATAATGTGAGCTTTTGGTAAGACACAAGATGCTCTATGAGATGTCACCCCGACTACACATTGTCTTGGTGAAGGTGGATGAAGGACACATCTCGGTGAAAGTGTGCTCTTGTCTTGGTGACTTGGAAATGATAAAGACGTTCGGTATGACACAATATATTCTACGAGAGGTCTCCCAGATGACAGTATGCTATAGCGACACTCATAACATAGAAGGCTCGTTGGCAAGAAAAATGATATGTTACAGTGACAATGTGTATCAAGTGACCTTCGATGAAACATAATGTTGGCAGTATGACTTCTCCCCGACTATGTTGTGTCACAGCGACAAACAGAAGGATGCTTCAGTGAGAGAACCTTTAGGCTACAACGATAATGAATGAAACATAAAGATCTTCAATATGGTTTCTCCCCGACGCCAGAAGGTCATGGCGATGCACAGGGACAAAAGGAACATAGTTCACATAAGGTCATTGCGAATAACAAAGAACATCTGGTGACTGTTGTCTCAACAAATAATTAAAGAAGACTCATACACTGTGGCTGACATGGATTTTTCTAAGAATAGTTGCATGCTGATATCTTTGGTCAACTGGCATTGAATCTTTGGAAGATATTCTCTGAGATTTCAGAGGATATGATTTTTTGTTTGTGGGCTGTCATGACTTTGATGAAAATCTTTTAGTTATAATTTGAAATCTCCTGACTCAGCGCAGAAGTTAAATCTCTATGGATAGGCGTTACTCTATTTTTTACCATCATCTACAGATCATTATGAATCAGCTTCATATTCTAATAATAGCAAGAGAGTTTCAAAATCTTGTGAAAAATGCTTGTTGAAGATTTCTTGATAACATACATACTTGAAATGTATATAAAAACTAGTGTTGAAAATAGTGAAGGTGTTGTTGGCCAGTAATTCTAAGAGATAGTTATTTTGGTCATATCAAGAGATGTATTGGAAAACTTTGTAATACAAAGTTGGATTCTTAGAGTATGAGGCAGATAAGAGTGTTGATTTTCTTGAGCTTAATTGAAAACAGAGTGATCCTCTGATATTATTATTGCAATTATGTAATTTGAGTAAGGGGTTGGAGCTCCTTGAGATTGGTGTCTCTAAATAAGGGGTTGGTACTCCTTGAGATTGGTGTCTCTAAATGAGGGGTTGGTGCTCCTTGAGTTGGTGCTCAGAAATTAGCCTATAAGGCATTGTGAACAAGTTGTTTAAAAAGATTAAGCCAGTATGGTAGTTTAGGAGTGGTTTTTCTAGCCCAAGAGGGTTTTCCACTCAACATATCTTTTGTCTCTTTGTTCTTCTGTGTGCTCACTACTTTTCTATGTTGTTGTTGTTTTTGTTCACTGTTGGTATTATTATTGTTCTCAATTTTGTTTATGAATGATTACATTCAACTCATGAATGCATTAATCAGAGTAATATTGAGATCAAATCTGAGCCATATTTTGAAAACTACAAGATATATCACTCAAATCATATTGTCGTAAGTTGTCTAATAGACTGAGTTAATGTTGTCATATATTTGTGCTTTTAAATGTGATTACCCTACTCTATTGTTGAAAGAAAAGGAAATCAAATTGTAAAATCTTGGTCGAAGTTGAAAAAGTGTTGACACTGATTCACCCCCCTCTCAGTGTCTATCCATAACTCCAACAATATGTGATGAGCCTATTTCTATTTTCTATGACAACACAAGTGTGATAAACACTTCAAAGAACTTGGTTATGCATTCAAGAACTATCGAGGCTAAATTTGCATTTTACTAAAAACAAACAAATATGAGTTGTTAGTTGAATCAAGCAAATCAGATAGAGCATCCCTATGAAATAATTGATCATAATAAAATATGAAAGCTAAATAGAACAAAGATAATTAAATGCAAGCACATAAAATCATGACCAAACCCTATCACATAGTGGATTGGTGCTTCTATGGAAAGAAGCCCTTTCCCAATCCTTTGCTAAACTCCATGATATGTTGATATGAAACTACTTTGAAGATGATATGAAGTGGAAAAAATAAGTTCTCAATTGAAGAGACTGACTTTGCATGATATTGTGGAGGATTTGATCAAGAATGAAGCTTTCATTTATAGATTTTCAAATTGGAAGAGAGCTCAAAATACAACAATGTGGTATAATGATTTAACCAATGAGATGAAGCCACTTGTCACATTGTGATAGGTTGGAGGATGTGCAAGTTTTGGTCAATGTGCCAAAGAGGGGGAGATTCAAATTTGAATTTGAGAGTTAAATGCCAAGTTTGACTTGTGCAAGAGCCATGTAAGAGCTCATAAATGCCTTGTTGGATGTACATGTCAACTTGTTTTTGAATTCAAATTTGAGGGAATATTCCTCAAAGATACCATGTTGATGGAAAATGATGAATTTAATAAATGAATTAAAATGCTTTATTGGTGCAAGTGGGAAAAGCTAGAGGATGTGATGGGTGATTAGATTAGGTTAATCGGGATTATATTAACTTAGATGATGATTAGATTTTTTTACCCATTTGACTTAGATTTTAGGGATTTAAACTAAATCAAAGGGATATGAAAGGTGATTTCATATTTAATTAAATAAAGGTTTGATTTATTTAATCAAGGAGAGTGATGTTAGGATCAAATTAAATAAAGTTGATTTATTTAATCTAAATTGATGACTTTAGGAGATTGATCAAATAAACTTGATTTATTTGATGAATTGATGAATATGACCTAATCAAATGCATGATGTCAATTTCACATGTCTACATTTTTCCCCTCTTTGAAGTAATGTACTTGTTGCATTGGTTCAAAGAATAAACTTGCCGCGATCAAAAATTCAAAAAAAATATGATTTTTTTTGGATGCCCCAACAGAAAGTACACTAGTACATTGTCCCCTTGAGAGATCGAGTGAAAAGATTTGATTTGAGGGTCAACCTCATGATAAAGAGGTTCAAGATGGATGGTTATGATGATGATGCAAATGAGATGGTTTCAAGATGCTTAGAATAGCCAATCTTTATTATCCTAAACAACTTAAATGATGATATGATGTGATGATGGATGAGATGGATGATGTGATAATGCCTATATGATTATGCAGTAGATATTTTATGCAAATGTATGATTTTTATGAGATGCTTAGACTAACAGATCTATATTATGATGATGATGAAAATGTAATGCATGTGAAATGATCGGTGTTTTCTATTATGTATAATATGAATGATATGTGGTATGTTGATAGTTTGTGGATGTAGGATGGATGCAGGATAGATGCATTGGTGATGTTATGTTAGCGCGAAGAGAATAAAGAAAAAATGAGATGATGACAAGAGGATCCAACGATTCCATGATCTGACGAGACTTTATTAGAGATGATGATGGTGATAGATGATGATTTTCTTATCAAGGATTGGGATTTTAAAAGGGAAACTTACCTTGTGTTTTATTACACATGTAGATATGATGCATCAAGGTATAAAGAACCAAGATGGCATTGTACCTAGTGCGATGTACTTTGACTCAACAAGAAGATAGGAGTATTCTTGTTCACACTTGACATATAGAAACCTTGTTAGGATGTCCCTAACAAAGCAAGTATTCGCCAAGTTATTTTACAAGAATGCCCAATAAGCACAGTAGACAAAAAGGATAATGATTGTTTCCCGATTCCTATCTCTCTAAATCTTTCATTCCAATATCATCGAGAGGTCCTTGGAATGAGTGCAATAAGATGAATCAAAAGAAAAGATCAAGTATGCAAACAAGCCAATGTTCTTCATACCTAGAGCCAAAGGGATGTGTTTTGATAGGATAATAATCCAAGGTGATATCCAAAATGATGCCCATTGTCAAAATGATATATCCTAGGACATGCATTATATAGGATGATGATGGTTTGATAAGTTGATTGATAGTTTGTTGATATAAGGTTGATTGACATGTTTGAAAATGATCAAGAGTTTGATTTTGCATTTAACGATTTGTTGTTTTGATTTTGATTTTGCATTTGGAGTTTTCTTTTGTTGATTGCTATGATTGTTTCTATTTATGTTGCCAAAGGATGAAGGTGACGATCACTTTATTATGGATGATTGATTATCTTGAGTGAAATCGAGATGAGACGGATGGATTTTTTCAAATATTTGGATGTTTTTAATGTTTTTAGAATGTTTTGAGGTTGTTTTTTGTTTTTTTTTTTGAAATTTTAAGAATATTTTGATTTTCCAATTTTCAAATGTTTTTAGGGTTTTCTAAGATTTTATGAATGTTTTTGGATTTTTTGTCTTTTTATTGTTTTTGTATTTTGATGTGTTTTGGATGTTTTTGGGTTTTTGCATGATTTTGACGATTTCGATATGGATATGTCTAATGATATCAGTCATCTGTTTGGGATTTTGTTGAAGACTGAGATAAGGTTGGTTGATTGGATCGATGGATTGAGGATGATAACATTGTTGAGGATACACAGCAATGCAAAGATAGTGTTAAGAAACATAAGGATTAGGATGGATATCCAAAGATGATTTTTTCATTGGATTTGATTGATCAGGATTGATGAAGCTTGATTTGAAACAAAAGATGTTTTGGATGATTTGATGTGACGTTGAAGCATGCATTAGATGTGACTAATATTGATTATTTGGATTGATGTTTGATGAAATATGAAGACTGATAAGGAATGTCTTGTCATCAAAATATGCCATGGGCTAGTGCTTTGGACTTTTTCTCACAAATGCTTTGACCAATTTGGTTTCACGTTTGCCAATGTTCAGATCACCACATAAGTTGGAGGATATAGATTAAGAATTGTTCTTGAAGTGAGATCCAAATATCTTCCCCCAATGTCTAACAATCTATGGAATGTGATGGGTGGATGCTTGGATAGGTGTATGGATTGAGGGATATGGATTATCTTGTGATAAGATAAGGTGTTCGGATAGAGGATGATTATTTGGATAATGTTTCATGGCTTAGATAATGTTGGGGTAGGATAGGATCAGTGAAAATGACCCATGTCAAGATGTTTGCCATAAGCGAGTGTAAAGTGTTCCCCAAAATTTCATCAAGATCAAGATAACTTAGATGATGGACATAGATGGATAAAAATGGATTGGATATATGGTTCATGGATGAATGGATTTATTATGGATGAGATGGATGGGGTGTTGGATTTATTATGGATGGGATGAGATGCTTCCACGTGAAATAGCGCACACATATGCTTGATTCTACACATGATGCCTGTTTGCTAGGTTTTCATCATGCTACCTGCCCAAAGCACCACCGAAGTGGTTTTCACTAGAGGACAATTTTTTTCTCTTTACTATTTTAAATCCTTTTTCTATTTCTTTTTTAATTTTTGATTTTTATTTTTTTTGGATTTTTTTTGAAAGATTTTAAGCTCATGTTGAATCACAAGGTGTTGCTAATGTAGATTCCCCTATCATAATATTCCATCGATATCCTGCTTGAAGAAGTTGCTTTACCAAGATACATGTACTTGAATACAACTTTTGAGATTCTTGATCTACTTTATTGATACCTGTGTTAACTTTGTCTCTGTGCGCACATCGTGATAGAGTGCCTTCGAAATCCTTATGATGAAGGGTCATTTCCAATACATTGTCAATGTGAGAATTGAATATCATGCGTGGAGGCATAAATGGAGTGTGTTTATGGATAGGAGATGGACTAGTTGATAGTTTGGAACCTTTGATTCTCTAAACTTGGGAAGATGAGCAATGATGGGTGGATACAAAAGTGTGCATGGAATTAGGACCAATTGCTTGATACACTTTGTACATTGTTTGAAAAGCCTACTTTTTCTTTTGTGGACATTTTTGATGGATAGTTTTCCCTTTTTATTTTGCCCCATAATTTCTTTGACTGATGGTATTTGATAGGGATGATCTTTCTTTGTCTTTTTTGGTATCCATTTGCATTTGATTTGTCCATTATGCTTTCCAGCTTCTTTTTCTTTGATAACATTCTTTGTGCTTTGATTCAATTCTTTCTTTTTACATTGGTCCCAATTCGTGGATGGGGTGATGGGTGGGTGAAGATCCATGACGTGGCTAGTTGTAGTATTGACATCAGTTTCATCATAAGGATTCTTCGTGCTCCCTATGTTGATGTTTTCTTGAGACATAGTTTCCCCCAGTATGGTGGTAGTAATACCTTCATGCTTTGATTCCGCCTATTCTAAGAGCTCTTGTTTAGAATGCATTCTTTGATAAATGACCATTGTAGATGATGTTATTGGAATTTGTTGCTCTACTGGCTTTGAAATATCCTTTTCTATCTGACATGTTTCCTTGAGTAAATATGACTGAATATCTTCATACATGATGTCCTTAGTTTGAATTTTGGATATATCTGATCCTAATGTTGACATCTCATTTTGATTATAGGAGTCAATAACCTGCTCTTTCTTTGCTTGAAGATCATCTATGTGTCCATCCAAAGAAAGCATCTCATGGGTAGATGGAGGATTATGTGCTACATGGATATGATTATCTTGCATAGATAGGAGAGTGTCCATTAGATTATTGTAGTATCTTTAAGATACAAATTCTTGATCTTGAATGATTTTAGAGTTGCTTTCGACATGCTTTGGATCAAGTTCTTGACATGGGCCAGTTTCAAAGGATGGATTGCTTATAAAAGGTTCTTGGATGTCCTCATTAGGCATGGGAATTGGCTCAATATCCCCTTCAATTTTTAGTGGACTTGGATCAAATTTCAAGTTAAAGATTCCTTCAATATCTGCAACCATGAGGTCGAAGGATGTCAATATGTCTTGGAAAGGACCATTGCTAGACTTTGGTGAAATATGTTGATCATGCTTGGGAATGAATTCTTGAGATATTTCTTCTAACTTATTAGGTGATGTAGAGACATGTTCAACATGATCATTGGTTGATGTATCATTGGATAAGGTGAAAACATCTTTGTTGATGGATAGATCTTGATCATTTCTTTCAAAAATTGTGGTGGGGAGATTGTCAATACTATCACCAGTGGTTGAATGTTCATTGCTATCCCCAATAATTATCATTTTTTTGTGTTTATGCTTGTGTTTGTTGGGAAATTTGAGAGGTTTGGGCAGCTTAAGAGGCTTGTTGCACTTGTTGAGCTTGTGCTACTTGTTGCATGGCTAGATATTGTTGGATGGCCTTTTGGTAGGCCTGGTGAGCTTTTAGCGCAATGTTATATTGTCTTTCTATGTTTGGTTTTGGTGGTAGTGGTGGTGGAATTGGAATCGTGTTGGATACGGTGACAAGTGGTTGAGATATGCTTGGAGCAATCATGGTAGTGAGGGGTTGAGATATGATGGGCGTGATAGTGGTGGTTGGAATGATCAAAGTGATAGGGATGATCAGATTGACCAAGGTGATAGGTCCTTGGGAGATGATATTTTGATTTTTTAGGATTGATGTTGTCATTTGATTAGATACCATCAGTTGGTGTGATGTTGATGGTATATTCAAAGGATTTGATGTGATGGCTTGATTGGTGTTAGGTGGATTGATTTGGATGGAGTGATTGGTGCTAGGTAAAGGGGGAAGCCCTAAACCAAGGAATGATGTTGATATGGGTAATGGTGGTGGAGATGTCTCTTGGTGCAATGACTCAACTATTTTGGTAAGAGTAGCAATTTGATCTTGCCAAATTTGATCTTGATTTCGATCTTGACTCCCTTGATATATTTGATTTATTTTTTGTTCAAGAAGATTTGGGATGCATACTTGTGGTTTTTGAATGGGATCATGGACAAATTGATTTTGGACAATATTTTGATTTGGGATGATGTTCAGATTTGGCATGATAGATTGAAATTGAACATTGTTGGTGTTGGGAATCACATTACCTTGATTTAGGTAACTTTGATTTTGCATGGTGTTACCTTGACTTGGATTCATACATGGAGTTGTTAACATCTTGTTTGGACTATGAGCAACATTTGTATGATTCACAAACATATTTATCCCAAAGTTTTCCAAGTGTGGATTCATGTTTGGTAATCTTGTACTTGGTATATTCACTTTTGGCATGTATGGATTTGGTGGGATAATGTTGTTTTGTTGAAGACTCATGCATTGAGTATTTGGTTGATAGATTTGTAATGTTGGACTTGGATTTACATCTACCATCAGAAAAGGTGTTCCAAGATTTAGATTAGGTAGACTCACATTTTTTGTACCATTGAGGTTTGTAGGAGATAATGATCCTATGTATGGATTGTATAAATGTGAGTTTTGAAAATTAATTGGCATTGTAAGGCTTTGATAGTTTGGTTGACTTGGATTACTCATGATGTATGGATCAAGTTTGTATTCCATGTTCCTTTTGTGTTTTGACCTTGTTGACCTCTAAGGGATTTAGGACCAATGATGAGAGGAAGGATGAAAGGGGTGAATGATATGTGTGTTGAACGTTTAGTAACTTTGGATCAATGCTAGATTTAGGGTTTGATTTTGATTAGTTTGATTGGATTTGGATAATGGACTTGTAAACCATAAGATGTTAGATATGATCTTAGGAAGAACTTGTTCAAAGGATTGTTAATTCAATTTAAATGTATGAGAAAGGATGCATTCCCATACACCTAACAAAGTGATTTTGATTTTGATGATTTACCCAAGTCTAGAATGATCTTTTCAAAAATATAAAGTTGTTTTTGGGATGAAGATGATAAATGTTTGATTTGATCCTAAATGAACCTAGGAAGGACTTGTTTACAAGACCAAGATAGTGAAGAACATGCTTTTCTCTAAGATTAGTTCAAGCCAAAAGACCAATGTTTTCTCGAAAGATGATAAAAAGATAAATAAGCACATGTGTGGGGTTCAATTTGAGTTAATCTTGGTTAATGACTTGATTTTACCACAAACACACTTCTTGCTTAGTTTTCAAACTGAATATCTATGTCTTAATTCCTTTTCATTCCACAAGGTCCATTATGTGAAAATCAAGGTTTCAAGAGCATAGTTTCCTATTGTTGACTTTGGAATGAACAAATTGAGATATAGGTCTTAGTGTTTAGAAGACTTCTAGGGATAAGAACCCCTAGGGACAAGCAGTAACATGGAGACTTTTCAAAGGTATTTTCTCCTCCCAAAGGGTTTGAAATTTTGACGATTTGTTGAATGTTGGTTTCAATGTTTTGGATCCAAGCATTGTGTTTTCAAACTGACTCACAAGCAATGTAACATCCTAGCTCAATTGGTACATTTTTATTGGTGGGCTTGCCTCATGCCCTTCGTAGTAGAAGAGATGATTTTACATGCAACCAAGGAAAAATATAAAGGTATGTTAAGAATGAAGTCTTAACCTCTATATTTTAACCAAGATCGGACATGGCAAGTAACTTCTTGGAATCTAAGTTCCAATGCACCACTTTGATAAAATCGTTGGATGGACCAGTTGGCTACTACAAACAAGGGTTTTAGTTCATACTTTCCATTTGTGGAGATTGACCCATACAACAAGAGTCCCTTTTCAGATCCATCTTGTCCGGGCCAACCGCATGATACTAGTGTTTACTCTAGTACCCACATTTATATCCCAGCTAGAAATACTCTTGGCATTAGAGTGTTACCGGTTGAGTCGTTCACTTGGGAGAGTAACTTTTCCCCAAGGCAGGCCCTCTAAGATAGACAAAAGTGAGTAAACATATTCATAGTTCAATCAACCTTCATTTAGAAACAAAGGGAGAACATATACAATAGGTTTACTCACACTCGTAAAGTGTTTTGTTCAATTTTAAACCCAAAATGAAGTGTGTGGATAATTAATTACACAATTTAATGTCACCAAAAGCCTTTTGATTCTCAAGATTGTCGTGAGGCGCGAGAGAAGCACATATGTCTTTTGATGATATTACTTTGTGTAAATAATTACAAAACAATAAAGATACACATTCATTTTATCCTTCAAAGCAATGATTCGATTCATTTTAAGCACCAAAGGAAAGATGAAGATTTGATTGTTCAATTTGTTACTCCAAAATTGTAAAACTAGTGAGTTTGACTAAGTTCTTTTTAAGCCCCTTTGTCACAAAAATCAAAATGTTCCTTTTAAAATCCCAAAAGAAGTGAGTTAGTCTAAAACAAAAACAAAAGCAGAAAATGGAAGCCTTGAGCATTTAAAAATGCTTTGTTGATTTCAAGTTCAAATGCTTAGTTTTCTTCAACTCCAATCTGATTTCTTTTGCTTGATTCCAATGCTAACCTGCAAACAATACAAAGTTATCACAAATAAGAAGTATGATATTTCAATGATATAATGAATACAATTTCAAACATAATAAATGCATTCATAAGGAATCAATAATCAAACAAAGAGAAAGTTATCCTTTGGGGATTCTTGGTGCAGATGTTATGTTGATTCCTTCAAAATTTTGATAATAACTTCAATCCACGATAAAGCTTTCTTGTATACCATGCCTTCTCAAGTCATAAAATCCAATGCAGTCAATAGATTTAAATTGGACATGTTCAAAAGTTGCATTTTAATGAATTCACATCATATGTATGAATAATGACTGACCCAAACCATAGGAAAAGTCAACATCTAAAAATAAACAAATTAGAACTCCTCTAACAATCCACTGACTTAGTCTCTCTATATTTCCTTCAATTTTAAATAAATAGAGATGAATTAGATCTTTTCCTTTACTATTCCACCATTGGTGCCATAGATAGAGAGATCTTTTCAATCTAAAATGAATAAAGCTCTGTTATTCCTCCAAATCATGTGTAAGTGATTTAAAATTGTAATTATGTCTAGATTAAAACTCATGTTGCTCAACTCATAAAAGAATTTATCCATATTTTATTACACAAGAGTATGAGCTATCCTTAAAACCAGTACGCCAATGTGTCACAAGACACTTCATTGAAGGCATCGAATAGTGGAGAACTCATTAACTGAGTCGAATGTCATTTCATAGATGACAATCATGCAAGTAATAGTGCACCTATTGGTGGGGTTGAATTTAAGCTGAGGGAAGCTACCAGAACACCTAAGAAAAGGCGTGAGAAACTTTCAAGCAAAGGCACATGACAACAACTAATGATCTTAAAAGGATTTGAAGAAAATGCATTTGGCAGGTGTAAAACTAAATTTTGCAACCTCTAACCAACATCCACCTACATTAATAGATATGAGTTAATGTACCCCTGTTGCAGCCAATGTAAGAAAGTAAAGCATAGTAGACCACACATAAATCACATACAATGAGATCTAGCACCATATGTGAGAGGAAAATCTAGCATTTTTAAAATCTATCATAAACAATGAGATCTAATTGTAGAAGTGTGTGGCCTTTAATTTTTAGCTGTATTAAAGGACGTTATTGACAAGCCATTGATTATACGAAAGAGCTATTTACCAGCAGATCCAAACAAAACAAATACTAGAATAATCTACATAGGGTTAAAAAAGAAAAAACACTAGAATTGGATATTTAACGTGGTAAAATCATAGTGATGGGAAAGTTGGTCCATGCGAAGGGGGAAGAATAATGACACCTTGATCTCGTACACCAACTCTCTGCCCTTTATTATTGTATATTCAAAAAACTAGATTCTGGTTTCATTTCCTTTGACTTTTTTTGTTTAAAATAAACCTGCAACCGATAATAAACATTAGCCAAATAAATGCACAAGAAGAGTGATTATCTTGCTTGTATGGGCAATCTAAAACATCAGAGATCTTGGCAGCTTTAAATTCATATCCATTCCTTGTCATGTGCATCATATCAAACTTAATAATTGCAGCATTTAAACTTCGTCTGTTGTTCATGCAAAATGGCTATATTGAAAGACTTCAACAAATTTCAAGGAAACACCTTTAGCCAATGCATGAAGAAATCAACGAACAAAAACTTTCAAGAAAATGCATTTTGGTAGATGTAAAGTCAAATCCCACAATCTTTACCAGTGTACTCCTAGCATGATGATTTTGTAATGAAGATGTCCATTTCCCTCCAAAAAATCTCACCCTCCAATTCTCATTATATCACAGAAGTTGCGGTCCTCTCTAGCTGATCTCATAAATTTTAGGGGAGTATTTCTTACTTTAAGAATAGCTCTAATGTTGGGCCTCCATATTCAAATAAATAAGCCTGCCAAGCCTTTTAAGATCTACAAAGCATAGATCAAACCCTACAATCTTAACTCCATGACTCAGCCAGAGACTGCACAAAACAAGTCCAACAAAAATCATAACACAATATGTAAGAAACTAAAGCACACTGCAATAATGATCAAGGAACAAATTATTATGAGATCTATTCAAGAAGAGTGTCCATGGGAGAACCTTCCAAATCATCTTCAAATATTTCTATCTTCTAAAGAAGAGTGGCAGAAAAGAGTCAAAGAACACTGTATAAAGAAGTGTTTCCAATGGAGAGATTATTTTGCAAGGAAAATATGTAAAGATAGCGAGCATTATGAAGATGTGATGCATTATCATCAAGACAAAACTACCATCAAGACAACACACTTGGAGGCGCATTCCTCCCTTGAAATCAAGGCATTCCCAGCTTCAACCTCTATGCACTTGATTTTCTTTCATCAACAACTACTTCGCCAGGTCACATTCATTGAAATTATAGTGCACAAAGGGTAGCTTTGATATTCAAGGTTGTATTGATAAGACCAAAAAACATATTGAGGTGACTACTATTGATTGGTCATAGTGACTAATGAATAAATCAAATAAACATGAAAAAAATTATAACTACATTGGTTGAGGTCAAACAAATAGAACAGATGAAAATGTAAAGGACAGTCAAATTGTAGATATAACTTGCACATCACCTTTTAAATCTCATGAAAGATGAATGCTAAATTTGCATTTTACATGTTATGTTGGATTTTGATACAAACTATAGACATTCATGTGCACGAATGTATGGGAATATCTAACATTTGAATCCCTCTTGGCACACATTTTATCCCTCTATGGTGGTGTTGGATATAGTCCCTATTTGCTGCATCAATCAATATTTAAACAGAAACAAAGATTATATATTCATTAGAAATCAAAGAAAGAATAATAACATGAAATGGATGAAAATGGAAGCTATTGAGATGCCCAATCCTTTACTAAGCTCCATGATATTGATGATATGGAATGCTATGAAGATATGATATTGATTAAATGACAATGATATGGAGAAAGATCTAATAATTGTGGAGGATTTGATGAAGAATGAAGCTTTCATTTATAGATTTTCAAATTGGAAGAGAGCTCAAAATAGAGCAATGTGGGATAATGATTTAACCAATGAGATGAAGCCACTTGTCACATTGTGATAGGTTGGAGGATGTACAAGTTTTGGTCAATGTGCCAAAGAGGGGGAGATTCAAATTTGAATTTGAGAGTTAAATGCCAAGTTTGACTTGTGCAAGAGCCATGTAAGAGCTCATAAATACCTTGTTGGATGCACATGTCAACTTGTTTTTGAATTCAAAATTGAGGGAATATTCCTCAAAGATGTCATGTTGATGGAAAATGATGAATTTAATAAATGAATTAAAATGCTTTATTGGTGCAAGTGGGAAAAGCTAGAGGATGTGATGGGTGATTAGATTAGGTTAATCAAGATTAGATTAACTTGGATGATGATTAAATTCTTTGACCCATTTGATTTATATTTTAGGGATTTAAACTAAATCAAAGGGAGATGAAAGGTGATTTCAGATTTAATTAAATAAAGGTTTGATTTATTTAATCAAGGAGGGTGATGTTAGGATCAAATTAAATAAAGTTGATTTATTTAATTTAAATTGATGACTTTAGGAGATTGATCAAATAAACTTGTTTTATTTGATGAATGGATGAATATGACCTAATCAAATGGATGATGTCAATTTCACGTGTCTACAAGAACAAAGCACATATCTATTGAATATCATTTCCTAAGAGAAAAAGTTGCAGATATATTTACTAAGGCTCTTCTAAAGGATAATTTTGAGCATCTTAGGGAGAGATTGGGGGTCATTGGCCCTCCGAACTAAGTGCACATGAAGGTGCATCAGTCTAGTGAATCCATAGATTCTTCATTTATCTAGACTGATAAATGTATCTACTCCACAGGTGGAGTAGAAAAGGTTTCCATTGTTGCAGTATGAGTATACTCCTAAGGGGGAGTGATAAGAGTTATTGATCTTTGCCATTGATGTCAAAGAGGGAGAGAAATTCATGTGAAAAATAGTTGCAAAGGAAGATAAAGTGTTCTCCCAAGATACTGTGTAAAAAGTAGTCTTTGATGGTTTTTCACATCAAGTGTTTCCATCAATGACAGAGGGGAAGATTGTTACAATTATGAGCAAGTTTTGGTGGTGTTGTCATTAATGTTGTCATTGATGTCAAAATAGTTCAGTATGTTTTTTATTGTACATGTATAGCTGAGATGTTGTTGAGATGTTGTGAGTACATGGAGCTATATTTATGGTATTGCATATGTGTTGGTTTGATGATTTTCCAAGTGATTTTGAGAAAATTAATAAATAAGAAAATTCAGAGTGATGAATGTGTTTAGAAAGTGCTTCGGTATGTGCTCTACATTTCTCTTGTGTTGATCCTCTGCTTGTGCATATTTGGAGGATTGGCAATGGTGATCTTGTGGTTATATCTCCTAATTTTTAGCTTCTGGTTTGATGGCATGTGAAAGTTTCATTCACCGGTATATGAACTATTCTGGTAGAGTTGGTCTCCTATGGATTGGGAGAAATAATTTCCCTCTACAGTCCTCTGTTGTTTAGTTTAAAATCATTCGGACCTGGGATATTTCTTGTGAAGGTATTTTTTTTTGTGCTCTAGCAAAGAGGTTTGAAGTTTGGTGATCTAGAAGTCATGTTTCAGTGTTTCAGTGTGAGTTTGTATAGTCCAAATGGACTAGTGAAAGGTGTTTAGTGTTTGAAGTTTGTTGCATTTTCTATGGATGTATCTAGAGGAATCTATGATTTATTCTCATGCATAAGGGAGTGTGTTGTGGTGTTTGTGTATCATCTTATTCTTGGGAAGCATATACATCAATGTTCATTTGTGTCTTCATTAGGTTTGGATAACTTGGTGTTTACACTTCGTTCGAAGAATAGCATGTGATTGATTTGAGATATTATTTTTGATGTTGGAAAATGTTTGTATTGGTCCACTCTCATTCCTTTCCATCATGGGAGCATTGATTTTCTAAGCTAATTTGAATTTATGAAATGAGGTGTTTGTGGCCGACCTTGAAAAAGCTTCTAGGGTTGAGGATGGTACAAAAGCAAGTTGAATTGTGAAGAGTTGTATGATAGTGTAATCCAAAGTGATGAAGGTTAACCACAGATCATAAGTGTAGAAGTGTGTGTGTGAGTGAGTTGTGACAACAGTTCTTCATCGTGTCAGATTCATGAAGATAGTGAGCTAAAGGTTTTTGCAATTCTTATTCAAGCTATGGATGTGTGTTAATTGTTGTGGTGGATCTTTTGTTCTATTTTGTATCTATAGGAAAAGAGCCTCCCTATTGGACAATGAGTCCTTTCTAGAGGTAGTGAGCCTTTGTACTTGGATAGTGAGTCCTCTTATGGGATGTGAGCCCTTGACAATGAGCCTTTGTATTCAATTTTATAATATTTTATATTGTGAGTTAACCTTCACTATGGTTTTTCCCTTATTGGTTTTTCCATGTAAAAATCTGGTGTTTATTGTGTTGATTTAGTTTGTATTATTTGTGTTTCATGCTCTTTCTTAGTAACAAAATAGTGTGGTTGTGGAATTGATAAGTGTTCAAGTTTTATGTTTGAATTTTGTGACAACTAATTCACCCCCTCTCAATTTTCCTATGCCTATTTAACAATATGATTATGTAGGGTTTCTTGTAGAGAAAATTCATGAGGGTTTGGTAAAGTAGAAGAGGGTTGAGATGAGGGTAAGATTTAGTTTGTGTTCATTACTAATGCACATGTTTCTATTCAAAGGTGCCTCTTGCTTTGTGTAGAATATGACACTCAATAGGAAGGAGGGTAATTTAGAATTTCTTGTCTAGTGTTGGACCACCATCTTAGATAAGGATGACATAAAATTTGATTATATGATATTTGAAAATCTGTTTGCTACCAAGTTGAGAAGATTCTTGGTTATGAATTTTGCAAGAGATCCCAAGGCCCTGCATGATTTCTTGAGACCTAAAGATAGCGGGCCTTAATTGGGGAGATGTTATCCCTTATCTTGCATATATGATTTTGAGAGTATATGGTGTCAATGTCTCACCTCACTTGTTTCCTAGATGTGTACTAGAAGGAATTGGGTTTCTTGAGGTGATGTATCAGTTTGGAAGTGTCGAGAACAAGCATTTACTGAATCAGGGAAAGGGAACTTTCTTCCCTACATATACATGCTTTTTTGATTATGTATTGATCAAAGAAGCTTGGAATAAGGTAAATGATATATTTAAAATATTTCATATGAAATGAGAAGTGAAAAGATAATATCATGATCCTAAAGGTTTCATGGCTTAGTTAAAGGAAAGGAATAAGAGTTCCAAGTTTGTGCATATTTTCTAGTACCTTCAGGATATAATCGTAAGAGTGAGGGACCAACCACGTTCAAGGCCCTAGGTCACGGAGAGCCAAGAGTGGAAGGCTGTAGTAACTTACCTTAGATTAAAGGGGTGTCTTGAAATGAGCAACAAGAATGATGAGGATTATAAGGTCCTTCAACTACTCTGCATACCTGAAATCCAAGATGGGGCTAGGCAAGTTGGTTTTTGGGTTCAACACTATGCCTCAGGCAGCTCTTTGCCTGAGAATGAAAGCACGGTTCCAAGACAACAACACAACACATTAGCATCTCTTAGGTGAGCTAGAATCCATACGACTAGAGAACTAAAAAGACAATGTGAACCACCAAAAAACAAGCTAACAGCCTAGCTAGTCACTTCCAAAGAGAAAAAATATAGCTATAAAGTATGACAGATACAAATGAATATGATAAAGAAAATATTTGATAGTTAAGGTGATAAGAATAATCTCACAAAGGTAATCATTCACCAACTAGCTCCACAAAGAACATCCACCTACACACTGTAAGAAGGAGGAAAATTGCTAGGGGGCTATATAGGGTTCTACCTCAATCAGACCACCGTTTTGGTGTTTCCACCTCCACAGATAGCCAAGATAGTGATAATGGAGAAATGTATGATAAAGGAAGAATGAAATTAAAGAACACAATAACACTACAAAACAACAATGTGCTACTCAACCAAATCGTAGAGGAGAGGAGTGAAAATTCTTACCACCTCCACCAAGAGCTCATCTGCTAATGGAGGAGAAAATGATAAGACTTAAGCCCCTGTTGCAATGGTGTTGTTTTGCACTTGCTCTACACAGTTGATGGAGTGTTGTTGTTGCTGCTATGGAGTGAAAAGTGCTTCTTGAGAGTTGAGAGTGTAAGCAGTGAATGCTAGAATGTTGAAGAAGTGCCAAAAAGAAGATTTCTAGAGCTTGTCAAGAAGATGAAATGCATGAAGGAAGAGTGAATTTGAAGGGAGGATGAGAAAAATGGCCATATTCAGGTTGGTTGGTCAAAGAGGGGTGTTACAAATCAACCCCAATGGGAAGTGTAATGCCTCTATAGTCTTTAGATGAAGGAATTCATCAATGAAATAAGTGCACTGTGTGAACGTATTTGCATGATGCGGAAATCCCCAATAGTTATTCTTCTATTGACACACAAAATAGATGCGAAGTGGAACAAAGGCAACAGGCTGATGTGAATTTCTACCTTCAGATTTGGTTTTCTAAAGTGAGGGAATGTGAATATGGAATTTGTGTAATGGGTGCAAATTCGCTCCTATACATTTTACCCCCACTTTAGTGAGCATGAATACTGATGAGTACTTTAGTAAAGTAGATTAGAGAAGTAGTAAAGTTAGAAATGTATACCTAAACTGTTGAGGAAGTAGACCGTGATCTAGCGAAATCAAGAGTACATGAAAAGAAAAGGACTTCATAGCCCTACAAAACTATGAAGCTGAAGAATGAAAGCTACTTATAGGCCCAAAGACCTACAAGAAGGAAACCCCCAAGATCTCTCACATGAAGGAAACCCCAAGAAGAAAGCACCTCATAGGCCTACAAACCTACAAGAAAGGTGTCCTCTAAGATATCTCAAATGAAGGATACCTAGAAAATCTCCTTACAAACTTGTAGACCTACAATGAAGCATCCACCAAGATCTCTCACATGAAGGAAACCCAAAAGAAAACACCCTATAGGCATGCAAACATATAAGGAAGTGACCCCCAAGATCTCTTGCATGGAAGAAGCTTAGAAGAACTGTCCTACAAGATCACAAACCTATAGGAAGGTAACCCCCAAGATCTCTCAAATGGAGGAAACCCAAGGAAGGGGACTTCACAGAGTCAAAAATTAATTTCACAGGTGTACATATGAAGCAACATGTTTACCCATAGATTTAACATGTCAGAAAGTGGCCACATAGGAAAGTAAGTAGAAAATGATGCTGACCATTAACAAGTTGGAAAAATTTCAAAGGGGTCCCCCAAGAACCTAGTGTGAAGAAGGGATCCACTCAAGGGACACATTGTTTGAAAGTATGAAAAAGATGTTTCTTTCTCAAATCAATTCATCATCAAGGAATCCTTTTGAAAGATGTTCACTTCATCATGGAATTCAAAAGGAAGAATATGATCCCAGATGAGGGGAAGGTTAAAGTTTTTCTCACTTCAGAGGAAGGTTCTCAAGTTATCTCTTTATGAACCCATGATAAAAAAAACACATTCCATTAGGGTTTCAAGTCAAAAATGTAATTCTTGAAAGGAAGTTTTTAAAGATTCTCAAGAAGAAATTCATTGGAAATGAATGTTTTTCCAAAAATCAAAATGTTGTAGAAGTGGAATTGTCACACATGAAAGGGACAACTCAAGGAAAGAAGAGAGAAAGATAAAGGAAAAGCTAAAAGAGAAAAGAACATAAACATAGGGTACAGGGGTAGCCTAATATTTTGAGGTCAGAACTACTCATAAATATATATAAGTATAGTAATAGTATATAAAATGAATTATCATCAAAACCCTACTATATCAGACCATGTGAAGAATGCATGAGAAGACAAAGTAAAAATAAAAAATTGGGTCAACATTGAAGGGAAGCCTAAATGCTCAGGAAACGCTTTGCGTCATCCCCAATTTACCAAAAATAAAGTAAAAAACATGGAGGAATGATGGTACAAATAGAAGAAGTTTTATAACACAAAAAAAATACTTATATCCAAGCACCAATAGGGGTGATGAGGGTCATCCAAGCACACATAGTATGATCATGAGGGAACACATCACAACGCACAGACATATAATATAAAGATAAATAAGGGGCCTCCCCATAACATTGATTAACCAAGAGATCATTCGCTTCCCACTCTAGATCATCATATGGGGAAGGAGGATGAGCCTGTAGTGGTGGAATGTTAAGAGGAGGAGCACCCAATCCTCCCACAACAAGGGCTAAGGAAGAGGGCCCCACAAGGTCCTTTCCACCAAGCTCTTATGGAGCTAAGGTTAGAAATTTCATGAAGATTGCCAACAAGGCCAAGTACTCATCCAAAGAGTTAAAAATGCACTTTACAAGAGTTCCATGTTTTACCTCAATGGACAGAGAAGGTTACACTCGAGATTCACTACTAGGCTTGTCGAGTGATTCGAGAGTGGTGACAAACTCAGGAGAAGTAGAGACTGGTTCCGTCATTGGGACAAAACAAGTCAATGTGGGACCACCTTTTGGAGAAGGTTGGCTCCTCTTATTTTCTCCATTACTAGAAGGACCACTCTCCACCTTTTGCTTTTTTAAAGGATGTGAACTCCCCATAGACTAGGCAAGAAGTACAGAGGAAGAGGAGAAGGAGAGAACTACAGTAGATACGACCGAAGTGTTCGTCATATCTATGGGATTTGGGAAAGGTTGGACATTTGAAAGGGATATCAACAGAGGCAGCTCCACCAAATGATCAATGAACGCCTGTACCTTTTTATGTTCAGGAATATTCAGACTCACAGCAAAATCCAAAAGTGATATAGAGCTAGAAAGAATGGAAGTAGAGGGGAGGAGAGAGGAGGATGCTATGATACAGGGGCAGTCGTCTCATCTTTCTTCCTCTGTAAGCTGGCCTGCTTAGCAATGAGATCCTTTCATTGGTGCTATCACTCACGTGTAAGGTGGTTTCTATAACTCTTTGAACTAGAGGTTGGAGGTTGTGAAGGAACAAAAGTCTCCTACTCATCCATGGGAGTGTCCACTACAGTAGTTTCTAGTAGAGGAACAGACTCTTGAATGGGAGTAGGAGGAGCAGGTTGAGAAGTAGTGGGGGGAGTTGAATCAAGTTCCTTGATAGAAAGCCTCTCCCCATTCACTATTTTAGGAGAAGGAGTGGTAGGAGGCCATGGAGGTCAAGACATAGAGGATTCCCTATGGAGACCTTTCTTCCTATTATACTGAATGGACCTAGGCTCCATTGGTAAAAGAGGAATCTGAAATGTGGGACACTTGGGCTTTCACCAAGTGGGTACCATATGATTCTCTCACAAACATGGAATGGAATTTGATGGAACCTCAATGAGGTGAGAGGAAGTGTCATGATGAACAGTAGAAGAGGAAGAGGGAGGATCCCAGGACTGCTTCTCTTTTTCCCTTCTATGTGCCTTAGCAACATCACTGTCAGCTTTTAGGCAAGCACTATGTGAAATAGCATAAGGTGATGGAGCATATTTCACTTTTGGCCTTGGGCACCCTTTCTTATAGTTTTGATATGTTTGGTACAAGAGGTCCATCCTCAGTAGGAGAGGACCAATAGGCACAAGCCAAGAGTAATCCAAGGAGTAGTTTCCATGAGCAACTAGTGGTTTATAACTGATGTCATGAATCACATGCATGGAACCTTCATGGATAAATTTTAAACATTTATGCATGACCAAAGGCACCACATTCATAGCTACTAACCAAGGGATACCCAACTTCACTCTAAAGAGTTTAGACCGAGGGATAATGTTGAATAGAAGCTTCATAGATTTTGGTCCAATCAAAACCAACAAGACAATACTACCCAAAGGGGGCACAAAAAGTCCATCATGTGTGCACAGATGGTGCTCAAGGGTGCATCATACCCATTTTGGTACAAAAATTTGATTAACATGATCTCCTTAGTTATAATGTTCACTTGAGATGTTGAATCAACAAGAACACCTGCTATAATGTTTCTATTGATTCGTGCAAGGATGTAGAGAGGAGATGGTTCCCTATTAAAACCCATCAGTAGGTCTTATGAAGTGAAGATTATACCAGTACCACTACTCAGAGGCTATGCAGAGGGGATAGGTTGATGCAAAAAAGAGGCCATTATATGCAATGAACGATACTCTCTTAGGACCCTCCAAAGGTTACAAGGATAGTGACCCAAGTAAGGTTTTGTTATGCAACACCTTTTGAACCTTCCAACTACACATAATAGGGGTCACAAGTTGGATTGTAAAGCAAAATCCTCACAAAAATCACACCTACAACACTCCTAGAATATGAGGAAAGGAACTTTCAGTATTGTAGAATAGAACCAAACTAGTACACGTCAGGTTCACCAAAAAATGTAAGAGAGGGGGACCAACCACATTGAAGGCCCTAGGTCTTGGAGAGCCAAGAGCAGAAGGCTACCCTAACTTACCTTAGATTAAAGGGGTGTCTTCAAATCAGGGATGAGAATGATGAGCACTATAAGGTCCTTCAACCACTCTGAAGACTTGAAATCCAAGATGGGGCTAGGTGAGCCAATTTTTGGGTTCAACACTATGACTTAGGTAGCTCTCTACCCAAGGATTAAAGTGCAATTCAGGGATGACAATGCGACGCACTAGCATCTCTCAGGTGCACTAGCATCCGTACAACTAAAGGACTAAAAAGACAATGAGAACCACTAGAAAATATGCTAATGACCTAGCTAGTCACTTCGAAAGGGACAAAATAGAGCTATAAAGTATGATAGATATGAATGAATATGATAAAACAAATATATGAGAGTTAAGGTGACAAGAATGATCTCACAAAGGTTCTCGTTCACTAGCTAGCTCCATAGAGCATGTCCACCTACACAAAAGAAGGAGAAAAATTATTGGGGGGTTGTATAGGGGTCTACCTCAATCAAACCTCTTTTTTGGTGTTTCCACCTCCATGGACAACCAAGATAGTGATAATGGAGAAAATTATGATAAAGGAAGAATGAAAGTAAAGAACACAATAACACTAAGAAATAGTAATGTGCTACTCAACCAAATTGTAGAGGAGAGGAGTGAAAATACTTACCACCTCCACCAAGAGCTCACTAACTAATGGAGGAGAAAATGAGAGGAATCAAGCCCTTGCTGCAGTGGTGTTGTTCTACACTTTCTCTATGGAGTTGATGGAGTGTTGTTGTTGCTGCTATGGAGTGCAAAGTGTTGCTTGAGAGTTGAGAGTGCAAGAAGTGAATGCTAGAATGTTGAAGGAGTGCCAAAAACAATACTGCTAGAGCTTATGAAGAAGATGAAATGCATGAAGGAAGAGTGAATTTGAAGGGAGAATGAAAAAATGACCATATTCGGGTCGGTTGGTAGAAGAGGGCCATTACAAATCAACCCCAATGGGAACTATAATGCCTTTGTAGGCTTCAGATGCAGGAATCCGTCAGGGATGTAAGTGCACCACATGGATATTTTCATGTTGTGTGGGCGCCCCTGACAGTTATTCTTCTGTCGATGAACAAAACAGACACCAAGTGGAACAAAGGCAGTGGGTTGATGTGGATTTTCTCCTTCGGATTTGGTTTTCTAAGGTGAGGGAACATGAAAGGGGAATTTGCATAACGGCTGCAAATTCACTCCTATAAAATATTAAGGAACATTTTTGATCTTATGGAGCAAGAAAATAGAAAAGAAAAGTGGATTGATTTTAATAAAATGTGAAGAAAGGAAAAGGAAAAGGATCCTAAATTCACTGCTCTTCCAAAAATCCCCAATATAATGTAAAGAGTGGAATATGTGTTCCAGAACTTTGAAACTATTGGTTAGTTTTAAAGAACCAAGTAGATCCCACTAAGCATCTATGAATTTTCCAAATTCAATTCTTGAATACTTGGGAAACAATCAGCCAATGAATGAGAGGAAGATAAGATGCTTCCCTCCTACACTTTGGGTTATGTAAGACCTGAGAGGGTGTTCCCACAATGTGTAACTTACAACCTTGCTACACAACTATATCACACATTCCACAATTAATAGATACATTGTCATTGCAATGCTAAATAAATGAAATCTTTAAAGAAACTAGCAATTCCTTTGAAATATCACACTTCTAAAGCCAAAAATTCATACAACACCAACCACAACAAAAGGTAGATTGATTAAGAAGTTATTTATGAATGTTGTTCTCAAATTGGATAACCAAAACCATGTGAAATGCATATAATATTTAAGATCAGTGTCATATCTTTAGGCAAGGAGTTGAAACATAGAAAATTGAACTATAAGGTGAATTTAATCCTAAAAATCCATGATCTCCATGAGATTTCCTTGCAATTCACATATTAATACTTAGACTCTATGAATACTTATCAGATCCACTACACAAGTATATGAATTCATGATTCAATCAAAACATTTTAACTAATCCATTGAACCAGAGCCTAAATTAAAACATACATCAAAGCACAATGAAAATGAAGATTAATTAAAGGATTCTTGATAAAATTTCTATTAATAGTTCAAATACAATGTAAAATTGGATAGATGATAGACGCAAGAGATTTGCATTATTTTTTAGATATGTTTAGAAACCATACAATTGGAAAAATTCACTTGCTTGACTCAAAACTTAAGATACAAACTTCAAATATGTTCTCTTTGTGTTCACAATTTGCATAATTCAGATCTAGAATTTAACAAGAGAACCGTACTAATGGCCCTAAATTCCCTTTTATGAGAACAAGTGAGCAAAACAAGCTTTAGAATGAAAAGTACAAATGTCACATTTCAATTTGATCACAATAACATATATTCCCTTTGTAGTTATATTTACACTTTCAATTGGAGGGAACATATAATTTGTTGAGGAAGATACACCACCTTCCAAAAGACACTTTTTTGGAAAGAATAATCTTCTAACCATTGTAGCATATGCATTCCTTTGAGAAAACTGGAAAAAAAATGAAAATGATAAAAGGAGGTGAATAAACATCCAATTCAGCATCCCAGTCATCAGTGATCAACATTTATCTATTGTGTTTTCAATTTGGAGACATGGGTATGTGCAGGATCATGATGGGCCAGAAAGTGGCAATATGATGGGTATGTGGCTGGCAACTTATTTTTTACCCAAAATTGATAAAATGAAAAGGGTTTTTAAAGGATATTCTCAGCTAATTCCACCAATATAAATTATGCTTTACTTTGAATTTAATAAATGATTATTATTCATTTTCTATTTGAATTACGACTAAAGTCCTAATTGATAGGTTGATTGAAAAACATCTATAGCTTTCAAACAATATCATATTTTTTGAATCCAAAACATTCATCACATTCTATGATTTGCATACTATAGGATTAAAATAAAAATAAAAAAATTCATGAAGTTTTGACCAAGTTAAGGTGGTCAATCATACAAGTTTTTATATTTTTTAAAATTTGTAATAAAAAATTTATAATTAATTATTTACTTAGAAATAAATTACAAAAAAATATGCATCACATTGGTACATGAGTCCTATAGTTATATCTAAAATCTTATAAAAAAATATTATCATTTTATTGTGGTTAGGGTGGTTAGACAAACACCTACTTATTTTTTCCCTGAAATTTAAGTACTACTACATTGAAATTTCAAATTTTCACCAAATATATATATATTTTTTCTAAATAAACATAATAGTTTAGAAACTACATTCAATTTTGTATAGATTCTATTCTTACATATTTTTTAAATAATATAGATAAATTATTAAAAAAATAATGTCAAATTTCCTAACTTTGATTTTTTTGAATTTTTCACCAATTAAGGGCCTGTTTTTTCCATGATAATCCTGCACATAGCCACACATGTATTTTTACATTGTAATCTCTAAGGCCAGACCTATACTATACTTGATGAAGCATATGTGTTTTCCATTCATTTCTTCACAAATCCAATTCATCAATAAATATCCTCTTCCATTGCTCATATTCTACATTAGATGGCCAATTGAAATCAATGATTTCATCCATCTTCTTTCTATAATGAGAGTACTTTTTCATCACTGAATTGGATTCTTTGTCAAAATATTTGAAGAAGTTGATGATGAGTGATAGTTTCTCAAGAGTATTCTTCAATATATCAATGTTGACATTCTCACAAATGAGAGTTGCTTGAGAAACAATAGTGGTATCCACCCAGTGCTTCCATATTTGTAGAGACTTAACCTCATCAAACATATGTTGAATATCAAGTAACAATGTCAAATATTCCTTGTCAAACTTGACCTTCAATTCTCTTATTTTTAAGTTACCATAGAATCCACATGTCGGCAGCCCACTAACCCCACAACTTTTATTAAAGCAATATTTTAATCTCGTGGAGTGAGCAAGGAATGGTTGAGATTCAATTTCATTGTCACATCTTGGCCTTTGATCTGAAAACTTAAGAAACTAGGTTCAATAGTGAAGAATGGGCCCCACACCAACTATGATACACATTTCAATAGCTCACTGACCCCATGGCTTTTATTTAACCATTATTTTAATCACGCGGGGCTGGCAGGGAACAATCATAACCAATTCTTGAGATCGAACAATCAATAATATCTGCATATGCAATAAAGTTAGTTTTAAAAATGGGGCCATGAATAGGTCACCATGACTTGACCCTTGGTAGGAAAGACAATACATAATTCTTAAGACATAAAATATTTAGCCTGACTATAGAAAAAGTAAAATGGTAAGCTTGCAGATGGTGACCAACAGACTTAGGCAAACGGGGTCGGTGTGAATAATGATTTCAATGGCTTGAGTTGCAACTAAAGTGACCAACAACTAGGCCTGACCAATCAATAGAGGATTAAAACATTCAAGGCTTGTGACTATAAAAAAATTTAAAAGAGGGTTTTTAACCTAAACCCTAAACCCTACCCGTAGACGTAGAATCTCAAAATCATAACAAGGAAAGACTCACCCAAAAATTTTGAAAAAAAATAGTAGTTCTACTACTGGATCATGCTCAGGGATGCATACCCCTTGTGGGTATGGGGAGAATCTAGATTTCACAATTAAGCAGACCAACACAGAGAGACCAAAAACCTAGGAGCTTGCCTAAACAAGGCAAGTAGACACAACCAAAAGAAAAGACACCAAACCTATGTACACTAATTACAAAAATATACAAAATACATAGAAGATAACCTATTTTAGGAGAAATAAAACTTCAAGAACTATCCATGTATTGGCAATTCTAGAATTTCACCTAGCAAGGATTACAAGAAATATGAGTCCTCCCCTTATGTATCTACAGTCAAATATGGCCCAAGCCATAGAGGATCAAACTTCTTGTGTTTTCCTTTGTCTTCCATCCTTGCATTCCACATTAAGACCATGCATCCAACTTCAAATTTCCTTTCAATGGTCTTCTTATCATATAGGTGTTTGACTTGAAGTTGTAGCTTCTCATTTCTTTTATGAGCTTCTCTTCTAGTTTCATCAAGCTCAATTAACTCTTCCATCTTATGTTGCATCTCTCACATATTTCAGTATCATATTCTTGAAAAAACTTGCACATCTTTAACAAGTCATTTTGAGGTATCCTTGCTTCTATTCAATAAACAAGGTTAAATAGTGACTTCCTAATGACCTTCTTGATTGTAGTCCTATCTGCCCACAATGCAAGTCGTAGTTTTGAATCCCATGATTTCTTGTTCTTCTTAATCATTTGTTTGATGATCTTCATCAAAATCTTGTTGCTAGATTGTGGTTGTCCATTACCTTGTGGGTGACAAGGAGATGAGGAGGAGATACATATACCAAGATTGTTGAAAAAATTAGTAAATTCCTTAGATTTGAAGCACATGGTATTTTTAGAAATGATTCCTTCTAGGACTCTGAACCTAATCAATATATTATTCATCAAAAAATTAGTTACCACTTTAATTGTTTCTTTCCTTATGGGAATTGCTTCTACCCACTTTGTAAAGTAATCTATTGCAACAAGGATCAAGGTGTGTCCCCCACTTGATTTCTCTAACATTTTACCAATAAAATAAATTCCCCATTGTTGAAAAGGAGCCTGAACTGAGGTTGGCCTAAGAGGTAGATTACCTATGAGCTTTAATTTACCAGTGAACCTATAACATGCATCACATCTCTTGACAAACCTATGAGCATCTTTAAATATAGTTGGCCACCAAAATCCTACTCTCAATATATTGTGAGCAATTGTTTTCACCATGTAGTGACCTCCACATGCTCCTTTGTGCATCTCAATTAAAATTTCTTCTACCTAATCTCCATCTACACATATCAGTAATATACCTTCTAGGATTCTACACTAGATTTTATATTTAATACTAATATATTTGATAGAATGTTGCTTGAGAGTTATTCTTTCATTATTGGTAATTCCTTTAGGGCATTGCAGTGTCTGCAGGTAGTCCACAATTCTTCTGTACCATCCACAAGTCTACATGTCACATATGGGTGCAACATTTTCATGTTCAACTTGATTTATCTGATTGGCTTCTAAGTTAGTCTCAACCATCAACCTAGCTAGACCCTGACCCCTTACCAAATTTTTAGTCTGGATTTCAATATTGAACTCTTGGATCTTATTGATCTACCTGGATCTTCTCCCTATGGTATCATATTGAGTGACAATATCTTTAACTATTGCACTTGGAACATATGCTACAACATTTGCTCCCATCAAATATGTTTTAATTTTTTTTACAGATTTGACCAATGCATAGGCCTGCTTCTCTATGGAATCATACTTAAGCTCAGCAACTGGTAAATATTTTTTGAAGAAATAATTTGGTTGTTCAAATCCATCATCATTCTTCTTTAATAACACTCCTGCTACAGTGTGGAAAGAAGCAAAAGTGAACAATTGAAATGGCTTAGAATAATCAGGGGATTTGAGCATAGGTGCCTCTTTAATGGAATCCTTTATGGATTGAAATTCTTTGGTAGGCTCTTGTTTCCATGCTACCTTTTCTCCTTTCTTCAATATTTTAGAGATAGACCTAACAATTTTGGCAAAATTTGTGACAAACCTTTTCACAAAATTAATCTTCCCAAAAAATGATTGGATCCCCTTTGCATTTCTAGGTTGTGGGATTTTATCTATACCTTCTACACATTTACGATCAATCCTAACCCCTTCTTTAGAAACAATGTGTTCCAATATCTTACCTTCCTTAACCCCAAAAGCACATTTCTTAGGATTCAAACAAATCCCATATTCAAGAGCTCTGACAAATATTTTCTCCAAGTGATAAAAATGATCTTCCTTCTTGATGTAAGCAATAAAATCATCCTAATATATAGCTAGGAATAGATCAATAAAATTTGCAAAGGCCACATCCATGGCTCTTTGAAATGGTGTACCTTCATTGATTAGGCCAAATGGCATTCTCACATACACATAGGTTCCCCATGGTGTAGTGAATGCAATCTTGTATTATTCAAAGTTTTTCACCATGACCTGGTTATAGCCTGAGAACCCATCCATCATTGATAGTAACTCACATCCTATCACCTTATGTAGCATTGCCTCCATATTAGGCAGAGGATAATTGTCTTTCAAGGATGCTACATTTAGATTCTTGAAATCGACACAAAGCCTCAAGTCATAATTATCTTTTCAAACTCGAAGAAAGTTTGAGACCCATGAAGAATTCCTGATAGGCTTAATAATTCCCACTTCCCTTAACTTTTTGAGTTTCTTTTGCATTTTGGGTTGCAGTGTGGGATTTATTAGCCTTTGCTTCTGCCTAAAAGGTTTTACATCAAGATTCAAAGGTATCTCATGCTGAAATAAATCTTACCTATAGACCTTTAGGTAATCATATGACCATGTAAACATATGTCTATACTTTCTTAATAGGGCAATAAACATGGTTCTAACATGAGGCTTCATCTTCTTTCCTATGTATACCTTCTTGGGAGAATTCTCAATTACTATATTTATTTCTTCCAAATCTTCCTTGTGGGAAGATGTATGCTTAAAATTTGTTTGATCAGGACCATAAAAGACCCTCTCTAATGGAACTAATCCTTTTGGAATCTTATTGGTTTTCAATTGGATTACTTCATTCCCAAACAATGTTTCTCTACCATCTGCTTCCACCACCAATGAACCAAAATCAATTTATTGGCTTTCATATTGATCAATAGAATGGAAAAACTTTAAAATATCATTGTCATCATCAAATACTTTTGAGTTGCAATTATTGTCAGGAACTAATGGCTGAGTTTGCACCTCTATCTTTGAGATGCCATCAAAAGTGACATCATCTAATTTGACAATAATATTGGCTAACAAATCTTCTCTAACATTCATTCCCATTTCTATATAGTCTATATTGAAAGCATCAAAAACATATATGGTATCCCAAATTGCATTCCTATATTGCTTAAGGCTTTTATTTTTGGAAACACATTTGGATCCAATCTAGGAAATCAATAATTAAGAATCTCTAAACACTTTTAATGTCTTGATACCATGCTTTGAAGCTAGTTTTAGACCAAGCAACAAAGCCTCATATTTGGATACATTATTTATGCAAGAAAATTTCCACAAGAAAGAGTACTTCAATGTTTTACCTTTTGAGTAAATGAGGACAACTCTTGCACCTGATCCTTCCTTGGAACAAGCTCCATCAAAGTACATAGTCCAAAGAGAGTCTCCTTGTGGTGTACCTAAGACCTCTCTATCAATTGGTGCAATCTTAGCCTCTTCTTCTTGTTTCAATTCTTTAACCCAAAAAGTGTCTAGAACAGTATCCACAAAGTTGATTACGGTTGGTTCTTCTGGCTCCTCTGCATATTCAATCATGTGATGGACTCTTGGTTCCCTGGAAATTTTGATGTCCTTTTGGTCAATGCAAAAGGTAGAAATGGATAAATCACACTGAATTTTTCCACCCATGGATGCACTCAACTGTCTTGATAGCAACATCCCATAATTTGGTGGGATTCCACCACTGTGATACTAATGTACAATTCCTTCTTAGGGAATGCTGAAAGGTTGTATGGGACTCTATTAATCACTCCTATGATGGTTACTTCTCTTGATTCCATTGTGTAACATGTTTTGTAAGCACTAACAATCTTCAAACCTATTTCCTTCATTATTTATACTGACATTACATTATTTGAGGCACCTGAATCAATCATGAAATTTCTTAACAACTTCCCATCAAGGATCAAGATTAGGAAAAATGCATTAATATGACTTGGGCTTGCAATTATTGTGGTCCCAAAATAGATCTCAGGATTTTTATCAACCACTCCTTCCACTTTATCACTCTTTTCTTGATTCTTGACCACTTTAGGTGGATCATCCACCAATTTTTCATTAGAGGTTGAGGCTACACTATTGATGAGGGTAGCTATCTTATTTTTATATTCATCAATCCTCATCATTTCAAAAAGTGGGACTATAACCTTAACCTAAGATAATACTTGAAACATATCTAGAGGGGTATATTTTGGTAATTTAAAAAAGACTACTTCCTTACCCATTATTTTTTCAATTTGTTTCTCACCCTTTTCCACAATATGTTTCCACTCTTTAGACTTCACAGTTGGGGAAATGAATTGTTCATCCACCTTGGCTTTACCCTTCTTATCCCAAATTTTGGCTCCTTTATCCTCTTTTGGTTTTGTCTCATACTTCTTGCTTTCTTCCTAAGTCCCCTTGTCATCTACTTTCCTCCCTTTAATGAACAAGCTTCCAAGTTTACCTTGATCACCATTCACAACTTTGTTTCTCAAATGACAATTACTTATTTCTCAATTATCCAATGTAGTTGTCATACTTTCAATCTCTTCAGTTGAGGGTCTTCTCAGATAGACATTACCTGCTTCAATATTATAGACATGCCAATCATCATCTCTCTCTTCATCAAAAAATATTTTTTGGTGGTGTGCACTCACTTCTTGTCTTTGCATATCTACATCACCTCTACAAGACTCATCATCAGAAGAATAATCATTACAAGAAAGATCAGATGCAGTCATTAGTACATTTACTATCTCATCTTGATCTTGAGGAGGCTCAAAATATCCTTGATCATCTTGGGACTCCTCCATAGATCTTGCCACTACACATTGTTGTTGTGAGTGAGGTAATTGAAATACCATGCACCATGGTAAATCTTTAGTGACATTTGCAGAGTGCTTCTTTAATGGGTTAGGTGTACCTTTTGCTTGAACATTTCTTTGGTTGTTGTGAACTAGATTTCCATTATTCTAGTTGGTATGATAGGGGTAATCTTGTAACCTTTGTGGATTTTCATTTCTTTGGAACTGAATGTTTTCATTCTTTTTCACCTTCTACCACAAACTAATAACTTGATCCAATTTCTCCTAAAGAACTGTAGTTTTACCAACCTTTTCATTCTGAACTCTAGGACTCTTTAGAACTTTAGGGTCATCTCTTCTACCCACTTTCCCTGATGCTCTCCTATTGTTCTCTATATAAGTTGTCATTTTGTAGGCCTTTCTCATATTTTGTGGATTCTTATCCTTAAGTAACACATTTTTGAATCACATGCATTAGATTATACCACTAGGCATGCATTTTCATTTGGCCTTAAATAGCCAAAGACTCTATTCATAGCCTTTTGGAACCTTGCATTAAAATCAGTTTCCATTTCATTGTGTCCCTTTGTGATATTATTAAAATCATTCATCCTAAACCTAGGATCTGTTTGGTCTCCATATTGTTCTCTGAAGATTCTATAGAGAGTATCTTTTGAATAAATACTTGCATTAAGAAAACTCTTGTACCAATCCCTAGTGTCTTTAGTCAATTATTGCATAAAGTATTTCATATCAACATCATCATCCCATAGCTCAAAATCTTCCAAAAAACTCTAAAAGGATTCCAAATGATTTGCACAACTGAGAGCATTATTACTAGTAAATTTGGGTACATGTTTTCTTGCATTATCTGGGACATGATTTGGGTACCTGGGATGTTATCAAAACATAGTTTCCTATATCTATTAGTATGCAACAATCTTAATCCAAAGGGTCCTTCTTCCTCATTTTGATTGTCATGATTCCTCCCCCTATCATAATTTTTTTCAGACCTTCTTGGTTGGGAATTATATTAGTAATACTGTTGGGTTCTCCTAGCCCTATTCTTTGGCTGTAAAGATGAATTGGAATGATTTTCAATGGATGAAGGGTTTTCATTCACATGGGGACTTGAAGATGGTGTACGGCCTTGAGGGATTTGAGTTTTAGGGACAACAACCTTTATGGTAGACTCTAGGAAACCTAGTTTCTACTTCATTTCAGTGTTCACATATAACAGTTCTATCTCTTGCACTTTCATCTGTAACTCCTCATTTTATTTTATTAGCTTAATATCCAATGAGATAGAATCATTATGTGATTTTTCCTTCTTAAAATATCCTCACTCATTTATCTTTATTCCCCCATGGGATTCTTTCCTTTATCATCACTCTGGGAAGCAACATTCATACTACTATGGGGAGGATTAACTAGAATGGAAGCCTTTATAGCAAGGTTGTTCCATGAATTTACACAAGCATTATTAGCAGAAGAAGCTACAAGATCCCTTGTTACAATCTCTTCAATAGTAGGACCAATTGTTTGGGTAGATTTAGTTGCTAACCTAACCAGTTCCTCCATTTTATCAACTTTTCTTTGTAGCATATCTCTCTCAATCATGGCTTCCCTTATCTTCTTTTATTTCTCTTCATCTGTTTTCTTTCTATTTTGATCACATCTTAAGGCTCTTTCTCTAAGCCGTTGTGATAGAGCTCCCAAGAGCTTTTGAAAATTTTGTGCATATCCTGATTCTGATCATGATTGTGAGCTCTGTGTCCAAGGATGGGGTTAGGGTTTTAGTCTGTGAACCCTCTTTGATAATGTTTTATCTTAAAACCCTTTGGACATTCTAATTTTATGCTGACTCACTATAGCTAGTCACTGGTCACTTAAGTTATCACTTGAGCCTGTGAATGCATGGTATTACTGGCCCCCTCTATTTAGGTCCTCCGGTCACCTCATGCCCTTTACCATTTTATAATTATTCTATCATTGGGCAAAATAATTCGAAATAATTCACTCAAAAAGACTTATGTTTAAGTCATTTTCTCAAGGGTCTAATTGTTGTCATCCTAGTCATGGCCTTGCTTTAAGACTAACTTTTGGCATGTGTAGAAATCCTGCGCATTGGATTTGAAGATTAGATCTCGAGTGTTGATTGCACAATGCATAGGCATTAAAGAATGGTCATTAGAATATGTGTGAGGTACATGATTTTTTGACAGGTTTCCTTGCCATGGTTGGGCCTGATCCCTATCCAAGAATTTGATGATCGATGATTTAGACATCGCTGATTATTATGTATCATGAGAGGTGAATCTTACCTATCCATTGCACACCTTTTGACATTTAATTAATGTCGATAGGAAACTTGTGAGGTATGCAATTGAAGGATGCATGGATTCCTTGACCATTGTGAAGAGTATGGTAGAGCCCATGGATGAAATGATGTGGCTCCTAGTTAGCAAGTTTTCATTCACCAAACATTGGTGAGCAATGGTCTCAAGGAATTTCAAACTTGATTTGACTCAATCTGGGCTGTTTGATTTTCCATCTGACTGGGAGATCAATGGAAAACATTCAAAAACAAGAAATAGGCATGTAATAGGAATTTTTTCTCTGTGAGGAGAGAGAATTAATAACATGAACTCTACATGAGTGATCAATTTGATCCTCGTGTGTGTGAAGAACTAATTTCTTGTCATCATTGTGAATGATAGATGGATTTTCAAGTACCTGGCTAATTAACGATGAAGATGTGGATGTCAGCAATTGATTTCTTGCTCAATCATGTGACTTTCACCAAGCATTGATGATTAGCATGCCTAATTTACTTATTAAATGAAGGTTGATGGCCTTTGTTTTCACCACTGTAATGGAGAGTGTGAATTTCTGAATTCTACAGATATTGTCTATTTTCATGAAGCTACATTTTCAAAGAATATGAGTAAGCCTACTACTTTTGTGTCATTGGTGTGAAGGTCCATAAGGTTCAATATGTAAGAATATCATAGTGATGCTCTAGAATACAAACTGAACATACCCAAAGCTACTTCGACTCTAAAGGAACAAGGCAAGGAGGATGTCTGTGGTGAGAAGTCTACATTATTTGCTACCAGACATACCCATAGGTTGAGAAGCCGAGTTGTGACCATAGAAACAATGGAGGATAAAGGTAAGGAGCCTCCAAGATTTGTAAGAGGAATGCGAAGAAAAATAAGGTATGGTTGAGCTTCTTTTGGATGGTAGAACTCCCCTATTTTTGTTACTAATAGCCCCTCGGATAGTGATATTGGGATAGATTTAGGTTACCAATGATACCTCATGATCTTGAATCAATTGGTAGCCCCAGGGGAGGAAGTAATATCAGCTACCCAAGTTTATGTAAAGATTCTAAGTAGGTATGATTACTCTATGGCTAGTAAGGATAAATATGAAGAAGGGGTGATGGTTTCTCCTCTTTATTCCACAAAAAACATGAAGTAGTTGGGTCTATCGTGGCTCTAGCACTCGTCCTTGTTTTGGTTTTGGGTGATGGAGATGGTGTTTGGGTCTTAATTTTTTTTGTGACGATGATATTGTTGTGGTGGCTTTTCCTGTGTTCTCTGCGTATGTTGTTTGTTTGTCTTCATGCTAATTGTGGATGCCTACAGCTAATATTATGAAGAATTTTTCTCGACATGTATGTGGAATGCTTTGCCTAGTTGGTAGTTAAAGGTAACTTTGGGTGGCATCAAATTGTTTCTTTTAGGTGGTGGTTATGAACTTTGTTCAACAAATGATTACTGGCAACCATTCGGTGAATTTCTAAAATGAAATTGAAATTTGGGCTGAAATGAAATATCTTTGAAATGTAATTGTAATGAGCCTGATGCTTGTTTCTTGCTTATTCTATAAAAATTATTTCAAGGCACATTACAAGGGTTCAATTTTGAGTCCAGTAAATGGTCTAGGTAGAAGTTGGGCATAGGAAGAAGAAATTGTAAGAATCTGAATGAATAGAATAGTAGAATTGTCTTGGGTATAAACCTTATATGCAGTAGTCTTAAAATTAGTTTTATACAAGTTACAAATATGAAAACAAATCTTGTCTCTAGAAAGTATACTCTCCTTTTGTAAACTTTTGCATGTTATAAATGAAAATATCAAGGGTATTCTCTTTTATCCTCAAATGTTCAATTGAATGTATGTCCTTATTTTGGCTTTGGCTCAAAGAGTTAATTAAATGCTTGAACAAGGTCATAAATTTGTGAGAATTTGCATAGGATTTGATAAGAAGTTACATTTTAGATATTTTGAGTTTTTAGATTGCAAATCATTATGAAAATAGTCCAACATTATTTGAGTTAAATAGTATGTATATTACTAGTTATTTCATATTCGACTCCATTTCCCAATTGACGAAGCACTAGTCTGTTTGTTAGGGATTTTTGCAATTGAATGAGTTGATGTTTTACCTGAACATGGATTTAGAATAAGAACACAATTCACTTAAAAAAAATTCAATTATGAGGCATGAATTTGAAATATCTCCTTGTTCCTAGTAAATTGACAATAATTTACTTAAAGATTAGCCAAATCTTTAGTAAGTTACATTCATTTGCAAATAATAGGAACTAATCTATGCATAGAAGTGTTCTCCATCAAATAGATCATAATGAGAATAATAAGGAACACCCTCCTAGGTCCCACAAAGCCTAAAGTGATGGAGTAAAGACCCTAGAGTCATTGACTCGGGTTGGCTACTCTTTAGAGAATTCTAAGGGTGTACTGAAAAAAAAAAACCAATAGAATGGCGACTCCACTGGGGACAATTTCTATTATCTAGATGAAGATCCTTGTATCATAGAGTCAAATGGTATGGTGAATTCAATGTCTTGTTTAGATATTGAATAATTCTTGAGCTTGGTAAAGGATTTAATTGCCACAAAGCTTGAAGGATTTGGAAGTGACTCTGTTGTTAGAGAAGACCCAGAATGATATTTATCTTTGAAGAAACTTCACATCATTTGAAGTTTAATCCTCCATAATAGGAGGTGGTGACTTGGACTAAAGAACATGATAAATAATGCATGCAAGATTTAGATCTGCAAGTTTCAAAGAAGAAGCTCAATAATTGCAACCAATTTCCAAGTATTCTCATAAATTTTTAAAAAGCATCATTCTATTTGAAATAAAATTACGAGAAGTATTTTGTACTTGAGATGGAAATGATTCCCTATTAGGTGAAGTCACACTATATGAGGGAATAATAATGGTAATTTAGCATGCTTTTAGAATGTGATTTCAGAGAAAATTTTGTAATCCTCTTTCAAGGTGTGAGAATGCATTGTCAAGTTGCACATCCTAGTCTAGATGTGAATGTAACCATGCATAAAAAACAACCTTTATTATGTCAAGGAAACTTCAGTATTGATAGGTACATGTCCATTTATTTTGGTAATATTTGTGGCTATCCAAATGTTGTACCACCCAAGATTAGAGATAAGGTACTAAAGTTTAATGGTGAAAAGTCTGAATCAACAAGCAAACATCTGTAGAATTTTGCTGATATGATGGGAGATTATGAATTGGAATTAGAGGATGTGGTCATGAAGCTATTTGTTCAGTTTCTGAAAGGAGATACAAGAGACTAGTTCTCTTTTCTACCAACATCTTCTTTACATTGATGGGATGAATTTAAGGTAGTTTTCATGAAATAGTTTGGTGAGAGATTGAATCCAAATGTAGTAAGAATTTTTTTTCTAGAGATTTGTAGAAGTGTAGATGAGTTGATCCCTACTTTCAATCTTAGATTCATGAAAGCTATAAGGGATATCCCTAAAAGTATGAGACCAAATAATTTTGAATGTTTGTTAGTATACCTTGGTGCATTTGACAACAAGATGAGTTACTTGTTAAGGGATAAAGGGCCTACCACATTGCTTCAAGCATATCAAATTTCCATGAATATTGAAACAATTTGAGGTACTCAATTATGAAAGGAAATTTGGTTACTAGTATGGGAGAATCAAGTACATTTCATGTAAATGAACATGTATCAGGTGGTAGAAGTATTTGGCAAATTGAGAATTTGTTTGCTGGTGTGTTTTCCCCATCAAGAGAATGTGCAGACTGTAATCAAATCCCATTTGTGCATCAAAAAAACTCGGGAAGAATTGACCAAATGTCTTATGTTAATAATTTGTATGAAATGAAAACACATGCAAAGGAATCACCCTATGACTTGTTCTCAATATTTTTGGATGCCTTGATAGAGGTACCCAAGAGTGTTAGACCTAATGATTTAATAAGAATTGATTTATTTTGTGAGGTTTACAAGCCAGGGTTGAGAGAATTGGCAGAAGAATTGAAGCCTCATGGTCTTGACTAGGTTGTTGATTGGATAAGGACTATAGAGGAGATCAAATATGATCATGTACAACATGTTAATTATTTTTGTCATTTTACAAGCAACATATATGCAAATGAGGATAATGTACCAGAATGTGAACACCTAGTTAATGATTGTTGTCATTTTACAAGCAACATAGATGCAAATCCATACAATGAGGATGAAGATACACCGTATGAGGTCAAGGCCTACATGGTGCATGATTTTCATCCTTGGGATGTCCTAGATTATGAGCAAATATAAGGGATGCAATCGAAGTCCCATGTCTTGATTTGATTAATGAAAATGGTGTATAAGTTTTTGGTATTGAGTCACAAATCAATGACTAAGGTGATCAAATTGAGCTTGGTCAATATTCTATTCATAATAGTTCTTCTTATGAAATGTAGATGGAATCTCAGGCTCTAAGTAGAGGATATGTTGATAGCCATTAGATGGTGTACTTGCTTGGGAGTGAAAAATTTTCTTCATGTGAAGAGTTCTCATAATGCAGATCAATAATATTGAATGCAAATGATGAAGATGATGTTTTAAATATTTCTCTTTGCTCTTCAAGTGATTACAATTATTTTGAATGCATTAATGATTCTAGGGATTGGGATCCTCATACTAGGAAATTAGGGGTATGTGTGACAACAATGAAGGTGTGAAAAAATCCCCTATATGATGAACCTTCACCATTATGTGAGATGAACAATGATGATCCTTATAGGTGTAGAAATAACCCACTCTTTATTGAAAATTATGATGATGCATCTAACATAGGGTTAGAATGTGGCCTTAAACAAGTAGAAGAACATGTTGATGGGGTCTTGGCAAGTACCACTTATGAATATATTAGATATGATACAAATGAGATGGGAAGGAATAAAAACAAAGCTAATATTAAGGTTTTTGATTGTATTCTTGAGGATGGTCACCTTGAGTGAAAAGCTCCCTAGTCACATGAAGGGTGCAATGGTACAAGTATTGGTGAAGTCACTTGTTAACAAGTGAATGAGAAAATTGTATCGGATGATTATCAAGAATGTAACTTAGGTTTTTTGTTAATTGGACATGATAGTTGCTCACATGGTGAAGAATTTGAAGATAAGGATGCCATTTTCCATGGTGACAATCTTAAATAGAGTGCTAGTATTAAGGGATATGTAGATGAACATACCCATGTTCCTATGGTACATGGTTGTGTGCTTGAAATAGTGGCTGAATTGTTAGCCATACATGGTAATAGGGATGACATATATTAATGAAGAGGCCTATTCTTGGATGATCAAGTTGTGCACTTGGATGGATCATGGGTCCTAAAGTAGCATTGTTTCATGTTAGTGAGGATAAATTATTTGATAAATACTCATATTGTGTTGATATTGTATGATTGTTTGATCTATGTGAAGAGAAGCTTAGGGGTGTAAATAACAATGGAGGTAGTGTCAATCAATATGAAATGGGTTTTAGATGCTTCTTTGTTGATGTTCCTTACCTTTGTAATATGATTATGGGTTTGTCTTCATCTAGTGTGACTAGCATGGGTGTGGAGGACAAAAAGAATGTTGATTCAACTATCAATGCACAATATTTAGATGTACTTGAGCTAGGAAACCTAAGTTTTTTTACTTGTCATAATCCCCAATTCATGGATATTCTTGAATATGAATACTTTTTTTTTTTTATGTACCTAAGGATTGCTCATAGAGAACATGTCAAAAGGTTTATGAGAGCATCCAGTTTGAAATGCAAGTTGAATATGATGTCAGAACCAATAATGTTGATGATCAAATTGAGTATGGATATTTCAATTTCCCAATGTGATCAAATGACTTGAAATTCGGCCAATATGATGAACAAGGTGATCCTAGAGGCATGGCACATGGGATTAACTATGCTAAACATAGTAGGACTAATGTCATGAAGGTTCCTAGTAAAATTACTAATCCACTACAAGTCACACAAGAGAAGGTCTTTGACAGAGGAAAGGGATTGCTTATAAGTCTTGGGGGCCATGTGGCTTCCAAATTGAATTGAAGCCTACAAAATTAAGGGAGGCTTCTAAAATTTAAATTTAAAGCATATTGTATATTATTGTGATTAGTTTATATAGGTTTGGTGTGGTGTGTTTGCTTTTGGTTATGTCTGCTTTCCTTATTTGGGCAAGCTCCTAGGTTTTATGTGCTTCTTCCTTGGTCTGCTTCAACTCGAGATTTAGATTCTCACTATACCCATAGGGGGTATATTTCCCTAAGCATGAGTCATTCATAGAGTTCCCAATTTTTTTTCCAAATTTTCCACATATACTAATTTTGATCATCATTGTGAGCTTTGTGTCCAAGGATGGGGTTAGGGTATTAGTTTGTGAAACCTCTTTGATAATGTTCTATCTTAAAACCCTTTCGGAGTTCTAATTTTACACTAACTCACTACAACCAGTCACTGGTCACTTAAGTTATCACTTGAGCCTATGAATGCATGTTATTACTAGACCCCTATGTCTAGGTCCATCAGTCACCTCATGCCCTTTACCATTTTATAATTATCCTATCGTCAGGAGAAATTATTCACTCCAAAAGACTTATGTTTAAGTCATTTTCTCAAGGGTGTAATTGTCGTCGACCTAGTAATGGCCTCACTTTAAGACTAACTTTTGGCATGTGTAGAAATACCGCCTATTGGATTTGAAGATTATATCTTAGTCGTTGATCACACAATGCACATGCATTAAATAATGGTCATTAGAAGATGTGTGAGGTACGCAATTGTTTGACATGTTTCCTTCCCATGTTTGGGCCCAATCCTTGTCCAAGTTCCTGATGATCGATGATTTAGAGATCAATGATTATTATGTAGCATAAGAGGTGAATCTTGGTTTTCCATTGCACACCTCATGACATTTAATTAATGAAGGTAGGAAAATTGTGAGGTACGTGATTGAAGGATGCATGGATTCCTCAACCATTGTGAAGTGTATGGTAGAGCCCTTGGACGAAATGATGTGGCTCCTAGTCAACAATTTTTCATTGGCCAAAAATTAGTGAGCGATGGTCTTAAGGGATTTCAAACTTGATTTGACTCAATCTAGCATGTTCAATTTTCCATCTCATTGGGAGATCAACGGACAACAATCAAAAACCAAAAATATACATGTAATAGCCATTTTTGCTTTCAGAGGAGAGAGCATTAATAACATGAACTCTATAGGACTGGTCAATTTGATCCTAGTGTGTGTGAGGAACTAATTTCTTGTCATCATTGAGAATGATACATGAATTTTCAAGTACCTAGCTAACTAATGATGGAGATGTGGATGTCAATGGTTGATCACTTGCTCACTCATGTGACTTTCACCAAGCATTGATGATTAGCATGCTACTTATTAAATGAAGTTTGAAGGCCTTTGTTTTCACCACTACAATTAAGAGTGTGAATTTCAAAATTCCAGAGGTGTGCTCTATGTTTGTGAAGCTACATCTTCAAAGAAGATGAGTAATCCTACTACTTTTATGTCATTGGCGCGAAGGTCCCTGAGGTTCAATGTGCAGAAATATCACAACGATGTTCTAGAATATGAATAGAACATACCCAAAGCCACTTTGAATTTGAAGGAAAAAGGCAACGAGGACGTTTGTGGTGAGAAATCTACATCAGTTGCTACAAGAAGCAGCCATAGGTTGAGAAGCCAAGTCATGATGGTAGAAACGATGAAGGATAAAGTTAAGAAGCCTACATGATTTGTAAGAGGAATGCAAAGAAAAATAAGGTATGGTCGAGCTTCTTTTGGATGGTAGAACTCCCCTATTGTCATTACTGATAGCCCTTCAGATAGTGATATTGAGACAAATTTAGGTTACCAATGATACCTCATGATCCTAAATCAATTATCAACCCTAGGGGAGGAAGTAATATCAGTTGCCCTAGTTTCTGTAAAGACTGCAAGCAGGCATGATTACTCTATGGCTGGTAAGGATAAAGATGAAGAAGAGGTGGTGGTTTCTCCTCTTGCTTTTGCAAAAACACAAAGTGGGTGGGTCTATCATGGCTATAACACTAGTGCTTGTTCTGGTTCTATATGATTGAGGTGGTGTTTGGGTCTTAATTGTTGTTGTGATTATGATATTGTTGTGGTGGCTTTTCTTGCATTCTCTGTGTATGTTGTTTTTTTGTCTTCATGCTAAAGATGGATTCCTGGAGCTAATATTATGAAGACTTTTGTTTGATGTGGGTGTGGAATGTAGTGCCTAGTTGGTGGTTAAAGGTAACTTTTGGTGGCATCAACCTATCTCTTTTGGGTGGTGGTTATGAATTTTGTTCAAGAAATGATTATTGGCACCCATTTGGGGAATTTATGAAATGAAATTGAAATTTGGGCTGAAATGAAATATCTTTGAAATGTAACTGTAATGAGCCTGATGCTTGTTGCTCCCCTAGTCTATAAAATGGATTTCAAGGATCATTACAAGGGTTCAATTTTGAATCCAACAAATGGTCTATGTAGAAGTTAGGCATAGGAAAAAGATACTCTAAGAATCTAAATGAATAGAATAGTAGAATTATCTTGCTTATAAACCTTATATGCAATAGTCTTAAAATTAGTTTTATACAAGTGACAGATATTGAAACAAATCTTATCTCTAGAATGTGTACTCTCCTTTTGTAAATTTTTTCATGTTATAAATGAAAATATCAAGGGTATTCTCATTTATCCTGAAATGTTCAATTCAACGTATGTCCTTATTTTGGCTTTCACTCAAAAAGTTTATTAAATGCTTGAAGAGGGTCATAAATTTGTGAGAATTTGCATAGGATCTGATAATAAGTTACATTTTAGATATTGTGAGTTTTCATATTGCAAAGAATTGTGAAAATAGTCCAACATTACCTAAGTTAAATAGTATGTGTATTATTGGTTATTGCATATTCGACTCCATTGCCTAATTGATGAAGTACTAGTGTATTTGTTAGGGATTTTTGCAATTGAATGTGTTGATGATTTACCCAACCATGGATTTAGAATAAGAACACAATTCACTTAAAAATATTTCAATTATGAAGCATGAATTTTAAATATCTCCTTGTTCCTAGTAAATTGATAATAATTTACTTAAAGATCAGCCAAATCTTTAGTAAGTTACATTTATTTTCAAATAATAGGAACTAATTTATGCATAGAAGTGTTCGCAATCAAATAGATCATAATGAACATGATAAGGAATGCCATCCTAGGTCCCACAAAGCCTAAAACAAAGGATTAAATACTTGAGAGTCCTTTACTCATTGTGTTGGCCATTCATCTCAAGGATTCTTGATTATAGGGGTTGGCTACTCTTTAGAGAATTCTAAGGTTGTACTAGAAAAAACCCCAATAGAATGGAAACTTCATTGGGACAATTTACATTCTCCAGATGTAGATCCTTGTATCAGAGAGTCAAATGGTATGGTGAATCTAAACATCTTGTTCAGATGTTGAAGAATTCTTGAGCCTAGTAAAGGATTTAATTACTGCATAGCTTGAAGGATCTAAAAGTGACTTCATTGTTGGAGAAGACCCAGAATGAGATTTATCTTTGAAGAGACTTCACATCATTTGAAGTTTAATCCTCCATAATAGGAGGTGTCAAATCTAACTAAATAACCTAATAAAGAATGCATCCAAGCTTTAGATCTATAAGTTTCAAATAAGAAGTTCAATAGTTGCGGCCAATTTCTGGGTATTCTCATAAATTTAATGAAAGCATCATTTCGTTTGAAAGAAAAATATAAGAAGTCTTTTGTACTTGAGATGGAAATGATTCCCTATTAGGTGAAGTCGCACTAGATGAGGGAATAATAATGGTAATTTAGCATGCTTTTAGAATGTGAGTTAAAATTCATGCATTATCATGAAGAAGCATGTTACATTTTAAGATCTTAAGAAAAATTTATAAAAGATTTGTAGTATAAAGGCTTAAGGTCATAATTGAAAAAAAATAAAATTGCATTGATTTGTGTAATTTCAAAGAAAATTTTTTAATCCTCTTTCAAGGTGTGAGAATGCATTGGAAAGTTGCACATCCTAGTGTGTATGCCAATGTAACCATGCATAACAGACAACCTTTGTTATTTCAAGGAAACTTAAGTATTGAGAGGTATAGGGCCATTGATTTTGGTAATATTTGTCATTATCCAAATGTTTTACCACCCAAGATCAAAGATAAGGCACCGAAATTTAATGGTGAAAATTTTGAATCGGCAAGCAAACATCTATAGGATTTTGCTGATATGAAGGGAGATTATGAATTGGATTTTGAGGATGTGGTCTTGAAGTTGTTTGTTTAGTCTCTAAAAGGAGATACAAGAGACTAGTACTATTTTCTACTAGCATCATATATACATTTATGGGATGCATTTAAGGTATTTTTCATGAAATAGTTTGGTGAGAGAGTGAATCCAAATGTAGTAAGAATTTTTTTTTAAGGAGATTTGTAGAAGTGGGGATGAGTTGATCCCTACTTTCAATCTTTGATTCATGAAATCTATAAGGGATATCCATAAAACTATGAGACCAAATGATTTTGAACGTTTGGTTGTATACCTTTGAGAATTTGATAGCAAGATGAGTTACTTGTCAAGGGATAAAGAGCCTACCACCTTGCATCAAACATATCAAATTTCCATGAATATTGGAAAGAATTTGAGGTACTCAATTATGAAAGGACATTTGGCTACTAGTGTGGGAGAATCAAGTACATTTCATGTAAATGAACAACATTTATCAAGTGGTAGAATTATTTTTCAAACTAAGAATGTCTCTGCTACTATGTTTTCCCCATCACTACAATGTGAATACTATAATAAAATCCCATCAGTGCATCAACAAAACTTAGGCAGAATTCACCAAATGTCTTCTATCAAGAAGTTATATGAAATGAAAACACATGCAGGGGAATCACCCTATGACTTGATCTAAAGATTTTTGGATTCCCTAATGGAGGTATCCAAGAGTGTCAGACCTAAGGATTTAATAAGCATTGATTTGTTTTGTGAGGTTTACAAGACAGGGTTGAGTGAATTCCCAAAACAATTCAAGCCTCATGGTCTTGATCAGGTATTTCATTGGATAAGGACTATAGAGGAAATCAAATATGATCATGTACAACATGTTATTTCCCAAAATGTCAGTAATAATTGTCATGCCAAGGAAGATAAAAAAGAAACACAAGAAAATGAGGAGAATGTATTAGAATGTGAACTAGTTAATGATTGTTGTAATTTCACAAGCAACATAGATGCAAATCCATAGAACAGTGGTGAGGATGAAGATACACCATATGAGGACAAGGCAGTGGTGCATAATTTTCATCCTTGGGATGTCCTAGATTGTGATAAAATACAAGGCATGCAAGAGGAAGTCTCATGGCTTGATTTGATTAATGACAATGGTGTATATGTTGGTATTTTTTCACAAATCAATGTCCAAGGTGATGGAATTGAGCCTGGTCAATCTTCTATTGATTGTAGTTCATCTTATGAAATAGAGTTGGAATCTCTCGCTCTGAGTAGAGGATATGTTGATAGCCATGGCATGGTGTACATTCTTGGGAGTGAACAATTTTCTTCATGTGAAGATTTTTTAGAATGTGGATCAATAATCTTGATTGCAAATGATGAAGATGATGTTGAAAATAATTATCTTTGCTCTTCAAGTGATTACAATGACTTTGAATGAACTAATTATTCTAGGGATTGGGATCCTCATACTAGGAAAGCAAGGGTATGTGTGACAAAAATTATGGTGTGGCAGAATCTCCCATATGATGAACCTTCACCATTATACGAGATGACTAATGATGATCCTTACTGGTGTAGAAATCACCCACTCTTTATCAAAAATTATGATGATGCATCTAACATAGGGTTAGAGTATGGCCTTAAACAAGCAAAACAACATGCTGATGGGTTCTTGGAAAGGACCACTTATGAATATATTGGATATGATACAAATGAGATGGGAAGGAATAAAAACCAAGCTAATATTAAGGTTTCTGATTGTATTCTTGAGGATGGTAACCTTGAGTGAAAATCTCCCTAGTCACATGAAGGATGCAATGGTACAAGTATTGGTGAACTCACTTGTTCACAAGTGAATGAGAAAATTGTTTTTGATGATTACCAAGAATATAACTCAGGTTTTTTGTTAATTGAACATGCTAGTTTCTTGCATCATGAAGAATTTGAAGATAAGGATGTCATTTTCCATGGTGATGATCCTAAATACAATGCTAGTATTGAGGGAGATGTAGGTGAACATACCCATGTTCCTATGGTACATAATTGTGTACTTGAAATAGTGGTTGAATTGTCAGCCATACATGGTAATAAGGATGACATATACATTGATGAAGGAAGGGGCATATTCATGGATGATCAAGTTGTGGACCCAGATGGATACATGGGTCTTGAAGTAGCATCATTGCAAGTTAGTGAGGAGAAATGATTTGATGAATATTCAAATTGTGTTGATATTGTAAGATTGTTTGATCTATGTGAAGAGTTCTTAGGGGTGCAAATAACAATGGAGGTAGTGTCAATCAATATGAAATGGGTTTTAGATGCTTATTTGTTGATGTTCCTCACCTTTGTAATATGATTATGGGTTTTTTTTCATTTGTTGGGAGTAGCATGGGTGTAGAGGACAACAAGAATGTTGGTTCAACTAGAAATTGACAATATTTAGATGTACTTGAGTTAGGAAACCTATGTTTTTCTCCCTGTCATAATCCCTAATTTATGGATATGCCTAAATATGAATACTTATTTTGATGTACCTGAGGATTTCTCATAGAGCACATGTCAAAAGGTTTTTGGGAGCATCTAGTTTGAAATGTACGTTGAATATGATGTTAGAACCAATAATATTGATGATTAGATGGAGTATGGATATTTCATTTTTCCAATGCAATCAAATGACTTAACATTCAGTCAAGATGATGAACAAGGTTATCCTAGAGGAATGATACATGGGATTAACTATGTTCAACATAATATAGGAATAATGTCACGGAAGGTCCTAGTACAATTAATTATCCACTACAAGTCACATAGGATAAGGCCTTTGACAGAGGAAAGGGATTTCTTCTAAGTCTTGGTGCCCATGTGACCTCCAAATTGAATTGAAACCTATGAAATTAAGGGAGGCTTATACAATTGAAATTGAAAGCATATTTTATATTATTGTGACTAGTGTATATAGGTTTGGTGTGGTGTGTTTTCTTTGGGTTCTTTCTTCTTTCCTTGTCTATTCAAGCTCCTAGGATTTGTGTGCTTCTTCCCTAGTCTACTTCAACCCAAGATCTATATTGTCACTATACCCACATGGGGGTATACGTCCCTAGGTATGAGCCATTGATAGAGCTCCCAATTTTTTTTGCAAATTTTGTGCATATCTTGATTCTGATCATGATTGTGATCTCTATGTCCAAGGATGGGGTTAGGGTTTTGGTATGTGAACCCTCTTTGATAATGTTTTGTCTTAACAACCTTTGGGCATTCTAATTTTACACTGACTTGCTATAGTTGGTCATCGGTCACTTGATTTATCACTTGAACCTATGAATGCATGTTATTATAGGCCCCCTCTATCTAGGTCTGCCAATTACCTCTTGCCCTCTACTATTTTATAATTATCCTATCATTAGGAAAACTATTTCACTCCAAAATACTTATGTTTAAGTCATTTTCCTAGGGTTCTAATTATCATCAACCTATTCATGGCCTCACTTTAAGACTAACTTTTGGCATGTGCAAAAATCCCACCTATTGGATATGAAGGTTAGATCTTGATCATTGATCGCACACTACGCAAGTATTAAAGAATGGCCGTTAGAAGATGTGTGAACTATGTGATTGTTTGACAAGTGTCCTTGCAATGATAGGGCTCGATCCTTGTCTAGAAAATTGTGAGGTATGCAATTGAAGGACTCATGGATTCCTTGATCGCTATGAAGAGTATGGTAGAGCAGTGGATGGAATGATGTGGCTCCTAGTCAACAAGGTTTCATTGGCTAGAAATTAGCGATAGATGGTCTCAAGTGAATTCAAGCTCACTTTGACTCAATCTAGGCTGTTCAATTTTCCATCTCACTAGGAGATCAATGACCAACATTAAAAAACCAGAAATAAGCATGTAATAGTTGTTTTTGCTTTGCAAGGAGAGAGCATTAATAACATGAACTCTACAAGAGCGATCAATTTGATCCTGGTGCATATGAGGAATTAATTTCTTGTCATCATTGAGAATGATACATGGATTTTCATGTACCTAGCTAATTAAACATTAAGATGTGGATGCCAGTGGTCGATCTCTTGCTCACTCATGCATCTTTCACCAAGAATTGATAATTAGCATGCCTAATTTACTTATTAAATTAAGGTGATGGCCTATTTTTTCACCACTACAATTGAGAGTGTGAATTTATGAATTCTAGAGGTGTGCTCTATGTTCATGAAGCTACATTTTCAGAGAAGATGAGTAAGCCTACTACTTTTGTGTCATTAGTGTGAAGTTCATTGAGGTTCAATGTGTATAAATCTCATTGTGATATTCTAGAATATGAACATAACATATCCAAAGCTACTTTAACTATGAAGGAAAAAGGAAAGGAGGAGATTTGTGGTGAGAAGTCTACACTAGTTACTACTAGTAGTAGCCATAGGTTGAGAAGCTGAGTTGTGACCATAGAAATGATGGAGGCTAAAAGTAAGGAGCCTGTAGGATTTGTAAGAGGGATGTGAAGAAAAATAAGGTATGGTCAAGCTTCTTTTGGATGGCAGAACTCCCTTATTGTCATTACTGATAGCCCCTAAAATAGTGATATCGAGACAGAGTTGGATTACAAATGATACCTCATGATCCTAAATCAATTGGCAGCCCCAAGGGAGGAAGTAATATCAGCTACCCCTATTTCTGTAAAGACTATGAGTGGGCATGATTACTCTAAGGCTGGTAAGGATAAAGATGAAGAAGGGGTGGTGGTTTCTCCTCTTGCTTCTGCAAAAGCATGAAGTGGGCGCAGGTCTATCATGGCTCTAGCACTGGTGTTTATTTTGGTTCTAGGTGATGGAGGTGGTGTTTGGGTCTTAAATTTTGTTGCGATGATGCTATTGTTGTGGTGTCTTTTCTTGCATTCTCTACGTATGTTGGGTTTTTTTCTTCATGCTAACTGTGGATGCTAGGAGCTAATATTATGAAGAATTTTGTTTGACATGGGTGTGGAATGCAGTGCCTAGTTGGTAGTTAAAGGTAACTTTTGGTGGCATTGGCTTGTCTCTTTTGGCTGGTGGTTATGAATTTTGTTCAAAAAATTACTAGTGGCAACCACTCGAGGAATTTCTAAAATGAAATTGAAATTTGGGCTGAAATGAAATATCTTTGAAATGTAACTATAATGAGCTCGATGCTTGTTGCTCCCTTAGTCTATAAAGTAGATTTAAAGGCTCATTATAGGGGTTTAATTTTAAGTCCAGTAAATGGTATAGGTAGAATTTAGGCATAGGAAGAAGATATTGTAAGAATCTAAATGAATAGAATAGTAAAATTCTCTTAGGTATAAACCTTATATATAATAGTCTTAAAATTAGTTTTATACAAGTTATAGATATCGAAACAAATCTTATCTCTAGAATGCATATTCTTTTTTTGTAAATTTTTGCAAGGGTATTCTCATTTATCCTCAAATGTTCAATTGAATGTATGTTCTTATTTTGGATTTGGCTCAAAGTGTTAATTAAATGCTTGAAGAGGGTCATAAATTTGTGAGAATTTTCATAGGATCTGATAAGAAGTTATGTTTCAAATATTTTGAGTTTTCAAATTGCAAAGCACTATGAAAATAGTCCAACATTATCTGAGTTAAATAGTATGTGTATTATTGGTTATTGCATATTTGACTCCATTTCCCAATTGATGAAGCATTGGTCTGTTTGTTAGGTATTTTTGCAACTAAATGAGTTGATGATTTACCTGACCATGGAATTAGAATAAGAACACAATTCACTTAAAAATATTTCAATTATGAGGCATGAATTTGAAATATCTCCTTGTTCCTGGTAAATTGATAATAATTTACTTAAAGATCAGCCAAATATTTAGTAAGTTACGTTCATTTGTAAATAATAGGAACTAATCTATGCATAGAAGTGTTCTCCATCAAATTGATCATAATGAACATGATAAGGAACACCCTCCTATGTCCCATAGAGCCCAAAGTGAAGGAGTAAAGACCCTAGAGTCCTTTACTCATTATGTTGGCCATTCATCTCAAGGATTCTTGATTATAGGGGTTGGCTACTCTTTCAAGAATTCTAAGGGTATACTAGAAAAAATGCCAACTTGCTGCATATTATTAAAAACTTCTTCCTCTTCTAGTAAAGTGATATCAACATCAAATGTTACTACAATTTCAGCATGGCTCAGGGTATTTTCATGGGCATGTCCATGGAAATACTCATCAAAACCATTTAGCAGATCTTGACAAGAGGAGTATTTTTTATCTAGAAGCTGCAACAAAATGCCCTACAACCCTAGCATGACTGGAACTTACATTATATTTTTGGATCCTTTCCCTCTCTCTTCTCTACCTAGCCATTATGGCTTGATATGAACACTTCTCACTCACAAAATTTTTCATTATAACTTCTCTTTTAGGAGAAGTATTATCACTAAAAATTAATAGGTTTCTTTCTTGTTCAGAACTAGAATTAGAATGAAGTTCACATTCTGGAGTAGGATGAGTGGTAGACTTAGTTTTTTCTACATCCTTTGCTTTCACCCATTTTCCATGAGTGTTGTTGGGAAATTATCCTTCTAGTTTCTACTCTAGATGTTTCTTTGTGTGACCATGAGTTCCTTTTATTTGTGCTTGAATCTTATTTTCCTTTACCATCCTTGTGAATTTTATTCTATTCTTCTTCTTTAATTCTTTGATATCTTCAAATATTGACACACACTTGTGCAAATATTTTAGAGTCGCCACCCAAATTGCTTGGGAAAAATTCATAGCAATTGTGTTACAATTTATGCAAATTTTATGAGATCCTTATAGACTTATACAAGCTTTGAGCAATGATTTTATAACAAAAAATTTGGTGGGAAACTTTGAAACAAACCTATACAAAGGTGAGAAAAAACTTGAAATATATCGACTCTATGAATAATCATCACTATAATTCATAGTGATCATAGACAAGGATTCTTGGAGAATAAACTTTATCAAACTTATCCCCAGTAGAGTCACCAATTTTTTGGTTAGTTTTAAAGAACCAAGCAGATCCCACTAAGCATCTATGAATTTTCCAAATTCAATTCTCAAATACTTAGGAGATGATTGGCCAAAAATTTAAAGGAAGCTAGGATGCTTCCCTCCTACACTTTGGGCTCTATAAGACCTGGGAGGGTGTTCCCATAATGTGTATCTTACAACCTTGCCACACAATTATATCACACATTGTAGAATTAATAGATACATTCTCATTCCAATGCTAAATAAATGAAATCTTTAAATAAACTGTCAATTCCTTTGAAACATCACACTTCTAAAGATGATAATTCATACACACCAACCACAACAAAAGGTAGATTGATGAAAAGAATATTTATGAATGTTGTTCTCAAATTGGATAACAGAATTGTGGGAAATGCATATAATATTTAAGATCAGTGCCATATCTTTGGGCAAGGAGTCAAAACACAACAAATGGAACTATAAGGTGAATTTAATCCTAAACATACATGATTTTCATGAAATTTCCTTGCAATTCACATATTAATACTCAAATTCTATGAATTATTATCAAATCTAGTACACAAGTATACAAATTCATGTTTTAATTAAAGCATTTTAATTGATCCATTGAACCAAAGCCTAAATTAAAACATACATCAAAGAACAATGATAATGAAGATTAATGAAAGGATTCTTGATCAAATTTTCATTAATAATTTAGATACAATGTAAAGCTAGAGAGATGATAGACTCAATAGATTCACATTATTGATTATATATGTTCATAAACCATGCAATTGACAAAATTCACTTGCTCGACTCTAAACTTAAGATACAAACTTCAAATATGTTCTCTCTTTGTTCACAATTTGCATAATTTGGATCTAGATTCCAAAAGGGGACCCATACTAATGGACCTGAATTCCCTTTTATGAGAAAAAGGGAGAAAAAAAAGCTTTAGGCTGAAAAGTACACGTCACATTTCAATTTGACTGCAATAACATTTATTCCCTTTGTAGCTATATTTACACTTTCAATTGGAGGGAACATATATGAGACAAAGTTTATTTCCATTTGCTAAGGAAGATAGAATTGCCTTCCAAAAGACACTATTTTAGAAAGAATAATCTTCTAACCATTGCAACATATTCATTCCTTTGAGAAAAATGACAAAAATACGCAAAAGATAGAAAAGGTGAATAAACATCCAAGTTAGCCTCCTAGTCATTGGTGATCAACATTTATTTGTTGTGTTTTTAATTTGGAGACACATATATTCTTACATTGTAATATTTAAGGCCAGACCTGTACTATACTTGACCAAGTATATGTTTTCTCCATTCCTTTCTTCACAATTCTAATTCATCTATAAATATACTCTTCCATTGCTCATATTATGCATCAGATGACCAATTGAAATCAATGATTTAATCCATCTTCTTTCTATATGGAGAGTACTTTGTCATCACTAAATTGGACTATTTTATGAAATTTTCTAGGAAGAAAATGATGAATGATAGTTTCTCAAGAATATTCTTCAATATATCAATGTCGACATTCTCACAATGAGAGTTACTTGAGAAACAATAGTGGTATCCACCTGGTGCTTCCATGTTTGTAGAGGCTTAACCTCATCAAACATATGTTGAATATCAGGTAACAATATCAAATATGCCTCATCAAACTTAGCCATAAATTCTCTTGTTTTCAAGTGATCATAAAATCCACGTGTCGATAGTTCACTAACCCAAAAAAATTTATGAAAGCAATATTTTAATCCCACAGGTTGAGTGGGGAATGATTGAGATTCAATCTCTCTATTGCATCTAGGCCATTGATCTGAAATCTTAATACGTCAAGTTCAACAGTGTAGATTAGGTGCTACACCCATAGTGATACATGTGTCAATAGCCCGCTGACCCTGTAGCATTTATTTAATCACTATTTTAATCATGTAGGTCTAGCAGGGAATGACCATGATCAATTCTTGAGATCAAACAGTCAATAATATTGTCACATGCAACAAAGTTAGTTTTAAAAATGAGGCCATGACTAGGTCGATGCGATTAGACCCTCAATAGGAAAGACTTAATACATAAGTCTTAATACATGAAATATTTAGCTCAACTATGGAAAAATTGAAATGATAAGCTTGTAGATGGTGATCGACGAACTTAGACAAAAGGGGCTAGTGTGAATAACCATTTCAATTGCTCGAGTTGAAACTAAAGTGAGTGGAAACTAGGTGCGATAGGTCAATACAGGATTAGAACATTAAAGGCTTGTCACTATGTGAATTTTGAAAAGAGGGTTTTTGACCTAAACCCTAAATGTTACCCTCAGACATAGAAGCTCAAAATCATGACAAGGAAAGACACCCAAAAATTTCAAAAAAATTCTATAGCTCTACTAGAAACAATGGTTGGTCACCTTGGGGGTGAAAGAATTATATTCAAGACAATGGGAAAACCCCTATGGAGGAGGAATAGGGTGGAGGAGAAATCCCTGTTATGGAGGAAAGACCTATAGACTAGCCTCCCAAGGAATGTAAAATCAAGTTTTTCATAAGAAGGAAGAACAAATAAAAGAAAGATGATGCAGTAGCTACTCTCTCTCAACAAGAGGAGCAAAGACCACTTTCTCATGTGCCACAAATTCCACCACCATCTCCTCGAAGGACAAGCCAGCCTAAAATTGTGGATGTTGATGCCTCATCATAACATGCCTCACCAACAAAAGAACCACCATTGAAGAAGAAAAAGGTCGAACCAATAGGTTTGGTGGATTATGATGATGATGAACCTGATGAAGAGACTTGGGTATATGAGCATGAAATGCAACAAGGAATTCCTTCTACACTAGCAGTGATTATGTCAGAACAATTGAGTATGAGGTTGAGCAAGGTTGACCTCACTAGGATAAATAAATATGATGATCTCAGGGTGGAGGCTTGCACAAAATTCATGGATGATGGTTCATTCATAAAATCTCAATCTTTCATTTAATTTTTCTATAGGGCTACAAAGGATGAATATGTTACTATTGTAGCTAAACAAAGAATTCTTCATCTAGAGTTGCTAGAGGCAACTATTCAAGCATAGGTCCTAAAAGAAATAAAAGCCAAATATGACAAAATGATTGTAGAAGAAGGAAAAAAATTGGTGAGAAATAGTGGTGTTTTTTCATTGCTAGAGTGGGATCTGGCCTCTACTATTCCTTTTGATATGATAAAGAGGTGTGACAAATCACTTTAAAATTCAAAAAAAGAAGCTACAATTACACTACAAGGATCAACTTTTAGTGAGCAGTGGGATGCATTAACTATATGGTCCATAGCCCCTACCACAAGGAAGCCTAATATTGTAGAGCCTGAACTAGACTACAAGGGAGGCCTGATAATAATGAGAGTATTAGAGACATCAACTCTTGAGGAGGAAACAATTTTAGTGCATGTTTCCCAGTTTTCAAAACCCACACTGGAGTCAGTAACTATAGAAAAGGAAAAAATCAAGAAGCAATACAATGACTTGTTGGTTGATTATGGGAAGAATGAACAATAAAAGATGCATATGCAAATAGAGATAGTGTTATTGATGGAGAAATTACAAAATTTACAACCAAGAGAGCAAAAGCAGACTAATGCTACCTCCCCTACTATTTCACCTAAACTAGCACCTGTTTAATATACCCCTACCACAATTTCCTCATGGGAAATTATGCTATATAATATGGGAACTATACCCATTTTAGTGGTATAGATAGACACATCTAAAGTACCACTGAAAGAGGAAGGTGCCAGTAAGGAGGATTTGCTTAAGCAACTAAGTGACTACAAAGAAAAATGTGACAATATCAATGAGGAAATCTATGTTAGTAATATGAATATTGTCACTACAATCTTGTAGCACCTAAACAGTGGGGTTAATAAAATTTTGAAAAAACACTTATGGTAGTTATTCCTCCATGAAGTTTGCTATAAATAATTTTGGTAATGATAAGGAGAGAGCTATTCCACTCATGGAGACATGGATCCTCAGGTTGCAAGAGTTGAGAATGATGTCTATTGGAGCCAAGCAAGATGCTAACCCCCCTAAGAAGCTTAAGCCCACCATTACTATTGTAAATTACATTAAGGAATTTAAGGGAAATATTGAGCCTTTGGAGTCCAAGATAAGGGAATTGGTTAAAAAATTTCATGAAAAAAATCATGGTCTCCTCCCATATATTTTAAGGGGTGATGGTAGCATAAAAACCCTGCAAGAGTGGAGAAAGGAAACTAATGATGTCATTTCAGGACAAGCTACTTCAATTTGTTAGGAACATGATATGGGTATACTAAAGAGGAACATGGACATGCTAGCCCATGAAAATATTGTCTTGGCATAGATTGATAAGGAAACCAATCAAGTTATTACCAAGAATTCGCCTTACAGAAAAAACACTGATAGTGTCATGAAATTCAACTAGCGTACTAAAGAGGAATTCCAAGCTTGGAAGAGAAAATACTTGGATGTACTGGAGGATTGAATTGCAATGGTGGGGTTTTGAGTATAATTTTGGTCTTGAATTCTACAACCATGATAATTAATGGATGGGAGAGAAATAATGCATATCCTAAAAAGAATACAGATTAGGCTTTTGTTGAAGTATTGCAAAAAATATTGTTCTCTCTCCAACATAGAAATTAGTGGTACTAGTACTGACTTGGATGGGTCATTTTTTATCTCTCTATTGTTTTTTATGCTTTAAAGGTTTTGATGATGGATCCTACATTTGGTTAATATTTTTGGCTTGTGAAGAAGATATTTTGGAAGTTGTTACAACAAGTGAGAGATTCCTTTCAGAAGATGGGTGTGTCTTCTTCAATATGTGGAAATAATTTTTGTCTTATATATTTTCCCCCCACTTGCAATGAGAAAATATAACTGCCTAGGGAATGTTGAAGTTGAAATTGAAATGTATGTCAAATGTAAATGTGACATTAATTATAATTTGGCCCAATGCTTGTTGCTCCCTTTTTTTTATATAAATAGGAATTCACTGCCAATTACACAATTTTTTTGTTGGTTAAGCAATTTTTGATCTCATATGAGTAATTTTGATAATTTCAAGCATAGAGAAATAGATAGTGTCAAGTCTTAGGAATGTATTCAAATCAATAATGAGATTAATTTTTCTACAATAGAAAATATATATGAATGATAATTGCAAGTTCTTGGATTAGTTTCTCTCCTTTGTAATTTTGGATTTTGAATTATGAATAAAAAAGTCAAGCTTCATTTATTTGTCTTTGGTGCAGGAGCACCTTTGGTGAAAAATTGTCAAGTCAAGTTCATAAGGTCTAGGTTATAGGTTTTTTGGTGAATTTTGTTTCAAGTAAGGTATATAAGACCATATATTGATGTATTAAGTCATTTGTGGTAAATTTTAGGTGTCTAGGTGGAAAGGATTTCAAAATGTGTAAAAAGTGCTAAGTTGTTAAATTGGAATAATATAAGGTTGTAAAAGTGCACTAAAGAGGGAGATCAAAGGTCGCCTAATTCAAATGTTAGTTTTGGAAGTTGAAGAGGTTTTTTTTAGGTGGGAAACACTAAAAAAAATGAGGAACTTGTTTGGAGGTTTTTGAAACATTTTGAAGGATTGAAATACAAATAAACTTTTCACTCATTTTCTTCTGTATTTTCTATTGTAGCAGTAGTTTGTATGACCTGTGCATCAAGTTTTTCACTCATATTTTTTGTGTTTTTAGTATTAGGGTGAATTAAATTTCTTTTTAATATTATTAGAAGGTTTTTCATTATGTTTTGTGCATTTTATCAGCAAATTACTCAAATCAGCCTAAACATTAAAATTTGAGTGTTTTGAACCAATAAAAATGGATTTTTGAGCCATTCCTCTTTCTTCAGCCTTTGTAACTTGAGGAATGGGTCTACACAAACATTAATAAGGTGTGGGAATGATGATTTAGTGTTGGGGAGGTCTGGAAGTGGATTGGGTGTGAAACCCTATGAGTAAATTTTGAGTTTTCCTTGCAAAAAGAGAGGTTTTAGAGAGTGAAATTGAGTTTTTGTGTTGGAAAGCATTATTATATGATGGATTAAGAATGAGTAGGGTATTTAAGACTGATATAATTAATTTATAGGATTTAGGTTGGTTGGGAAGTGCTACTTTCAATAAAACCTAGGGTTTCCAAGCCTAGAGAGTGGGTTTTTATGGTTTGGGTAATAAGTGGTTCAATTTCTATTAAATAATGATGTCATATGAGGTTTTTACAGGTATGAAGTGCTGACCCAAGGTTTCAAGATATTTGGATAAGTTTTGAAGGGAGTCCCTTTCTAAAAGTGGGCTAATTTGAGCCCTAAAAAGTGTAGAAAGCCTTATTTGAGCAAATTGTTGCAAAGTAACTATTGGTGATTGTTTGATAGGTTGAAAATATCTATAATGGGTCCCTAATTCATGTTGTGTTGTGAATTGAAAGGGTGTGAGAGTGGAATAATACATGATTTAGTGGAATTTCTATGCCACGAGGAAATAGCGTGATCTTGTTGAATGAAGAGGTTATGATGCAATTGTGAATTGAGAATTGTTATTGTTATTTGGAATTGTGTTTGGTGAGTTTTCAGACCTCCCCCAATTTAATTAAAGTCATATCAAAGAAAAGGTACCATATTCCTATAAAAGAGAGTTAAAGATTGTGAGAAAGAAAGCTTGGAAGGTGAAGAGGCAAGATTAGAGAACTAAAAGAGAGATTGGCAGCCTTAGAAACCAATAAGAGAAGAGAAGCAATTGAGACTAGTGAGTTAGAAGAAGAAGCTGATGAATATTTTGAAGATGTTGAAGGAGATCTTGATCAAGAAGACTAGAGAATGGCCAGGTTGATAAAGGCTATAAAATGTGACAAATACAAGGTAAAAATAGTTGTGCAAAAGTTTGGTGGTAATTTGAATGAAGAGGAATTGTTAGACTGGATAGCTTGTTTGGATAACTATTTTGAATGTGAAGAGATTCCTAAAGAACAGAGAGTGAAGACTGCCAAAATAAAGCTTAAGGTTCATGCACTTGTATGGTGGGATTATCTACAGTTAGAGAGAAGGAAACAAGGAAAGTCTAAGATTGCAGATTGGGACAAGATGGTGGCTAAGTTAAAAGGTAAGTTTCTCCCTTCAAATTATCAAATTAAAATGTTTAAAAAGTTGCAAAATTTGAGACAAATGGAATTGGATGTAAAGGAATATACTAATGAATTTTATAGATTAAGCATGAGGTCTAATCACAATGAAAATTAAGATGAGAAAATTGCTAGGTACTTGGGTGGCTTAAGAATGAATATACAAGATGAGTTGGCTTTGACTAACTCTAGAAATGTAGAAGAATGTTACAAAATGGAATTGATGGATAAAGATAAGGTAAAGAGGATAAAAGAGAAAACAATGAGAGGAAGAGGCATCACCATGAGAGGAAGAGGAACATTTTCTTCTCCAAAGCAAGCAACTGAAAAATCAAGGAGAAGGATCAAGCAAGAGGGATGCACAAGTTGTTGATTCCAAAGGTCGATATAGAGGCACAAGAGGCAGATTTGTAGGTGGAAGAAACTCTAACACTTTTGGAGGAATATGTTATCGTTGTCAAGAATTTGGAAATCCTACTTGGAAGTTCCCTAAGAAGGCTAGTTCATCAACAAGTGGAGGAGAAAGAAAACCAGATAGAAGAGCTCAAATAATTCAAGAAGATCAAGCTGGAAGTAGTTCAAGTTCAAAAAAAATGATTGCAAGGGTTGAAGTTGGTGAAATACTAATGATGAAGAAATAAATCTTGAAGACCACAAAAGAAGAAGAGTTGCTTCAAAGAAAGGCTTTATTCAGGACAACCTACAAGTGTAGAAACAAGGTATGCAAATTCATTGTTGATTTAGGCTGTACAAATAATATGTGTCTCATGAGATGGTAGAGAAATTGAATTTGCAAAGAGTACCTAGGAAGAGGCCATATAAGTTGTCATGGGTTAGTGAAAATCAGTCTTTGATGGTGAGTGAACAAGCAAGAGTTAAATTCCAAATAGGTCCAGATAAAGATGAAGTTCTTTGTGATATATTTCCCATGAGTTGTAGTCAATTATTGTTGGGAAGGCCTTGGCAGTTTGATAGGTTGGCCTTGCATAATGGTAGACAAAACACATACACCATAGAAAAGGATGGTAGATAGTTTTTTTCAACTCCCTTGATTGAGAATCTAGAAGAGTATGGTGAGGTTATTATGTTTGGGAGAAAAGAATGTCTAAATAAAAATGAAAGAAAGAATATGAGTGTAGTGGCAAATACCATGTTTGATAGAGATCAGACAGTGAATGCAAGTGGATAAAATGATTTTCAATCAATTATGAGAACAAATAATTTTGTGTGGAGGAAGAAAGTTGAGAATAATGAGGTACATATTGGTAAAGCACGGTGCAAGTGCAAAGATTCTTTGGAAATGCATGCAAAAGGTGAAAAACTAGTGGTTGATGAAGTTGGAAGGGAAGTAGAAAGAGGGATAGTGGTTTGTGGTAATGAAAAGATAATGAATGGGAATATAGTGGATAATAATGTGAGGACAGTGACTTATGGTATTGATATGACCAAACTTAGTACTAATAAGGATGATGGTATAGAGGTTTGTAAGGCTAGAAGGATAGTGAATCTTGATGGGATAGTAAGCCACAAGAAAGGTTTGTACTGAGGGTCTGAAAATGAAAAGGAAAGTGTACATAGAAGGTATAGATTTGATAGAGATAATTGATGATACAAAAGTTTCTAAGTTGGATAGTGATAAAAGTGTAGATAAGAAGACTGAAGGACAGTGGATGAGGAGTGAGGAACAAAAGAAATGGATGGAAACTAATGGAGGATAGAGTACAGATGAGAATGTATCAAGATTTGAAGATGCAAAGTTGAACAACCACCCCACAGTAAAAAGAGGACAGTTGGAGCAGCAAATAAGTGAAGGAAAACCCAAGAATGCCAATGAAAATTAAGAACCAAAGCAAAAAAAAAATACAAAGAGGAAAAAGGAATGAATACTACAAGGGTGGACATGTAACTTTCATCTTTCCAAGAGACTTGGGAAAGCTCAAAGCTGGGGAGTATGGTGCAGGAGCACCTTTGGTGAAAAATTGTCAAGTCAAGTTCATAAAGTCTAGGTTATAGGTTTTTGGGTAAATTTTGTTTAGAATAAGGTCTATAAGACCATATATTGATGTATTAATTCATTTTTGTTGAATTTTATGTGTCTAGGTGGAAAGGTTTTCAAAATGTGCAAAAAGTACTAAGTTGTTAAATTGGAATAATATAAGGTTGTAAAAGTGCACTGAAGAGGGATACCAATGGTCACCTCTTTCAAATGTTAGCTCTGGAAGTTGAAGAGGTTTTTTTAGGTGGTAAAGACTAAAAATCCATGAGGAACTTGTTTGGAGGTTGTTGAAACATTTTGGAGGATTGAAACACAAATAAACTCTATTTTTCACTCATTTTTTTTTTTCTGTATTTTCTGTTGTAGCAGTTGTTTGTACAGCTTGTGCATCAATTTTTTGACTTATACTTGGATTTTTTTAGTACTACGGTGAATTAACTTTCTTTTGAATACTATTAGAAGGTTTTTCATTATGATTTGTGCATTTTATCAACAAATTACTCAAATCAGCCTGAACATTCAAATTTGAGGGTTTTGAACCAATAAAAATGGCTTTTTGACCCATTCCTCTTTTTTTAGCCTTTGTAACTTGAGGAATGGGTCTGCACCAATATTAATAAGGTTTTATAATGATGAGTTAGTGTTGGGGAGGTCTGGAAGTGGATTGGGTGTGAAACCCTATGAGTAAATTTTGAGTTTTCCTTGCAAAAAGAGAGGTTTTAGAGAGTGAAACTGAGTTTTTGTGTTGGAAAACATTATTAGGGTATTTAATACTGGTATGAGCAATTGATAGGCTTTAGGTTGGTTGGGAAGTGCTACTTTTAATAAAACCTAAGGTTTCCAAGCCTAGAGAGTGGGTTTTATGGTTTGGGTAATAAGTGATTGAATTTATATGGAAGCTAATGATGGAATATGAGGTTTTGATAGGTATGAAGTGCTTCCCCAAGGTTTGAAGATATTTTGATAAGTTTTGAAGGGGGTCCCTTTGTAAAAATGGGCTAATTTGAGCCCTAAAAAATGTAGAAAGCCTGATTTGAGAAATTTGTTGCAAAGTAACTATTGGTGATTGTTTGATAGGTTGAAAGGATATGTAATGGGTCCCTGATGTATGTTGTGTTATGAATTCAAAAGGTGTGAGAGTGGAATAATAGCCGATTTAGTGGAATTGCTATGCTACAAGGAAATAGTGTGATCTTGTTGAATGAATAGGTTATGATGAAATTGTGAATTGACAATTGTTATTATTGTTTGGAATTGTGTTTGGTGAGTTTTCAAGCCTCCCCCTACTACATCAGTCTTCAATCATCTGATTGAATGTGTGATTCCATCTTTTGATTTAGTTTAAAGTGCTAAATAAGTGCTTAAATGAGATCATATATTTTTAAGTGAAATTCAAGGATTGTTAAGGAGCTTCTAGTTCTAGACACATTGAGTTGTGTGTTACAAAGAAATATACAATATTCTACAAATACTTTTTTCAATTTGCTAAATGTATTACAATTTATTGCATATGTGAATTTGTCACCTTGAGATAAGGCATTGGTCGATATTTTGGTCACCTTTGATGTTAGTGAGACACCTGTACCTGAAAAAGAGCACAAATTTTTAAAATAATTTCTAACACACCTATAATTTCATTATAGTGGTATGAAGTACTACTCATTCCTAGTTGTAGATACAATTCATTAAATGGTCTTCCAAATCCTCAAGGAATTTTTTCTATTTGCATCTAATATGGATATTTATTTTCAATGTTTGTGGTAAAATGGCATGAGAGTATCATATAGACACTGTCAGGATCACCATCTTGGGTTTCATAGAGCTCAAAGAGTAGAGGTCTAGCCTAGCAAGCTAATACATGTTTGTTGTCCAATCCTTGCCTTTACTTATCATTGCATTCTGGAAAATTCATAAGTAATTGGTGAGATTAAGTTTGGCTCTAAAAAATAACCATTAGGTGACATGTATTTCATGATTTTTATTGATGATTATTCTAGAATGACATTGATTACCTTCTTAAAGAAAAAATTTAAGCCCTAGATAGGTTCAAAGTATTTAAAGTTATGACTGAGAATGAAATGGACATGAAAAACAAGTGTTTGATGTCTGATAAAGGTGGAGAATTCACCTCCAATGAATTTAGCATGTTTTGTGAGAAGCATCAAATAAAGAGGCACTTTCTTGCCCCTAGGACTCCTCAACAAAATGGAGTGGTTGAAATGAAAAATAGAACTATTGAAGAAGATGCAAGGACTATGATGAAATAAGATAACCTACCCAAAGTCTATAGTAGAGAAGAAATTCATACTACTATCTATATAGTTAACAAAGTTCAAGCAAAAGGAAACAACACAAAGCCTCCCTATGAGTTGTGGTATGGAAGGATCCCTATTTTCAAGTACTTCAGAGTGCTTGGAAGAAAATGTTATATCAGAAGAGATGAAGAAAACTTGGGAAAATTTGATGCAAGGTCTGATGAAGGAATCTTTTTTAGATATTCTACTAAAAAAAAATCCTACTAGTGCTACAACAAAAGACTAAGAAATATTGTTGAAAGTGCAAGTGTCAAGGTTGATGAATATTTTTAGAACAAAGTGGTGATAGATGGATATGAATAAAATGAGCCTATTTGAAGAGAAAAAAAAAATCTAAAGAAATGGAACTGTAGATTGAAGAGAAAGAAGCCTCATAAAATATCCCTAGAACCCCTAAGTATGTGTAGAGGAATCATTTTGAAGAACCAATCATTGGAGAAAAAAAAAGGTGTGTTAACAAGAAGGAAATTTTCTGAAGCAGAGATAATTTTTTTTTTACTTTCTAAAGTTGAACCTTAAACAATGATTGAGGAATGCAAATATCAACATTAGATAAAATCTATGAAAGAAGAACTACTATAGATTGAGAAAAATCAGACTTGGGAACTTATCCCAAGACCTGCAAATGAAAACGTAATTGAAATGAAGTGGGTGTTTAGAAACAAATTGAATGAAAATTGAGAATTTGTAAGAAAAAAATCAAGACTTGTGTGTAAGGGATACTCACAAGTTAATGGAATAGATTTTGAGGAGACATTTTCTTTGGTGGAAAGAATGGAAGCTATCAGGAATTTTTTAGATTTTTTAGTTCATAAGGACTTTAAAGTTTATCAAATGGATGTGAATAATACTTTCTTGAATAGAGAATTAGAAGAAGTATACATGGAACAACCAAAAGGATTTTAGTTATCAAAAAAACCGAATATGGTCTGTAGATTGAAGAAGGTATTATATGGATTGAAGAAATCTTCCATAGCTTATTATGCAAGGTTGGATAAGTTTTTGATACAATAAGGATTCAATAAAGGTACCATAGATAGTAATCTTTACTTTAAAGTTGAAAAAGATCAAATATTCATCGTGGTTGTGTATGTTGATGAAATAATTTTTTGGAGGTAATGAAGCTATGTGCAAGAATTTTGTAGAAGAAATGCAAAAATAATTTTGAGATGTCTATGTTTGGGGAGATGAATTTCTTCCTTGGGTTACAAATCAATAAAACAGAAAAATGTATATTCATTTCACAATCAAAGTATGTCAAAGAAATATTGAACAATTTTTTAATGGAATACTCTAAAGTGGTAGGTACTCTTATGGTTACTAGTTTCAAACTGAGCAAGAATGATGAATCTCCTAAGGATGATCATATCAAGTATAGATCAATGATTGGTAGATTACTATATCTAACTACTACTATAATTGATATCATGTAGGCAATTTTTCTTGTGGCTAGATTCTAGAAGATCCTAGGGAGTCACATGTTGTAGTAGTGAAGAGGATATTCAGATACTTCAAGGGAACTATGGATCATGGATCATGGTATCAAAATGATTCTAATTTCACTTTGATTGCTTACATAGATGTTGATTAGGTTGGTTGTGTTGATGACAAGAAAAGTACAAGTGGTGGTACATTCTTTATTGGATGTATATTGATATCATAGCTAAGTAAGAAACAAGATTCAATATATTTATCTACTGTAAGGGCTAAGTACATTGCAACAACATCTTGTTGCACATAGGTGTTATGGATGAGGCAAAAATTAAAGGATATCAGAGTGGTGTATGATGGACTAATTTCCATCTACTCTGATAACACAATTGCAATCAATATTTCAAAAATCCCAATAATTCATTCAAGAAAAAAACATATTTCAATTAGATATAACTTATTAAGAGAGAAGATTGTAGAGAATGAGGTTAAACTTGAATATATTCCTACAAATGATTAGATTGTTGATATATTCACTAAGGATCTTCCTAAGGATAATTTTGAAATCTTTGGGAGAAGTTGGTGTTGAATTAACAAGATAATTGTGAGGGAGGGAAAATTAGTTGTACTAAATTAAAGCATCAAAACCCTCAATAGTAATCAAATAACGTGTATTTATTAAAGGTTCCCTTAGTCTGTTATAATGTTTAAACATGAAAAGAAGATAATAGAAAATGAAACAACCAAAACCATACACAAGAGAACACTATATTTATGTAGAAAACACAATGACATAAAAACGATGGTGAGGATTAGCTAACAACATAATATTACAAAAGCAAGTACAAAGAGGCTCACTTGCAGAATATGACACACTATCTAGAAAGGCTCATAGCCCAAGCTCATTGGTAGAATAGAAAGAAGATAGAAGATAGAACTAAGATACTTAAAAATGCTCTGAAGACTCTCCCTTATGAGTAAACAACAATCAACTTAGCAACCTCTACATCATGACAACATAAATTTCATACTGCAACAATGTCACTACCTACTTCCCCTTAGAGGTAGCCACCAATATAAGTACAAATAAAGAATGAATCCATAGATCTACTAGACTGATGCATCTCCATATGCATCTAGTTTAAATAAGGAGGGACAATAACCCCCAACTTCTCTCAAAGATACCCAAAAGTATCCTTAGGAAGAGCCTTAGTAAATATGTCAGAAATTTGATCCATTCTAAGTACATATTCAAGCTTTACTTGATTATCCATGACCTTCTCTCTCAAAAAGTGATACCTAATTGATTAATTATTATTTTTTGAATGTATCACTAGATTCATTGAAATATTGATTGCACTTGTGTTATCACAAATATATAAATAGGCTCATCATACACTACTTTGATATCTTTCAATGTTTTCCTCGTCCACAATACTTGTGTACAACAAGATACTACTACAGTGTACTCAGCTTCTACAGTAGATAAAGAAACAAAATCTTGTTTCTTGATAATCTATGATACCAATCTACATTCGAGAAAGAATACACCATCACTAGTACTTTTCTTGTCATCAACACAACAAAACCAATCTACATATGTGGAAGCACTTAATGTGAAAATCAATATCCTTAGGATACCACATGCCATAATCTAGTGTGCCCTTCAAATATCTGAATATCCTCTTCAATTTGTTCCAACATGTGTATCTATAGGATCTTCTTGAAATCTATCCACAAGACAAACTACATGCATGATATCTGGTCTAGTAGCAGTTAGGTATACCAGTCCACCAATCATAGATCTATACTTGCTTTGATCAACCATAGGGGATTCATAATCCTTACTCAGTTTGCAACCTGTAACCATAGGAGTACATACTAGTTTGGAGACATCCATTCCAAACTTCTTCTACATCTCTTTAACATAATTTGATTGTGAAAACAATATTCCTTTATGGGTATGTGCAGGATCATGATAGGCCAAAAAGTGGCGATATGATGGGTATGTGGCCGACGACTTTTTTTTTACCCAAAATTGATGAAACAAAAAGGGTTTTAAAGGATATTCTTAGATTTCCACCAATATAAATTATGCTTTACTTTGAATTTAATAAATGATAATTATTTATTTTCTATTTGAATTACTAAAGTCTTGATTGATAGGTTGATTGAAAAACATCTATAGATTTCAAATGGTATCACATTTTTGAATATGAAACATGCATCACATTCTATGCTTCAAATACTATAGGATTAAAAAAAAATGAATTTCATGAACTTTGACCAAGTTAAGGTGGTCGACATACAAGTTTTTATATTTTTAAAAGTTGTAATAAAAAATTCATAATTAATTATTTACTTGGAAAAAAATTACAAAAAAATAAGCATCATATCCTGACATGAGTCCTCTACTTATATCTAAAATCTCATAAAAATATTATCATTTTATTGTGGTTAGGGTGGTCAGACAAACACCTACTTTTTTTCCCCTGAAATTTAAGTGCTACTGCATTGAAATTTCAAATTTTCACCAAATATATTATTATTTAAAAAAAAAAAAACCTAGTAGTTTAGAAACTACATTTAATTTTATACAAAATTTATTCTTACATATTTTTTAAATAATATAGATAAATTATTCAAATTCTTACGTCTAGTTGCCTAAATCTGATTTTTCTGAATTTTTTGCAACTTAAGGGCCTATTTTTTCCATGATGATCCTGCACATACTCTTATATGTTTGATTGATTTGTAGCCTAAGGAATAAATTCATCTCCCTAAACATAGACATCTCAAACTCTTTCTACATCTCTTCTACAAATTTCATGCACATGCTTCATTGCCTTTAAAGCTTATCTGGTCAATATACACAAATACTATCAAGATTCGATCTTCCTCAAATTTGAAGTAAAGACTACTATTTTTGATGCCTTTATTGAAGCCTTACTGAATCAAATATTTTCCAAGCATGCATAACAAGCCATTGGATCTTTTTTTAATCCATGCAATTCCTTTTTCAATCTGCAAACCATATTAGGTTTATTTGACAACTGAAATCCTTCTGGTTGTTCCATGTAAACTTCTTCCAATCATCCATTCAAGAAAGCATACTTCACATCCATCTAATAAACTTCAAAGTCTATATGTGCTAAAAAATCCAAAAACATCCTCATCACTTCCATTCTAGCTACCAGAGAAAATATCTCCTCAAATTCTATTCCTTCAACTTGTGCATGGCCCTTACACACAAGCCTCTCCTTGTTTCTTACCACTTCTCCATTCTCATTCAAATTTTTTCTGAATACCCACTTAGTTCCAATAATGATTTTTCTTTCAGGTCTAGGAACTAGTTCCCAAGTTTTATTATTGTCAATCTACATAAGTTCTTCTTCCAATGTTCATCTATACATGCTTCACTTACTATCTTTGGCTCAATTTTAGCGAGTAAACATAGATTTACCTCTGCTTCAACAACTCTTCTTCTTGTCAACACACCATTATTTTTGTCTCCAATTTTCTATCTTTAGAATGATTTATATACACATACTTAGGGGTCTTAGGGGTATTTTCTATAGCTTCTTTCTCTTCATTATATACTTCATTTTCCTTACCTTTTTTAGTCTTCTTCTCCACAAGTAGGCTCATTTGAATCATATCCATCTATTACAATTGAATTCTACATATCTTAATCAACCTTGACACTTGTACTTTCAACAAATTTTCTTAGTCTTTTATTGTAACATTTGTAAGATTTTCTTTTAGTGAATATCCAAGGAAGATACCTTCATTAGAACTTGCATAAAACTTTCCCAAGTTTTCATAATCTCTTTTGATATAGCATTTGTTTGCAAACACTCGAAAGTAGTTGATAGTAGGAATCCTTTCATACCATAATTTTTATGGAGGCTTTGTGTTGTTAGATCTTTCTTGAAATATATTTAGTATGTAAATAATAGTATGAATTACTTCTCTCTAGTATACTTCCAGTAGGCTATCTTCTCTGATCATATCCCTTGTAGCTTTTTGATAGTCTTTTTTTCCTCTCAACTACCCCATTCTAGTGAGGAGACCTAGGGGCAAAAAAATTTCCTATTTATGCCATGATTCTCACAAATCATGTTAAATTCATTGGAGGTGAACTCTCCACCGCTATTAGAACATAAAAATTTTGTCCTCAAATCCATTTCATTCTCAACCATATCTTTGAATGCTTTAAATCTATCTAGGGCTTCAAATTTTTCTCTAAGAAAAGTAACCCATGTCATTCTAGTATAATAATCAATAAAAAGTATGAAGTACATATCACCTTGAAGAATTCTCACTCTTGTTACACCGTAAAGATTTGTGCGTACCGATTCCAATAATTTGGTAGAAGATTGTTCTTTTCAAATTACTTGTAGTTTGTTTCCCGAATTGACAATCTCTACAAGCAACATTGATAGGCTTTTAATCCTCAGTAGATCTCTCACTGCTTGAACAAAAATGATTCTAATCAGGTTATCAAATTGATGTGACACATTCTCATATGTCATATATAGCTATCGTTAATCCGAGTCATAATGACCACCAAGACCCTTGAGTTGATAGATATTTCCATCTATCCTCTTTCTAGTAGCAATTATAGTTTCAGACACTTTTTTGATCTCATATCCATCACCCTAAAACATAACATTATATCGTTTTCTACACATTGGTACAACACTCAAAATTTTATGCCTTAAAACTTTAACATAGTAAACATCTTCAAAATTATGCTTTCCATAAAAATTGATTGAACCTATTCCACAAATCTTAGCACCTGACACTAAGGTACCTCCAACTTTATCCTTTTTCTCTAGGAAACTTTCCTTCATACAACTCTTAGAGTTAGTAGAACTAGATTGATATTTTAAAGCCAAGAACAAGAATTCACTATTATCAACATCTCCATAATCAAATTCATCATTATAAATACTAGCATCTTCTCTAACATAGTAGCTTTTCTTGATCATCTTTCTTTTGTTCTCCTTTTTCTTATTGTTCACGGTTCTATTTGGAAATATTGAAGCATAGTGATCTATATTTCAACAACTAAATCATTTTAAAGGTAAATTACCCTAGTACTTAACGGTTCCCTTTTTCATCCTTCGTACAAAGTTAGCTTCCACATCATCAAAATCATCTTCATCTTACTCTTCAACCTTTTTTGATTTTCTAGTCTTGAAAGTAGTCTCCACTTTTTCACCATTTTTCATACCATTTTTCCTCATTTCAAATGTAGTTAGTGTTCCATACAACTAATCTCTATTGTATGTATTAAAATCTTCAAGTTCCTTAATAGCAAAAACTTTTTCACTATAAGAATCAAGAAGAGTTTTGAGAATTTTCTTTACCACTTTAGGTTCTTTGACTTGTGCAATTAGACCTCTCATAGGACAAGTACTAGTTCCTTAACCATCTAACATGTAACTTGTGATTATTTCATCATTAGAAATTTTAAAAGTATCAACTTGTGCCTTGAGATTCTATAACTTAGCTTGTTTAACCTTATCATCTCCTTCATAGATACTTTCTAGCTTATACCAAACTTATTTAGTAGTTTTTAGATCCATAAATTTCACTAATTTAGTAGGTGCAAGACTAGTCAAAAGAACAAACCTTGCCTTACCATATGTTTCATAGGCCTTGATTTCATAACTTGTGCATGTACCATTTGTAGGTATGGTGTATACAGTCTTTACTTCCTTTGCAACTTCATATCCAAGATAGATCAAATATCCTTCCATCTTCACCTTCTAGAATGCATAGCCTATACCATCAAACATTGGTATCTCCTTCTTGCTTGCCATCTAAATACACCTCAAGTAGTCAATATATTTTCTAAGAAACCTTCCTCTGATACTAATTTTTGAATGAGCAAGACAATTGAGAGTGGGATGAATTAGTTGTACCAAATTAAAGCATCAAAACCCTCAATAGTAATTAGATCCACATGCCTTCATTAAACCTATAATCTATTATAATGTTTAAACATGAAAAGCATATAACATAAACTGAAACAACCAACACCATACATAAGAGAACACCATATTTATGTAGAAAACCCAATAAGGAAAAATCACAATGAGGATTAGCTCACAATATAAGTAATTGCAAAAATTGGTACAAAGAGGATCACTTCAAAAATATAATACACTATCTAGAAAGGCTCATGACATAGGTGAACTACCAAAATAGAAACAAGAAAGAAGATAGAATGAGAAACAAAGAAAAAGAGGGTCCAATCACCAAATGAGATTAAAAATGGGTGCATCCAATTTTGTGACTATGTTTCACGCAATTATGAGGGATATAATGCATAAATAACAATAAGAAAACAAACCTAACTATTATAATAGTAAAAAGGTAAGTTTCAAGATGCTGAAATGATGTGTACCTTTTTGGAAAAGTGTTGTTTTGGGCCTCACTAAGGACTCATTCGCCCAGTGGTGAATGGGTCCCTGCTACGGTCCTAGAAAATTAATTTCTAGGTCTTGTTCTTCAATGTTTTCACTCCCAAATCCTATTTGTTCAGCTCTCAAAAGTTGGCAATAAATTTTGTAGAGTACTTTATGTGATCTTGCAAAAAAGGTGACAACTTCAAATGATAACTTTGTAACTTTGACAACTTTTCTCTCCACTTGATCTTCAACCTAAAACCTGCAATCACACATCAAAGAGGAGAAAATGTTGATTGTTAGGGAATAGGGGTTTTCCTTGGTCAAACCCCATTTTGGCTATTAAACCTTCTAATGAAATAATGCATAAAATAAAAGATTAATGAACAATGTAATGCCACAAATCACCAATCCTCAATTGAACCTTGGAGTACAAATAAGCAATCTTGCATGAAGTGGCCTCATATAATATAGATCTTCATCACAACACTTGATTAGAAACAACACATTAAATATGCTTCAATTAGATCTTCAATGCTACATCAACATGTTAGCTCAACAACATGCATGATGAACTATGCCTTTGAAATGATGAAATAGATATTGATTGCTGCAATAAACTTCAATAATATTCTCTTGAATGCATTTGAAATGCTCTTGAATTCTCTATAATGCTCTTGTGAAAATGCTCTTGATTGCTTATAATAATCTAGGATGAAACTATGTGAAATAACCTTATATTTATACTTATCTTAAGTTTTAATCTCAAAATTCAAATAACACAACCCAACATCAGATCTAGGATTTGAAATTATTAAAATAACGTCAAAAAAACATCCCAAGGGGGCTTTTCGAAGTTAAGGACCCATTCACTATAGGGAGAATGGGTCCTAGCATACTTAACTAGGACATGTTTCGGGGATTATGAAATTTCATGCCAAAAGGGGGTCCTAGGACCTAGTGAGGACCCATTCTCCAAGTGGAAAATGGGTCCTAGGTCACTATCCTAGGACACATTCCTTTCAAAATTAAGTGTTGTGAAATATTACTTAAGAGTGTCAAGTTTTATCCCTAAAAAAATGCAATAAATTAGGCTTGGATTTGAATTTAAGGGGCCAATTAAACTCAATTAACCTTAATTAATTAATTAAATCCCTAGATTAGTGTGAAAGTGTAAAGATACACTTTACAACACCCCAAATAAGGCATCATTAAGTCCATTTTATTAAAATGGTTTCTAAACTTAGTGTGAAGGTGTAAAAGACATTACAACATTAAATCAAGGTAGCATTAGGCTCATTTATTATTAATTATTCCCAAATTAAGTAAGGAAAAGGGATAATTTTTATGTTACTATAGAATGTTACACAGAGAACACAATCTCAATGCAAGAAAGATTCAACCACAACAACTCCAATTAACACTAGCAGTCTTCAAGAGATCAAGATATCTCAGGTCACTACTTTTAACAATATTGCATTATAGATCACACTGCAATTTTCACTTCTACACTTAATTTCACATCAAAACACTCAAATCTATTAAACTCTTCACCTCACATCAATTCACCTTGCATTTATAGCATCCACAACTTGAAAAAAATCTTCAAGTCAACTACACTCTTCTTGCACTTTACAATTCAAATTAGGTTCACAATAAACATTCCCATAGTGGATAGGATTGAAAGTGGACCAATACAAAACTTAGCTATGACCCAAATGAACTCTCACACACCATGCTATGCCTTCATTAATTTTCAAACATCTTCAAATGTAACTTGTAAACACTAGGTACATTGTTACCCATTCAAAAACCATTAAACTTTGAATTGCATGCTTTATCACATCTAAGTATGATTTACAAACAAAATACCATTTTAAAGAATGATCTAGAATATTCTTCTATCCTCTTGAAATCCATTAAACTCCTTCACAACAACTCACACCATAATAATGTACATGCTCAATACACTAAAAGTATACTGACAAATACTACAACTCTATAATCCAACTTCCAAATTACCAAACCACAAATCCTAGTGACACATGAAAGAGATAAACATCATCAACATACCTTTAGAATCAAAATACCTAAAGAAAAACTATGGAGAAATGTGGAGAAAATACATTTATTCCAAACACTTCTATAAGCAACACTACAAAACTAGTTCACAAATTGGTGAACATAAATTCCTTTGACCTTCGATCTAGAAGCCAAAATTTTAGATATGGAAACTATAAACACTTCTAACCAACATGTCCAAACCACAAAAGTAAATATTCAACCTAGAATAAATGTGAATCAAAACCAGAACACCTTCTGCAAACCAAAACACCTCTATAACACCATGTTTCCTTATTTTATCAATTTTCTCAATATCCTCGAAATCTGAACCATAAATAGAAGCTTATCAAAGTAACACTAGAGGTTAAGATCATCAACTTAATTGATGACAACATAATGGAACTAATCAAAGTAATAATCTCTTCTCAACCACTCTACTACCATCATCAATGATCACACAAGCTTGTTGAAATCAACGAAAACACCTTCATACTTGCAATAGTTGGGGGTTTTTTCCCCTCCTTTCTTGAACTAGATGAATAAGGATATGCATTAGTCTAGTGGATCTCAAGATTCATTCTTTGTTTTGGACCAATGTTGGTGGCTACCTCCTAGGGGGAGTAGATAGTAGGTTGTAGTCAAAAGAGTGTGTGTTGTCATTGTTCAGTGGTTGATGATTTGGTACGGTTTGGTGTGGTCTCCTAAGGGGGAGTATACAAAAAAATATAGGAAAGAAGTTGTAGAGTAGTAGTAAGTATATTGAGGGTGATCTCACAATACTGGTTTACAATTCTTGAGAGATCCTAATTTTTGTTGCAACCACATATTTTTAGAAAATATAATTATTTAGGCCTTGAAATGTTCCATTTAAATGATTCCAATTGAAGAGGGTTTGATCGAACCACCTTAGATTAAATCCCCTTGGATAGAACCCCGCTAGTTTTAAACCATATCTATAATGGAGTCTCGTTTACACCTATAAAAATGCTAACAAAAAACAACTTTTAATTTATCTTTTGGGGGATAAAATGAATTTATTTAAAATTTATTTTTTGTATGCATGCAATCCTTATTAAATCTTCCCAAAAAGTATAAATTTAAATAAATTTAGTTTTATTATTGTATTTAATTTGTATTTCTTGTGAATGTAGGTTTTTCATCAAAAATCAAGCTCTCTATTTTGCACATGTGGAAAAATAACATATTATAAAAAATATATATTGAAAATTATTAGTGACTATATATTGAATTCTTTGATCCAACAAAAAAAAATTTGAATTTCGTTACATACAAAAAAGTTATGTTGTATACAGTCTACCTATGTCTTAATTGTAATTGGTTTGACTTTGAAACTTGATTAAGGAAAAAAATTCAATAAACCACTATGAAACCAAATGAAAGCACTAGATATTGTAGTTACAAATCTAAATTCAAAAAAATTATAATTTTATCCTCCATGGAGAAAAAGTTATGTTGTATACGGTGAGCATCACTCCTTAAAAATGGTGTTTATTGAAAAAACAAGTTTTCAACGGAGATGGAAAAAGAAGTGCAATCTAATTCCAAAAATTCTGAAAAAAATATATTTAGAATCTATAGAAAAAATTTCACAAATCACTAGTTTGTATCATCTTCAAATTCCTCGTGGTTTAGTTGTTATAGGTGCCTGAAAGTGAAGATTTAGTTAGAAAAAATCAGTTCAGTATCCAATTTGGCTAAAAATTGTAAACCAGTATTGTGGGATCACCCTTGATCAATGTCAAAGGGAGAGAATAAACAATGTAAATATTTTGGCCCTTTTCCATTGATGTCAAAGGGGGAGAGAAAGTGATGCAAGAGCATCCAGTGGTGTAAGGGCAATCTTGCATCATCCAAAAATAGTTAAATTTCAAGTTTCTTAGTTTTTAGATTTTTATATATTTTTGGATACCCTTTTTGTCATAATGAATTTCCCAATTTATGGTTTTTATTTTCTATTCCTGGGTTGAAAGATATTGCAGTTTTAGTTTCCTAGATTTGCACCTAAAAATATTTTGAGTTAGATTTGAGGCACTTAGAGTTCCCGGAAAGGCCTCAAAACTTGCTGAAATTGGCATAGAAAATTTTGAGCGTGTTATTGACTTCGAGACCTTTCCAACGGTTCAAATGGTTTGCGAATCAGAGTCCGGGATCAAAAGTTATGGCCCCAGGAAGTTGGCGCACTTTCTAAAAGATACAATTGCAAATGTTCTTTTGAAATTTGAACTTCAAGTTGTAATTTTTTAGTGCCAAACCACCTAAACTAAAATTTGAATGTTGTTTTGGCTCCAAACTAAAGAGGAGCTCTATTTATGGGTGGGTTTCTAATTTTTTGGTAACTTTTTGGGGACAAGCTCACATATTGCGAAAGGGTGATTTTGTAGCTTTTTGTAACTTGCATGTGTTGTAGAACTTGGGGATTTGAGATCCTCTGCATGTAAGAAGCTCCATTTAATGAATAATAAAAGTATTCTCTTATTTGTGGGTTATTTTCTAAGTCTCGGGCTACGCCCTCATCAAGTGGTATCATAGTGGGTTTTCTTGAGCATGTGGACAAATCGCCGATCGTGAGGCATTTTGCACCAGGACCATGGTTGTGGGTTGAGGTTAAGAAAGATGCCTGCAAGAGTGATGCCTGGTAGGCATGGTGGTGTGAGAGGTGGTCGAGGTAGTAGAAATGCTAGTGGAAGAGATGCACTACTAGCCCTCCAAAGACAAATTGACGCGTTACAAGAGTAGTTGAGAAGAGGGTTAAACCTGAAGAGGAAAGTGAGGATGAAGGAGAAGAAGGTTCAAATGTAGAAGAGGAAGAAGAAGCAATTGATCAAGACCAAATGCAGCTAATATGGACCATTTCGAATATCAAGAAAAGACCCAGAGCAAAAGTCCCCAGTTATTCCAGAAGTCTGAACCCGGAAGAGTTGATTGACTGGATCAATGAGCTAGAAGAATATTTTGAGTATGAGGAAATAGAGGACCCAGATCAGGTTAAGTTTGCGAAAATGAAGCTGAAGGGCCATGCCAGTATTTGGTGGAAAGAGGTCTAGTTGGAAAGAAATCAAAGAGGAAAAGGAAAGATCACCAAATGGGATCACATGGTAGAGAAACTGAAGAAGTAGTTCATAATAGTGGACTACGAGTTAGATCTGTTGAAGAAATTGCAAGGGTTGAAGCAAGGAAGTAGATCTGTGAAAGAATATACTAAATATTTTCACAAGATAATCATTAGAATGGGTCACACAGAGGCCAATAAGGAGAAGGTAGCCCGATATCTTAATGGGTTACAAGCATTAGGAGGAGTTAAGCCTAGTCAGAATGACCACCATTGAGGATGTGTATCAGTTTGCTCAAGGTGGAAGAGAAGTTGAACAAAAGATTTGATGGCAAGCAAAAAGGACGAGGAGGTCAAAGTGGAAGGGGCGTGGAAGACCTTTAGGAAGCCAAAATGATGATGAAAAGAAAAGTGAAGATGTGGGTACCACCGAAGCCAAAGGAATGACAACTTCTCCCACCCTGATCAAAATAGTGGTGATCAAAGAGGTAGAGGATGAGGGAGATATGGACAAGGATCTGGAAGAGGTGGTTTCAAAGGAACGTGTTTCTAGTGTGGTGAAGAAGGGCATCGAGCCTATGAATGTCCACAACACCAAGGAAGGGTAGACAAAAGGCCAGAAGGTTGTGGAGGGGTTGTGCATGCAGATGAGAAGTCCCAATTTGAATATTCATATTATGCTAAAAGGGGGAAGCCCTAGTGATTTGGAGAGCCCTAGTGACTAAGGACAAGGAACTAGAACAGAGGAAGAATCTATTTCGCACAAGGTACAAGTGTGAAGGAAAACGTTGTGATGTCATTATTGATGGTGGGAGCACCGATAATTTGGTGTCAGAAGAGATGGTCACAAAGTTGAAGCTGAAGAGGGAAAGGCACCTGCATCTGTATCGGATTGTCTGGTTGCAGAAAGACCACAAAGTTTTGGTCAATGAGGAGTTCCTAGTAAAGTTCAAGATTGGGAGCTACCATGATGAGGTACTCTGTGATATCATCCCCATGGATGCATGTCACATGTTGTTGGGGAGGCCATGGTAGTTTGATAGGTGAGCTATACATGATGGCCATGCAAACACTTATTCCTTGACAAAGGATGGGGTTCGTCACAAGTTGAAACCCTTGAAGGAGACCAAAGAAAAGGTATGCAGTAGTGCTAGAATTTGTTATGTAGATGGAAGAAATTTTTTAGAAGGTATGAAGCATGAGTGTGTGTGTTATGCATTGATTCCTAGAGTGAGTAAGGAGGATAGTGAGAAGGTTCGAAGAAGTTTCGGATGTTGGATGAGTTTCAGGATATTGTTTATGATAATGTACCTGAGGGTTTACCACCAATAAGGAAGATCAATCATCAGATTGACTTGATTCCTGGAGCCAGTTTGCCAAATAAGGCAGCTCATAGAATGACTCCAAGAAAATGAGGAGTTGAACAAACAAGTTCAAGAGTTGTTGAGAAAGGGTTTGATATGAGAGATTTTGAGTCCATGTGCAGTACCTGCAGTACTAGCACCAAAGAAGGATGGGAGTGGAGGATGTGTACAGATTCCCGAGCCATAAACAAGATAACAATCAAGTACAGATTTCCCCTGCCAAGGATGGATGACCTGATGGACTGTTTGAGTGGAGCTCAGTACTTCACAAAGATTGATCTGAAGAGTGGATATCACCAGATCAGATTCAAGAGGGAGATGAATGGAAGACTACCTTCAAGACCAAAGAGGGCCTGTATGAGTGGTTAGTCATGCCCTTTGGGCTAACCAATGCATTGAGCACATTCATGCAGCTCATGAACGAGGTACTAAAAGAATTTTGGGAAGTTTTGTTATTGTGTATTTAGATGATATTTTGATTTTTAGTAAGACGTTGGATGAGCATCTGATGCATATTCAGAGAGCCTTTGAGAAGTTAAGAGAAGAGAAACTATTGATTAATCTGAAGAAGTGTAGTTTTGTGAAGAGGGAGTTAGTGTACTTGGGGTTTTTTGTCTCAGCAGAAGGTCTCAAGATGGACCCATAGAAGGTGAAGGCTATTCTGGAATGGCCTACCCCAAAAATTGCTACCAAGGTGAGATCTTTCCATGGTTTGGCTAGTTTTTATAGAAAGTTCATTAGAAACTTTAGTAGTATTTGTTGACCCCTGACTAAAACAATGAGAGGGGATAGAAAAGAATTCAAGTGGAGTAGTGGAGCAGCAAAAAGTTCTGAACTATTGAAGCAGAAGGTGATAGAGCAACCTATTCTATCCCTCCCAGATTTCAACAAGGTGTTTTAGGTGGATTATGATGCTAGTGGTTGTGCCATTGGAGTAGTGTTGAGCCAAGAAGGTAAGCCCATTGCCTATTTTAGTGAAAAGTTAAATGATGCCAAGATAAAGTATTATGTATATGATCAGGAATTTTATGCAATAGTTCAAGCATTAAAGAAATGGAGACATTATTTGTTGCCGAAGGAATTTGTTCTATATACTGATCATCAGGCCTTGCAGTACCTAAATAGTCAGGGAAAATTAAATCAGAGGCATATGAAATGGGTAGAGTTTTTGTAGAGTTATACCTTTGTTTTGAAACATAGGAGTGGGAAGTCAAATAGGGTTGCAGATGCCTTAAGTAGGAGGCATACATTGATGACAAAGATGTAGATTGAAGTGGTTGGGTTCAATGATCTTAAGACACTATACGCAGAAGATCTTGATTTTGCAGAGGCTTGGAAAGCTTGCAAGGAACCTGTTACAGTGGACACGACAAGGTGGATGGATTTCATAATCCAAGATGGCATGTTATTTAAGGGAAGTCAATTATGTATCCTGAGGAATTCCATGAGAGAGAACCTAATAAAGGAGAAGCATAGTGGAGGAATAGCAGGACATTTTGGTCGAGATAAGACCATTGCCATTATCAGTGAGCACTATTATTGGCCTCAGTTGTCACAGGATGTGAAGAAGTTTGTACAAAGCTGTAGGGTATGTCAGATGGCCAAAGGAGTGAGTCAGAATACAGGCTTATATCAGCCCTTACTTGTACCAAAGAGGCCGTGGGAGGATATAAGTATGGACTTTGTTCTTGGTTTGCCAAGGAAACAACGAGGGAATGATTCAGTCTTTGTGGTGGTTGATAGGTTTTCGAAGATGGCACATTTCATTCCATGTTAGAAGACCCATGATGTAGTCCACATTGCTGACTTGTTCTTCAAAGAGGTGGTGAGGCTACATGGTCTGCCAAAGAGTATTGTTTCAGATCGTGACACCAAATTTGTGGGGTACTTTTGGAGGACCTTGTGGAAGAAGCTGAAGATAGAGTTGAAGTTCAGTTCTGCACACCATCCACAAATAGATGCATAGACAAAGGTTGTTAACAGGAGTCTAGGTAACCTACTAAGATGTTTGGTAGGAGATAAACCCAAGGGATGGGACTTGATCTTACCCTAGGAAGAATTTTCTTACAACAATTCTATCAACAGAAGCATTGGTAGATCACCATTCCATATTGTGTATGGAGGTAGCCCCAGAATAGCTCCAGAATTGAGGAAGATGGACCAAGAGAAGAAAATAAGTGTTGAAGCTGAAGATTTTGTAGAACACATCAAGGATATACATGAGAAGGTAAGAGAACATATTAATAAGATGAATATGCAGTATAAGGCTAAGGCAGATAAGAAGAGGAGGTATAAGGAGTTTCAGATTGGTGATGAAGTGATGGTCCACTTGAGGAAAGAAAGGTTTGTAGTGGGAACATATAACAAATTGAAGATGAAGAAGTTCGGTCCCTATAAAATTTTGAAGAAGCATGATTTAGGGAATGCATATGAGGTAGAGTTGCCGGATGGATTCAACATTTCCCCTATGTTCAACATTTCAGATTTGATAGAGTATCATGAAGCTGGCGCAGAGGAAGTACCAACGATGGAACAATGTGGGATTCTAGCACCTACTTCAAAAAAGGAGGAGATTGAAGAAATCCTGGATAGTCGTGTGGGAAGGAGTACCAGGAACAGGCAGTATGAAGAATATCTAGTGAAATGGAAAGGAAGGCATGTTGAAGATTCATCCTAGTTTTCTAAGGTAGAGGTCGACTGTTTGGGTTTTCCTCCACCATCTGAGACGTGATGGGGTCACTTCTCAAATTACCCTAGGTGTCTAATGCAAGAGCATCCAGTGGTGTAAGGGAAATATTGCATAACCCAAAAATAGTTAAATTTCAAGTTTCTCAGTTTTTAGATTTTCTTACAACAAAAGAAAATCAGATTGCATATAAGAAGCTCAATTTTCTAAGTCTCCAAAAATAGTAGTATTTCCTCAAACAAGAGAATAATTTTAGGAATTTAACTGAAATACTGGCATGGCCCTTCAGAACTCTTGAACTGAAATATTAGAAGCATCCAAAAATTATTCCTAAAATTATTCTCTTGTTTCACTAAAATCAGATTGCAATCCCAAAAAGGACGGGATTTAGTTATTTTCTTGTTTGAAGGTGAGCATCACTCCTTAAAAATGGTGTTTACTGAAAAAACTAGTTTTCGACGGAGATGGAAAAAGAAGTGCAATCTGATTCCAAAAATTCTAAAAAATATATATTTAGAATCTATAGAAAAAATTTCACAAATCACTAGTTTGCATCATCTTCAAATTCCTCATGGTTTAGCCACTATAGGTACTAGAAAGTGAAGATTTAGTTAGAAAAAATTAGTTCAGTGTCCAGTTTGGCTAAAAATTGTAAACCAATATTGTGGGATCACCCTTGATCGATGTCAAAGGGAGAGAATAAACAATGTAAATATTTTGGCCCTTTTCCATTGATGTCAAGGGGGGAGAGAAAGTCAAGTGAAAAAGAACAAATTTTCAGGGATAGAAAGTCATGTGGAAAAGCCCAGCTACAAAAGGGGAGAAAGAGTAATAAGCTAGTTGAGTAAGGGGTAGAAGTAATGTGAAGATTTGTAGTATGTTGATACTCAGAGTTGTGTCTTTGATGGTTTTTCACATCATGTGTTTCCATCAATGATAGAGGGGGATATTGTTGCAAGTATGAGCAGTTGGTGTTTTCATTGATACCAACAAGCCTTATTTTTCATTGATGTCTATTGTTGCAAGAGTGTGAGTAGTTGATGTTATCCATTCTTTGATTAGTTGGATTATGCTATCATTAGTAAAGCTATTGGTTCCAACCTCTAGTGTTTCTTTGATAATCTTCTATGATATATGGTTGAGTAGCAATTGGTTCATTGGTGATGAGGAAGTGACACAGTTGATTAGGATGTGTCTCTAATGCTTGGTTTCCAAGTTCTTTTAAGAAAATTTGATAAAAAGAGGAAACAATGTGTTGTAGTGGTGTTATGTGTTATAGGGATGTGTTCTAGTTTTGATCCACATTTCTTCTATGTTGAAGATCTTCTTATTCAATTTAGATATGTTGGTGATGGTTGTTTAGAGGTGTGATATCAAGGATTTCGTATGCTAGATCATGTGTAGAAGAAGTTTTCACCAGTGTGTGAACTGTGTATTATAGAGGTGTCTAGGATAAATGTTTTTTCTGTAGATTTCTCTAAAACTATATTTTCAATCTTGCAAATCTAAAGTAGTGTTGATAGTGTTGGTATCTTTCTTCAATTGAGGTGGTTTGAGGATTGGTGCTTCACAAGTCAGTTTCTTAAGTAACAATGTATGGTAGAATTGGTTGAATATACTGGGTGTGTGCATTCTTTAGGTGAAAGTTGTTTTGAATGTATTTTCTAGACTTTAGAGTGTTTTAGGAATATTCTAAATCATGTTCAAGCATGGTGTATGGTTTGTAAGTTGTCCTTGGACTTAAGGAAGTGAGTACTTAAATGTTTAATGGTGTTTACATGGGTAACAACTGACCTAGTGTTTACACTAATTGTGGTGAATAATTATTGTTTATAGAAGCATGTGATAGCATGGTGTTATACATTTTGGTCTTAAATAAGGTGTGGTGTGGTTTGATTTCACTTCTTTCAACCATGAATGCATTTTAGTGCTAGAACCTAATTTGAATTTTCATGGTTGATGTGCATAGCTAACCTTGGAGAATGTTTCAAGGTTGAAGATGGTATAAATAAAAGTTGTGTTGTTGAGGGAAGACAAGATAGAAAAGAGAGATGTGAATGATGTGAAGCACATAGTTGTAGAGTGGGAAGTTGACAAGTTTAGTGTGATATTTCATGTGTTAGATTATTAGATGCAGTGAGTAGAAGGTGTTTATAGTTCTTTAATCAAGCTATGAAGGTGTTGGTGACAATGTGGTGGATTCTCTTTTGTATTGAGAAAGTTTTCTTTATGTAACATTCTTCTTTATCATCTTTTCAATTTTGGCAGTGAGCCTTTCTTTCTTTGGGAAATGGGCCCTCTAGTAGTGAGCCATATTGTATTTAGTGTTGATATTACTTATATTGTGACCTAATCTTCACTTTGTATTTTTCCTTCATGGGTTTTCCATGTAAATCTGGTGTTCTCTAGTGTATGGTGTTGTGTTTCAGTTTCAGTTATTTTATTTTCATGATAAATCATCAAAATAGGTTTAAGGGTTTAATGAATGAATGTTGATCTAAATGTGTATGAGGGATTTGAAGTTTTAGGATACAATGGATTCAACCCCCCTGTCTCTCAGTTTTCTTGTGCATTCAACAAAGACAAGAATAAAATGCTTGATGAGGAGAAGAATGAGTTTTTGGGCCTATCAAATATGCACAAGAACTTTGACAAGAAAGAGTTGGAAGTGGTGGAAACATTGTAGAATATGAAGTAGTGCATCTTGTTGTTTTTTCTTTTAGCTATTTTGTCTCTTTTTTGTTTCTTGTAGTTTGGTTACAATTGGTTGGCTATGTTTCTTCTTTTAGTAGTATTTTATTAATTAGTTTGAGGTCCCTTTAAAACCTATTTTACCATTTAATCAAATTTTTTTTTTTATGAGTATCATTAAAATAGTGATAAGAAAAAAAATATCATGGGATTCAAATTCAAATTTAGCTTAATGGGCTTACAGAGTGACAATCAGAAAGTCCACCAAAAAGTCACCAATTGAATTGGCATATATAATGGATGCCAATATCCATACTAGTAACTTGCTAGTAGTTTATAAGTTCATTTAGAAGTATGATGAAGATTTACAAGATTATATGTTATACAATTAACTATTTGGTTAAGCTAGACGAGTCAAGAAGATAAGAATATGATATTAACATGAGGAAGCAACATAAATTTAAATATATGTTTGATAAGCAAGCTTCTAACAAAAAAAGAAGCTTAATGATAATATATTCATGTGGAATGGAAGATTCTAAGATAAGGGAAAGAATGGAAGTTTTTATTCATTGTGGATAGGGCCATATGTCATTACTAATAATCATGGAGAAAAAAATTAATTTCTAGAGGATAAAAATGGGGAGTTATAGGAATTTTCATTACATGGAAAATTCTTGAAACCATATTATTCATAATTTTTTAATATTGTCTTTCATACACAAATGCATATTTTATTATCCCTTTCATTTTTGGTGTGTTTTTTTATTGTTTTATTTGTTTTATCTTTTTCCCATCTAGTCTAATTTTAGGAGTCCTTTGGAATGTCAACATGATTTGTGAAGCATGTATCCATGGACAAGAGCCACTATTGACACTAATTTCATAATTTAATTTTTTAGGGTTTATATTAAGTGTGATTTATATCTTTTGGATAAAACCTTAAACCTTCTACATTTATTGCTAATTTATGTTCTAATCAAAGGGTATATTCTTAAATTTTCATGAGTTCTTATTTTTTTCCTTTAGGTGCTTTAATCATTCAATGATTGAAATATTCAATAGAAAGTGTTACAAGCTTGATACAGGTGTTTTCATTGATGTCAGTAAAATGTAGAATGTAGAATGTTAGAGGTGTTAAATCTCTAATGTCAAGATAGTGGTAGTGTGTGATGTAATAAATGTGTTGATTAGATGTGAAGTGAATGATTGTATTATCCATCCATTGATGTAAAAAAATGCATAAAGATATGAAATAAAGCATGAAATAGTTTCTTGCAATTAGTGGTTTAGGAAGTTATATTAAAGAAGCTCAATAGAATGCTCTGCATTCCTTTTCTTTTAAATATTTGGCCCTATGGTTTGGAAGTTAGAAATATATAGGTGTGAAGTGTGTATGTCCATATTTTTAGAACATTGAAGTTACTGTAGAAGTTTCTAGAGCTACCAAAGTAAAGACTATGTTGTTACAGTCATGAAAGTTCAAACAAATGCTTTGCATTTCTTTGCAATTGATGTTGTGGTATTGGAGTTTAGAGAATGAGCAAAAATTATCTATATGTTTTCTCATTTCAAGTTTTAGGTGTTGATGTGTATCACAAGTCTATTTTTCAATGTACTATCTCAAGGTTTTGTTCTATGGGTTTGCAAGAGATATTGGGTCTAATGTTTATTTTCCTATGCTAATATAATATTATGTGAACCTATAAAAGGTGTTCTTGATAATTTTTTAGAATATTATTTAATGTTTATAATATGATTTGCATGATGTTATCTAGTCTCTTTGATACCACTTATGGTCTAGAGTTAATACATGGAAGGCTAAGTGTTCATTGGGTTGACTTGGTATATTGAGTTGTTTGCACCAAGTTTTTGTTTTATGTGCCTACATGGGAATGTATGCTATAGTAGAATATGTCCTTCTTATCTCTTTCCTTGGACTATATTTGATTTACTCTTCTCGTAGATTTTTTGGAGCTGACTTATTATGGTTATTACATGTTTTTCAGCTTGGCTGACAAGGATAAACTATTTGAATCTTGTGGAGGATTAAAATAGAAGATCAAGTGTGTGATTAATTGTGAAGTGATATTTTTGAGTATGGTATTAGTAATATTTTGAAAGGAGTGAGCTGAAGGAATAATAATGTATGCGAATGTGTGAAGAAGTATATGAATTTTTGTTGAAGGTAGTGAGTGGAAGGTACAAGTGTATGAGTGATTTCTTAACGTAATGAGCTGAAGGTAGCAGTTTGTGGTGTGAATAAGAAAGTGTATTTTCTGAGAAACAGTGCTAGAAGTAGTGAGTTGAAGGTAACAAAGATGTCAAGTGTGCAGTGGTTGTTGATCATCATAATTCATCAAGTGTTGTATGTTGAGGTTGCAGCCTCTTTTGGTAAGTATTGTATTTTGTAGGGACTTATTAAATTCCTCTAGTTGAAGCAATAAAAATGTGTTGCAAGGATTTGAAAATTTCTTTTGGTTGCAACCCATAAAACCTATTATAAATCTTATTTTATTTTATTAAGATAGATTTGGATAGTAGCTCCAAGAAGCTTTCTCACCATGGCTTTTCCCTTATATGTTTTTACACATAAATTTTCTATTGTGATTGTGTTCTTATGCTTTAAATGATTTATCTATTTAATGCAGTAATAAGTTTTGATTGATATAGTGTTTGATTAGTGATAAATAGGTTTTGAAGGGTCCCTAAAACCCTATACAACAAGGAAAAGAGGTAGCAAAGATATAGCCAATTGGCTGCCCCACCAAAACCCAAAAGCAAGTTGATTACTAAATAATCAACACCCCATCAACACACAATGACCAACAAAATAGAAAACCAGATGAAAAGAAAATAGAAAAAGCAACAATTAAAGAAGATCCTTTAACATTCTAGCTACTTTGAGATCCTTAGTAATCACCTAGTCATGCATTTCCATAATCTCTTCATCATCCTGCCTCGACACAATATTTCTTTTCTTCATTTTGCTCCATGTGCAAACACTCGGTCTCATGCACAAATCCATAGTCTGCATCCTCTTGTTAGCATCCTCCCCTTCATCCTGGTTCACCATCTCACCAAACAAAGATCTCCCAATCCATCCCATAGCCTTCTCATTCAAGAATACTAGACCTTCAACCAAAGATTCAAGATTTTCCATGTTGAGGTTGATCACCATGTTGAGATCTCTATGCAATAACAAGGAATTTTTCTCCACCATGGATAACCTTGGACCATAATCTTTCTTCAAATTTTCCATGTCCTCAACCATGAGGCCAATGTTGGAATTCATAGATTTGACCATACTAAAGATGAAATCCTTCTCTTTAAGGCTTTTAAGGGTAGAAATATTGCACTGGACAATCGTATCATATTTGTTATGGAGGTCTTGAACTTCATAAACCAACCACATGAGCAAGTTAAAAAAAATATTGAACCCATCCTTCACCAGACTAGGAGCTTGCATGTAGTCCATGGTAACCCAGTACAATCCCCTTCCCTGATGGGAACTCATGGGTGGATCATCATCATGTAAGCCCTTAGGATCATTAGCCTTAACCTTACCCTTCTCTTTGGACACTCCACCTCCACCAAACTATTCACCTTCCTTGCAACATGGGCCCCCTCAACACCACCACAACCTAGGTCCTTATTAACCACATCTACCACCTCACTAGCTTAAACAACCCAAATATCCTCCAACTACTTTTCCTCAACATCCTTGGAGCATACCGACCCTTGTTTCATGGTTTTCCTCCTACTAGCTTTACCCTTCACACCCTCTTCACCACTAGTTGACTAAATTTTGTGTTTCACATATGGGTTAGAAGGTTCATGCTTTTTAGCAAAGCCTTTCTTACCGCTAGGAGTATAATCCAAGTCTGTGTGGTAGCCATCCGACCACACCTCAAAATCCTCCTCAATTTCAGTCCCAACACTCCCATCCAACTCCTCAATCTGGAATTTCCCACTCCCCTTCTTTCTTTTCTTAAACTTATTAGAATTAATAGAAATAGGGGACTCAATAACACAATTAGATTTTATATGATCCACAATTAGTAACATTAAACCCTCATGTAAGAAGGAATTCTTAGGAGTCCTTCTATAGCTTGCTATCCCATCTTCCAAAGAAAGTAGAAGATCATAGAATGGGAAAGATATAAGCTTACTATGCCTAAAGTGATTGAGCATCATGAAATGATGGTCGTACAAAGAAGAACACCTCACATTGAAAGTAAAATACCACATCAACACCATAGCCACCTCACACAAAATAGGTTTAATTTTGGAATGATCATAACCCCCACAGTCGAGCCTCACCATTTTGGTTATCTCCCTATCCTACAAAAAAATTGATCTGACAACCCCTAACATAGCTTCCTCCTTATAGAATTTCCTTCCTTCGGTGGACAACCCAATGACTTCTGCAATAAACTTCTTGGTGATATCTATATCTCTTCCAAAATTTCTTAAAACCAAACCATGCCAAGCATCAATGAAATCCTGGGAAAAATTCAACTTAAACCCATGATGTTTCTCCATGAAAGGTGTAACCCCACCTTTCTGTAAAATTTACTAGACATTAGCATTAGCTTTGAAATCCTCACATGAAAGAGGCTCAGTCCTACACCTATCCCCACCCATCTTCAATGGCGAGCACTTCTCATAATCAAGAGCACACAACTTGCAAATGAAACTAAACACTAAGGAAAAAGAAAGAAAAGAACCTAGAAAGCATGCGGGCTTGCCAACCGAGGTACTAAAGAAAATAATGGCTAGGTACCTCCTGCAAATTCTAATTGAATAGCCAAAAAATCCAATGAACATCACAAGCATAAAGAGTCTAATCAACCAGGCCTAAACATGATTATCACAGAAGGAAAGAGCTAAAAATATGACCTCGTCCAACAAGCTAGGAGGTGTCATTATTAAGTAGAGCTACTAATTCAATGGGTAGGTTATCATTAACCTACCAAGATCTAGTTGATGTCACCGCAAGATTCACCAGCATGTCCACCACCCCATTTTCCTCACGAAAGGCATGGTAAATGTACACCTCATTGAATTCATGCAACATACAATGGGCATCTAGAATAAAACTTTCAATTGACCAAGATGGAGGGGAACAATTATTTAGGTAGTTAATTATATTCAAAGAGTCTTAGGTTCGACCCATAATCTAGAAATCGCCTTCTCCCTAGCAAGCTTGATACCATGATAGGTAGTTGCTTTTGATTAATAAATTTGAATTGCATTAATTGTGGGATATACTTATTCAACTTCCCTCTTAGTATATTTGCGTGTTCTAAAATTTGGTGTCAAAGCCTAAAAGTTGAAGATAGATCTATTTTGGAACACATGGCTGAGAAAGATCCCTCTTTCAAAGCATCATTATTTAATGGAAGCAACTATTCCTTTTGGTGTGTGAGGATGGAATCCTACCTTACTTCACTAGGATATTATGTCTGGAGAGTTACAAAGGATGATTATAGTAAACTTGCAAATCCTATTATTGATGCTGATGCAATGGAGGCTTCTGAGAGTAATTCAAAAGTAAATAATACCATCTTGATTGGTCTAGAAAATTATGATTTTTTCAAATTAGTGTAGTGCAAGACAACCAAGGAGTTATGGGATAAACTCAAAAATCTCTATGAAGGAAATGATAGTGTGAAGGAAGTAGAATTGTAATCTTCACTAGTAGAAAAATAGTAATAAATGACTAAAAAAAATACTAAAAATTGGTCACATGACCATTAGCTTGGTCATGTGAGGTCATTAGTAGTTTATTGCTAGTCATTTATAACATGACCGAATTCACAACTAAACCATTTTTAGTTATTTATTAATTGCTTTGATTATTCAATTTGGTAGCATATTTAGTTATTAATTTAGTCATTGATTGTTGTTAACAGGTCATTTATTTAGTCATGGTAGTCATTTTATTTTTTCATTTTTTAGTCATTTATTTAGTCACGGTAGTCATTTATTTAGTCATTTATGAACTAATACTTTCAAATGTGAACTAAGAGAAGTTGTCATTGAAATTATATTGTGATTGAAATATATAAAAATTTAATGATCTTATGTTGTACTAGAAAAATTAAATTGAAACAATCATAAAACTTCAACACATCTCCTCAAAGAATTGAAATGACAATGTTGGAAAATATTCAAGTATATTCAAATTGTATATAAAATATGTTACAAATTACTCTATATAGAGAGTTTTGAAGATATAATCTTTTTGTAGTATGCAAATTGCTGAATTATTATGCTTTTAAAACTGAAAAAGCTAAAATTAAAGCTAAAAATCCATCAGTGTGAATGCATGTCTTCAATGATGCCATTGTTGCACATGGGGTGGGTTGTAAATGCATCTAGAAGGCACTGGTTTTTCATTTTCTCCTTGTTCTGTACCTGTCCACAATAAAAAACTCAAAAATTATTAATATTTTTTAAAGATTTATGAATCTTTGAAATATGAAAAACAAGTAGTGCTTAAGTCAATAAAACATCATGTCAATTTTTTTTTGTTGAAAGCCTATAGAATAAACCAATACAATCAAACATTCTATTTTGCAATAAACATTAAAGTAATTAAACATTGTTGTAATCATTTTAGGCAACCAAAAGATTACATACCAAGCACTTGTTCAACTATTAATCGTAGCTTAGAATCTGGTTGTAGCATCTATTTGACAATAATTTTTTCCTGATCAGAAATATTTGGCCATGTATCTCTTTTGAAATCTAAGGGTATGTGCAAGATCATGATGGCCCAAAAAGTGGCGATATGATGGGTATGTGTAGGGTATGTGGCTGACGACTTTTAACCCAAAATTGATAAAATGAAAAGGGTTTTTAAAGGAAATTCTCAACTTTCTACCAATAGAAATTATTTTTTACTTTGAATTTAATAAATAATTATTATTTATTTTCTATTTGAATTACGACTAAAGTTCTAATTGATAGGCTAATTGAGAAACATCTATAGCTTTCAAATGGTATCACATTTTTTAATCTAAAACATGTGTCATATTCTATGCTTCACATACTATAGGATTAAAAAGAAAAAAAAATAATTTCATGAAGTTTTGGCCAAGTTAAGGTGGTTAGACATATGAATTTTTATATTTTTAAAAAGTTGTAATAAAAAATTCATAATTAATTATTTACTTGGAAAAAAATTACAAAAAAATATTCATCACATTGGAACATGTGTCCTCTACTTATATCTAAAATATTATAAAAAAGTATTATCATTTTATTGTTGTTAGGGTGGTCAGACAGACACCTACTTCTTATTTTTTCCCTGAAATCTAAGTACTACTGCATTGAAATTTCAAATTTTCACCAAATAGATTTTTATTTTTAATTAAACCTAGTAGTTTAGAAAATACATTCAATTTTCTATAGATTCTATTCTTAGATATTTTTTAAATAATATAGATAACTTATTCAAATTTTTATGTCAAGTTTCCTAACTGTGATTTTTCTAAATTTTTCACCACTTAAGGGCCTATTTTTTCCATGATGATCCTGCACATACCCCTAAATGAGAAAAAATGATGGCTTGTGCAACCCCTTGCTCCATTTTTGCAGTCAACATAAGTAATTCCTTAATATTAATGAAAAACAAGAGTAATCCTATCAATAATATCTTAAAACAACCTCAACAAGTTTAATTAGAAATGCAAAAATAAATCAAAAGAAAGTAGTGCCTTTCAATAATCACTCATGTTAGAGTGATATGTTCTAAAGCAAAGAAACATCCAATCTATAGATATTTTGACTAAGAAAACCATTCAAACATAGGGCCTATGGCTATTTTGATAGGATATTTTTGTCAACCCTATGTTGCATTTCAAAATATCCATTGACCCATTGTAGCATTTTTTTTACAAAGACATACCAGCCCAGAATGGTGGCACTCCACATCTAGTAAAATGTTAAGAATAACCCCTACACTCTAGACATCCACCTCTGGTTCATAATTATGCTTTAGAACCTTAGAATCCATGTAGTAAGGACTAACAAGTATTTTAGTAAATCGCTCACCTGTAATAGTAAGGAAAATCAAAGAGTAGATTAATCATAAGCACCATAATATAATCAGTAATACATAGTTCAATATTGAATAGGAGGTAAGAATTTAAAAATAAAAAGGTTTATGAAATGAAAATAATGGTCAGTATCCTAATAAGAACATTTAGGTTTTAACATTACGACATCCTTCTTTTGGGGTGGGCTCTTCAGAGGCACATTCATCCTTGTGTAGTTTAGAGTCCACCATTTCAAAGAGAGCCCCTGTCGCTATTGGTTTCAGCTCCTCCAAACTCTTCCTCGCTGGCATTGACCTCACTTCTCGATTTTGGTGAGTTGTAGCCTGAAAATAAGGTTTTGATGAGGGTTTTAGAGAATTTTTATTAAAATGGAAATTATGGACAAGATTCTAATTATGAGAACATTTAGGTTTTAATGTTACAACATCCTTTACCTTATGTTGTTTTATTCTGCTTTCCCTTTCGCTACTGGTTTTAGCTCCTCCAAATTGGCACAACCCTTCCCTTGCTTTGCCATAGCCGCTAAGCTATTTTTCCTTCACATTTTTTTAGGTTTCCAAATAAGGCTCTTTTGCCCACTTTTGTTTCCATTTGATTTTCATTGCTAATTAAGAGGATTTCAAAGTTAAATCTCCTGCTTTGAAATATATTATAATATTATATTTATATTAAAATATAATATTATATTTATATTAAAATATAATATTATATTTATATTATAATATAAATATAATGTAATATTATATTATAATATAATATTATATAATATATAATATATATATTATTTATAATAATAATAATATAATATAATATAAATATTATATTATATTATCATACAATCCACTCCCTCAATTTGGTTTCTTTTTTATTATCCACTTTAATATCATATTTTCTAATTTTAATTTGTGTGCCTAATTATTTAGTCATTTTTATTTGTGTGTTAGTCATTTTTTACTCGATGATCAAAATATTCATTTATTTAGTCATTTATAGTTGTGTTGCAAAAACTGAGTAGAATTTAGTCATCTTACTATGTTGTGACAAAGTTTTAGTCACCTAGTAATTTATTTTCCAAATTCTACTAGTGCTTGTAGAAAATTGTTTAAGAATCTAAAGATGAAAGAAGAGGAAAATTTCTAGCTATCTATTCTAGGTAGATGAAGTTGTCAATGGAATCAAAGGACTTTGTGAATATATAATTGATTCAGTGGTTGTGAAGAATGTTCTGAGAACTCTTCCTAACTGGTTTGACTCAAAGTTCTCTACCATTTGTTGAATCAACAAGACAACTAAGAGAAGGGGTGAATTAGTTGTATCAAATTAAAACATCGAAACCCTTAATAGTAATTAGACTCCAGGGAAATCATTCAATAAACCTTTATTTTGTTAAAGTGATTAATCATGAAATGTAGATAACAAAAATTGAAACAAGAACACCATACACAAGAGAAAACTAGATTTATGTGGAAACCCAATGAGGGAAAAACCATAGTGAGGATTTTCTCACAATATAAGTAATTTCAAAACTAGTACAAGAGCTCACTACCATAATATGAAACACTATCCAATAGGGATCACAACTAAAGCTCACTACTTAGTGTAGACACAAAAAATTGGCATAATGCATTCGATTAGGTCATATTCATCCATTCAGCAAATAAATCAAGTTTATTTATCAATCTCCTAAACTCATCAGTTTAAATTAAATAAATCAATTTGATCCTAACATCACCCTTCTTGATTAAATAAATCAATCCTTTATTTAATTAAGTCTGAAATCACATTTCATCCCTTTTTTATTTAAATAAATCAAAATATTCAAGTCAAAGGGGTCAAAGCATCTAATCATAATTAAGTTAATCTAACCCTAATTAACCTAATCTAATCACCCATCACATCCTCTAGCTTTTCCCACTTGCACCAATAAATCAATTTCCATCAACATGGCATCTTTGAGGAATATTCCTTCAAGTTTGAATTCAAAATCAAATGGACATGTACATCCAACAATTAATGAGCTCTTACATGTCCCTTGCACAAGTCAAACTCAACATTTACTCTCAAATTCAAATTTGAAATCTCCCTCTCTTTGGCACATTGACCAAAATGTTCTCAACCTCCAACCTATCACAAGTTGACAAGTGGCCTTTTTTCATTGGCTTGTTTTTGATCCCACATTTCTCTCTCGTAAGCATTCTTTCAACTTGAGAATCTTTTAATAGAGATCATATATATTGTTCAAAGCCTCCACGACTCCACAATCATACCATTTTCAGCTCCACATCTTGATCCACAAATCCTATGCAAAGTCACTCTCTTCAAGTGAGAGCTGATTTTGTCCATCTTCAAGGCATTGCATCCTCATCATTGACATTATCAAGGTTTGGGAAAGGGTCACTTCTCACAAGTTACACCAATCCACTATGGAATAGATTACTCACTATGCTCCTTAGGATTTCAACTAGTTTTTTTTGTTATATTTGTAGAGAATAAATGATTATTTCATAAAGAATACCTTTTGGTTTGCTTTCTTTTAATTAACTTCATGATGATAGAGATGGAATAGAAATAAAAAGTGTAGATATTTGGTGTTACATTTGGTTCCAAATGTGTGAACCTAGATCCTAATACCTAAAAAACACAACAAACAAACATATTAGAAGATTGAAATGCAAGTTAAGACAAAGATTCCCCATAAAATCCATTTAACTATGCTCAAAATAGGAATAAAACAAGAACAAAATGAAAGAAGATGAAAAAAAAACTAAATCCTATTAAGAACATGCAAGCTCTTGATCTTATGGGGGAGTTGGTGCCAATTTGATGTGAAAATTGGCCCTTTCCCAACTCCTATGGAAGCATTGTTGATTGATGGGGAAGATTGATGAAAGCTCCAAGCCAAAAATCTGAATAACCTAGCTATAAAACTCAATGAGATGGATGAAGATTGCTATGAATTTGAGTATAATAAGTTTGCTCAAATTGTGGATGATCAAATGAGGACATGAGCTCTTTATTTAAAGAATGCCAAGATGGATGAATGTCCAAATTTGAGCAATGTGGGACTAACATCCATCCAATGGCATGATGCCACTCGTCAGTCTATGAATGGATGAAGGATGTGCAAAATTTGAGAATTGTGCCAATAAATGCATATTTTTGAATTTCAAATTTGTTGAAATGACTTGCAAGAGGGAAGGGAAAATGCAATAAATTCCACTTGGCTCAAGGAAACGGACATGTAACATGAATTTATTGCCTTGTTGGATGTACATGTTGACTTGGAATTTTTGAATTCAAATTTGGAAAATATTCCAAAAGATGCCTTGTGAGGAAAATAGAGATTTAATAAATGAATTAAATCTATTTTCATGTGCAACTTGCAAAATCTAGAGGATGGGACATGATAAGAGATTAAATTAATCAAGGGTCAATTAATTTGATAGGAGATTAAATTATGTGTCCTATTTGACTCAAATTTATGGATTTATTTAAATCAAATAAGAGAGGAATATGATAAGAGAATAATTAAATAAGGGTTTTGATTTATTTAATTAAAAGATATAGTGTTAGATTACTTCAAATAATGTTTTAATTTATTTAATTTAATAGACTTTAGAGATTTAATCAAATAAAATCAATTATTTATTGCCCCTCTTTGAAGCAATGTACTTGTTGCGTTGGTTCAAAGAATAAACTTGCCATGATCAAAATTCAAAAAAAATCTAATTTTTTGGATGCCCTAGCGGAAAGTACACTGGTACATTGCCCCCTTGAGAGATTGAGCGAAAAGATTCAATTTGAGGGTCAATCTCATGATAAAGATGTTCAAAATGGATGGTTATGGATGATGATGCAAATGAGATGGTTTTAAGATGCGTAGAATAACAAATCTATATTATCTTAAACAACTTTAATGATGATATGATGTGATATGCTATGATTATGCAATGGATGATTTATGCAAATACTTAGACTAACAGATCTATATTATGATGATGATGCAAATGCAATGCATTTGAAATGATTGATGTTTCCTATTATGTATGATATGAATGATATGTGGCATGCTGACAATTTGTGGATGCAAGATGGATGCATGATGGATGCATTGGTGATGATGATTAACTATTCATGATGTGATGTTAGTGTGGAAAAAAAGAAATCAGGTGATGACAAGAGGATCCAACAAGTCCATGAATTGATGATACTTTATTAGAGATGATGATAATGATAGATGATGATTCACTTATCAAGGATTGGGATTTTAAAAGGGATACTTGTTGATGATGTTTTTTGTACAACAACTCAGACATAATATAATATCCTATCTCTCTTGAAAGGTAAATCTCTATCAGCAAGCCTCAAGAGATAACCCCAAGGTCTCTAATGTTAGGTCTTGAAAATGCATAAACAACTCAATGATAAATATGAAAATGCTGGTAATCACAATGGTATCTTACTACAAGCAAAAATACTAAATCTCAATTTATCAGATTTGGCAATGTAATAATACTTAAATCCAAAATCTAATCCAAATAATAAAGAAATAACAAAAGGTTAGGGTTTTATAGAGATTCCTAAATTAAGACTACTTCTATGATTAACAATGCTAATGATGAAATGCTTGAAATGGACCAATCCCTCATAAAATAATTCCTTCTTAACCAAGATAAATCTACAATCTCACACAAACAGTGCAATCTTCTAAGGTATTAAGATTTTTAGATCATGAACATTCATCCAAGACAACCCAATTGCAATTGAAGTGAACAAATCTCCACAATCGAATTGGGCACAATGAATATACGGTCTAGGCTAACTTTGCAAAGCAATTAACAATTAGCTAGCTGCAAAAAGTATGGACCAGGGATTGCTGCAGACACTTCAAACATTATATCATGATCATCATTGAATTAGATCTAAATCTAAATCTAATAACCATGAGCAATTTGAAAGATAGAATCATAAGAACCATGCAAGATAAGTCAACACAAAATAGATCACCAAAAAATCACAATGTCTACAATTGTATTGAATCACTAGATTTCAGCAACAATTCCAATGTTCTGTTACAACACTTGCTCCAAAATCGACTAAATCCTAACCCTAATTGTTTCTAAGAACTATCTCCAGTGACTTCTACTAATAATCCCCCCTTTAAAATGAGGTGAGATGCCATATTCATAGAAAACCCCAGAACATGTCGGCCCAATATAGATTTTACAATAATAAAATAGCCTAGACAGCTCGGCCAAGAGAAATTTGAAATAAGATAAGATATGCATTAAATAAATGGGACTCATCCAGGTTAGCCTGGGATTGAAAAAATAACTCGATCCAATGCATGTGAAGCATAATTCCCAATGCAAGTCGATCATTAACTGGCCCCTTCATCCCTATCTTAATTTATCTAGTATCTTGAGGAAAATACACTCTAGGTTGGCCACAAGTGAATTAATAAATGCCTTAAATCCTCCTCCAATCAAATTAAACCCAGCCTGCACTCAGCAAAACCCAACATCAATAATATCCATCATCAATAATATATTTAAATAAATCCAAGAAAAAATCAAAATCCCATAAAAAATCGTTAATGCAAAATTTCTACATAGTTTGGGATTTTCACCCCTCCACAGAATCTAGCCTAGAAAGGATTTTCGGGAAAATCCAGATCGGGTGGATTCTGGTGAAAACAAACAATAGTCAAAAAAATCCAAAAAATGAAGGGATAACAGGATTTTAGGAAAATCCGGAGGGAGCAGAAATCCACGAAGCAGGAAAAAACCCAGATTTTTCAGGAAAATGCAATAGTCAAGAAAATTGGGAAAATCCAGAGGAACAGGAAAATCCCGAAATTGAGGGAAAACTCAGATTTCATAGCCCTTCACAAAATTTCTCTCAAATTGATTGAAGATCACAAATTTGAGGACCCAGGTTCAAATGCAAAAACACTCATTGATGGATTAGGACTTAGAATTCACCCAAGGGAAAATTGATCGGTATTGGCGATGGCTCCAAAGTTGAAACCCTAAATTTTAACCATGAACGCATAGAGCAAGCTGAAGACACATAAATTTGAATTCCAAGGAAAACTAAAATACCAAAGCACCACGAGACCAAATACCACAACACAACAAGATGCCAATGATAAAGCATAATGGCAAGAAAATCTCCCAAAGATCGACTGAATGCAATTCTTACAACAAAATCTGGAAGCCCGACAGTAGGATGGAAATCTAGAAAAATACGGCCCAGGCGGAATTCTACGAAGCCCAAAAATTCCAAAACAACAGTGTTAAAATCGTCTTGCCGGAGTTTGGATGAAATCCAGGAAAATATAGATAGACCAAAAAATCCAGAACCAGTGCAAAAACCTAGATTTCATCCAGAACTTAAGATTTTCAAAGTGTAACTTGGGGAAAACACTTAGGAAAGACAAATGAATATTTTAATCTCATGCCAAGGCAATTAAAATCCACAAAATGAAAGGGCCAAGACACCAAAACCAAAGTGAAAGAGGGTCCCCACTTTCAGCGGGGTGTGTGTGCAAAAACTGCACAACCCTACTTAGGTTATGTTTGATTACACATGTAGATATGATGCATCAAGGTATAAAGAACCAGGATGGCATTGTACCTAGTGTGATGGACTTTGACTCAACAAGCAGATAGGAGTATTCTTGTTCACACTTGACATACAAAAATCTTGCTAGGACGTACCTAACAAAGCAAGTATTCGCCAAGTTATTTTACAAGAATGTCCAACAAGCACAACAAAATCTGCACAGACTTTAGAGATTTGAACAAGGCATGTCCAAAAGATCACTTCATGCTTCCTAACATCGACATGATAGTAGACATGACAGTGGGATATGAGATGTTGTCACTAATGGATGGATTTTTAGGATATAATTAGATTATGATAGCTAAAGAGGACCAACATAAGACAACTTTCACTTGTCCATGGGGGACCTATTGTTGGAACATGATGCCATTTGGATTAAAGAATGTAGGAGTAACATATCAAAGGGCCATGACATTGATATTCCATGACATGATCCATAAGACGATTGAAGACTATGTTGACAACATTTTAGCTAAGTCAAGAAAGAGAAGAGACCACATAGCAACCTTAGGTGCCATCTTTGACAGACTGGAGGAGTACAAAGTCAGACTAAATCCAAAGAAGTGTGTCTTTGGTGTATAATCAAGAAAATTGCTAGGATATATAGTGTCAATGAGAGGCATCAAGGTGGATCCAGCAAAAGTAAAAGCAGTCCTCGAGATGGAGGCACTGAAAACACTAAATCAACTGAGAGGTCTACAAGGAAGACTCCAATCCATTAGAAGATTCATAGCACAACTAGTGGACAAACAAAATCCATACTCTCACCTACTCCACAAGGGAGTAGTGTACAAATGGGATACCAAGTGTGAAGAGGCATTCAGCAAAATCAAGGAATATCTATTGACACCACCAGTCTTAATGCCACCCATCCCAAGAAATCCATTGATTCTATATGTGTCAGCATCAGCAGCAGCCCTTGGAGCTCTCCTACCTTAGCATGATGAAAATGAAATAGATAGGGCTATCTATTACATTAGCAGGACAATGGTTGGTCATGAGCTAAACTATTCATTCATCAAGAAAGCATGTCTTGCAGTAGTGTTTGCATCACAAAAATTTAGACATTACATGTTGACACAAAATACAACTCATCGCCAAAATTGATCCTGTCAAATATCTACTATCAAAGGCAATGCTCGCAGGAAGAATGGAAAAATGGGTGATGATACTGTCAGAATATGACATTGAATATTTGGAGAGAAAAGCAATCAAGGGACAAGTCATCATAGACCAACTAGCAAAAGCACCTATCTATTCTGAGAATCCTCTTGTTTCAAAGTTTCTAGATGAATCTATTTTCAACCTCAATGTTGCTGACCACTAGAAACTATACTTCAATGGCTCATACACACAACATGTATCAGGAGCTGGTGTCTTCTTCATCACCCCACAAGGGGATTGCATACCGAGGTCTTACAAACTGGCATTTCCTTGCACTAATAACATTGCAGAATACGAGGCTTTAACCATAGGTCTCAGAATAGCAGTGCAATGGAACATCATAGCTCTCAAAGTGTATGGAGACTCCCAATTGATCATAAATCAAGTGAACGATGAATACGAGACCAAGGATGACAAGCTCACTCCATACAAGAAATTGGTGGAGACTCTCAAAAAATCCTTCATTGAAATTACATTTGAGCAAATACCTAGAGCCAACAACAGAGCAGCAAATGCCATGGAAACAATTGGGTCCCTCTTAAACATCCCCAACAATGTTCCAAAATATGAATTCCTGATAGAGAAACTTCTCATGCCCACATTTGAGGTACCAGAATCAGAATTCATGTGCGAAATCATTGGTCCTGATGATCCTTGGTACCATGACATTTACACATACCTTTGAATAGGAGTCATAGCTGCCGACTTACCATCAAACCTGAAATGAACCTTTGTCAAAAAGGCATCTAGATTTGTCATCCTATGAGATACCCTATATCGTAGGAGCATAGAAGGAACCCTACTGCACTACTTAAATGCTAAGGAGGCATTAACTACTCTAACAGAAGTTCATAATGGTATCTATGGTTCACACTCGAGTGGAATGACCATAGGTAAGAAACTACTGAGGATGGGGTATTATTGGCCCACAATGGAAAGAGAAGCACATGATTATGTCAGAAAGTGTCTACAATGTCATTAGCATGGGGACCTCATCCATGCTCCAGCTCAAGAGCTTCATCCTATTGTCACACTATGGCCCTTTTCGTAGTGGGGACTTGATCTCATTGGAAAAATCATGCCCACTTCATCTAACAGCCACAAATTCATCATAACTACAACAAAGTACTTTACTAAGTGGGTGGAAGCCATACCCATGATGTACATAACTAGGAAGCAGATTTCAAAGTTCATTCTGAACTATCTCATTTTTCACTATGGTGTTCCACAAGCCATTATCTAAGATAATGGAACACCATTCAAAAATTATGAGGTTCATGACTTATGTGAGAAATTCAAAATCCAACATCGCTTCTCCACCCCATAATATCACCAAGGCAATGGCCAAGCAGAAGCTACAAACAAAACCATCCTAAAAATCCTCAAGAAAATAGTCAATGACGTAGGTTATGAATGGCACCTATAGCTTAATCTTGCCCTCTTGGCATATCAAACCAGTATCCACACACCCACTGGCGCCACCCCCTTCTCCTTGGTCTATGGATCAGAAGCTATACTCCCCATTGAGATTGAGCCCCCATCCCTCAGGATATCACTGCAAAACCTCATCACGGATGAAGATTATCGGGTTTCAAGACTAAATGAGCTAGAGCTACTAGATGAGAGACATATAGATGCTTTAAATCACTTGCAAGTATATCAACATAGACTCAAAAGGAGCTACAATAAGAAAATCAAAAGTAGGACATTCAAAGTCAGAGAACTGGTATTGAAGGAGAATCAAAAGAATGTCCCAAACCCAAGCAGCAAAGGCAAGTTTGAACCCAATTGGTTGGGACCCTTTGTCATAGCAACAAGTTACAAATCAGGGGCATATCAGTTATCAACACTTGAAGGGGAACCTCTGCAAGAGCCCATGAATAGCTCTCATCTCAAAAAAATTTATGCCTAAATATTCCAAGGTATAGAACTAGAAAATCCAAAAAAATTAGAAAATGTCCTGAAAAAATGGTTACTTCGGCAAAAACCTAGCAAACAGGCTTCTTGGTAACAACAAAAAAATCAAAAAATCCAAAATAATCAAAAAAAGGATTGGAAATAGTACAAAAAAAAACCTCCTCTAGTGAAAACAACTTTGGTGGCACTTTGGGCAAGTACCTTGGTGAAAACTTGGCAAACATGCCTTGCATAAATAAGCACTTTCCATCCACCATCGAATCTTTACAGCTTGTCATGCATCATCCATCCATTGTCATGAACTATTCACCTTTATGAATTCATCTTTGATCATAGCTTCAGTCCTATCAGTCCATCATATATTGGCTAAATTCAAGTCGTTACTCGAACTAAGTGTATAACGTAGGTAAGGCTAATCTATTGATCAGCCCTCGAGGCCCCTAGATAGATCTTTAGGTTATTCTCTCTGTCAAAATCTTAGAAAACCCCAAAACATTGGAAAATAAAAAAATCAAAACATTTGAAAATCTCCAAAATATACCAAAAAATAGCCTCAAAACATTGCAAAATGCCAAAAACATCCAAATATTTGAAAAAATACATCCATCTCATCTCTCTTGCACTTGCAATAACAACACTCATAGTAAAAAATCGTCATCCTCAATCTTGGTAAGACAATCAATGGCAAGTCTAGCAGGTCAACCAGTGAAAACTCAAAATCATCAAGTCTTAGGTCTAAGTCAGTGCATAAGCAAGTTGGTCATCTCTTTGCATTGGTAACTCATCATTCATTTGGTCCCATATCAAACATCTTTTAGAATGCTTTGGATAAATGAAAGGATATGCTGCCATCCACTAACATGTCCTAGGATGAATCCTTCCTACAATGGGCATTATCTTTTGCAATGAGTTTTGGTTCTTATCCTTAGAAAACACATCCTCCTTTGGTTAGCAGTATTGAAGAACATCATCTTGTTTGGTTACTTTGTCTTTTATCTTTTGACTTATCTTATTGCGCTCATTCTGAGGACTTCTCAATGATATCCCAATAGAGGATTTAGAGAAATAGGAATGGGGCAACAATCATTATCTTCTATCTGTTATGCTTGTTGGACGTTCTTGTAACATAATCTCGGCGAATACTTACTTTGTTAGGTATGTAGGGAGGAGGCCTAGGGCAACTTGTTGACTATTGCATGGATAGGTTTACCTTTCTGTGTTTTGGTCCAAGGTGTTTGAAACTTCTGAAGTACATCCTAGCAAGGTTTCCTTATGTGAAGTGTGAGTAAGAATGCTCCTATCTAGTTGTCAAGTCAAAGTCCATCACACTAGGTACAACACCATCCTAGTTTTCTATACCTTGATGCATCATACCACATGTGTTATTAAATATAATAAATTTGGCCCTTTGAAAATCCTAATTCCTCGACAAGTAATCATCATCATCATCATCATCATTTGCATTTGCATCATCTTGTGTTTTGTTGAAATAATTTCTTCTCTTCTTGCTTATTGCGCTAACAAGGTACTATGACAATTGATCACCACCATCATCATCATCATCGATCTTGCATCCACAAATCATTAGCATATTGCATAAACATACCATGTATAGGAAACACATGCATTGTAATCATCATATAAATAGGTTATTATAAGCATTCTTCATAGATAGGTGCATCCATTTCATTGCATTGCATCACATTGAATTATATAAATCATCATGTAACATTCATTTGCATTTCATAACCATTTCACATCATCATTTTCACCAACATAAATAGATCATCGTATAGAAAACATCATTGCACATCACATAAATATATCAGCAAATCATAAGATGGAATAATATAGATCTATTAGTCATAATCATAATGCATACATCACCAGATATAAAAACATCCATAAACACATCATAAACATCATTGCCCAACATATAATAATAGAATCATCCATGCATAAATAAATAGTACACATCGCATCTCATCAAAATCATCATTGTCTTATATATATCATCAATAATATAATTGTCACAGTACAAATCAAGATCAAGTGGGTGTAATATATCAAAATAGGCATGAGGCTACCCATGGCTAATGACTGTCTACATCATGAAATCTGTCTACATCAAATATTTGAGTTGAACTAATCTTGAACCTCTTTTTTGAGAGATCGACCCTCAAATCAAACCTCTTCACCCAATCTCTCGAGGGGGTAGTATACTGGCATAATTCTTTTCGCTGGGGCAATAGTGGGGCATCCAAAAAATTAGAGATATTTTGACTTTTGATCAGGGCAAGGTTATTCTTTGAACCAACGCAACAAGTGGATCGCTTCAAAGAGGGGCAAAATGTAGACATCAAAAATATACATATTGATATCACACTCTGATCTTGACTACTAACACCATTTCATCCTAAATCATCCCTCGGTCTAACCATTTAATCAAGTCTCCTTATTTGATTAAATTCATCAATATTCCTCCCTTAATTAAATAAACCAATTATTTAATTAATTCTCTCTCTTTTGTTAATTAAATCAATCACATCTGATCTAATTATCCCTATTTAATTAAATAATTTATTTTATTTGATTAAATCTCTAAATTCTATTAAATAAAATAAATTAAAACATTATTTGAGTTAATCTAACACCATCTCTTTTAATTAAATAAATCAAAACCCTTATTTAATTATTCTCCTATTATATTCCTCTCTTATTTGATTTAAATAAATCCATAAATTTGAGTCAAATAGGTCACATCATCTAATATCCTATTAAATTAATTGACCCTTGATTAATTTAATCTCTTATCATGTCCCATCCTCTAGATTTTTCAAGTTGCACATGAAAATAGATTTCATTCATTTATTAAATCTCTATTTTCCTCACAAGGCATCTTTTGGAATATTCTCCAAAATTGAATTCAAAAATTCTAAGTCAACATGTACATCCAATAAGGAAATAACTTCATCTTACATGTCCTTTTCCTTGAGAGAAGTGGAATTTATTGCATTTTCCCTTCCCTCTTGCAAGTCATTTCAACAAATTTGAAATTCAAAAAATGCATTTATTGGCACAATTCTCAAATTTTGCACATCCTTGATCCATTCATAGATTGACAAGTGGCATCATGCCATTGGATGAATGTTAGTCCCACATTGCTCAAATTTGGACATTCATCCATCTTGTCATTCTATAAATAAAGAGCTCATATCCTCATTTGATCTTCCACAATTTCAGCAAAGTTATTATACTCAAACTCATAGCAATCTTCATCCATCTCATTCAGTTTTATAGCTAGGTTATGCAGATTTTTGGCTTGGAGCTTTCATCAATCTTCATCAAAGTGGATCACTCTTCATCATCAATCAACAAAGCTTGCATAGGAGTTGGGAAAGGGCCAATTTCCACATCAAATTGGCACCAACCTCCCCATCAGATCAAGAGTTTGCATGTTCTTAATAGGATTTAGTTTGTTTTTCATCTTCTTTCATTGTGTTCTTGTTTTATTCCTATTTTGAGCATAGTTAAATGGATTTTATGGGGAATCTTGGTCTTAACTTGTATTTCAATCTTCTAATATGTTTGTTTGTTGTGTTTTGCAGGTATTAGAATCTAGGTTCTCACAATTAGAATATGAAAAGAAGATAGAAGATAAATGTTACACAAATAACACTATCTCAATGCAACAAGGAATCCACCACAATTACTTGAACACTTTCATAGCCTTGTTTGAAATATTGTGGATGCCTTAAGATCACTACCTTTAGAAGTCTAGCACCTTTAAGTCCACACTTCTCTTCTCAAATCTAGATCTATACTTCTACAATTCACATCAAATTCATCTATCTTGGGATCTTCCTGTAAAACCACTCTTATTAATATCATCTTCAACCTTGAAAACCTTCTCCAAGGTCGAAAACACATCCTTTACCTTTAAAATTTCAAATTAGGTCGGCACCCAAACATTTGTGTGGTGCATAGGAAATAAGGAGACCCATATAAACCCTTAGTTAGGACCCAGATTTTTCCTAACACACCTTAACATGATTTCACAAACTTCGAAAGGCTTCACATGTAGTGTTAACACTAGGTCAACTATTAGCAATGCTAAACACCATCAAAATATTAAGTGCATGCTTCCCATTTGGTCAAGATGACACACAAACCACAAAAATATCTTTTACATGATCTAAAATAATCCATGTACCACCTGAGATCTAATAAATAATTCATCTAAACTTGCATCATATAAATACTTCAACCCAGAACATCCAATTAACCTTATACGCACATGAATGCATGGAACACACATTGTACTTTACTAAATCAAGAGAAACCTTTAATTTTGAAAGTTACAAACATTATAAGAAACTTCCTAGATTTGCACAACCTAAAACCAAACTGTGGAGAAATTCAGAGCAAATACATTTCTCCAAGACCACAACAAACACCACTAAAAATCTAGTTCACACACTGGTGAACATATCTCACTCTACATAGCAATCCAAAAACCTAAACTATTGAAACCCTTGAACAACATATCAAATCCGCATAGGAATAGAATCAGCATAGAAGAAATGCAGACCATATCCCAAAGCATGTTCTAAATAATTGCTCAACCTTATTTTCTCTATTTATCAAATTTTATCAAAAGCACTTGGAAACCAAGTACCAAAGACACCATCTCAGTTCATTACTTCATTTCAGCAGATCTTGAGACACTACAACATAAATATAGATCCATGTACTCACAACACTTCCTCAATATCTCAATTGTACATGCAACAAATTGCAATAAACTGTTTCCCTCTTTTTCTCAATTTTCTCAATATCATTGAAATCGTCATCATACAATAATCTTCCTCAACACATAGTCAACATCAATGACATCACCACATTGTTGAAATCAATGACAACACCTTGATACTTGCAAAAATCTCTCCCTTTTTATTGATGGCTACATATGATGTGTAAAACTATCAAAGGCAATACAACAATTTTGAACACACATTCACATGATTTTCTTTTACTTTCTCTCCCCCTATGTGGAAAAAAAATTTCACATGATTTTCTTCCCCTTTGACCTCAATGGAAAAGAATAAAGTGTTTTCCATTGTTCTCCCCCTTTAACATTGAATCAAGATACTTGCACAATGAAAATTTTCCTTACTTCAATAGTGACACTACCTACTCCCCCTGAGAGGTAGCTGCCAACATCAATCCAGAAAATAGATGAAACCATATATCCACTAGATTGATGCATCTCCATATGAATCTAGTTCAAAGACGGAGGGGCAATAACCCTTAACTTCTCCCAAAGATACTCAAAATTATTCTTAGGAAGAGCCTTACTAAATATGTTAGCAATTTGATCCTTTGTAGGTACATATTCAAGCTTCACCTCATTCTTCATAACCTTCTCTCTCAAAAAGTGATACTTTATTGATATATTCTTTGTCCTTGAATGCATCATTAGATTCTTTGAAATGTTAATTGCACCTGTATTGTCACAAAAAGATAGAAATAGTATCATCATACATTACTTTGATATCGTTAAATGTCTATCTCATCCATAATACTTGTGTGAGGTAAGATGTTGCTACAATATACTAAACCTATGTAGTGGATAAAGAAACCAAATCTTATTTCTTGCTCAGCCATGCCACCAATCTGCATCCAAGAAAGAATGTACCACCACTTGTACTTTTCCTATCATCAACACATCCAACCCAATCTACATCTGTGTATACATGTAACGTGAAATCAATATTCTTTGGATACCATAATCCATAATCCAGAGTTCCTTTTAAATATTTGAATATCCTCATCACTATTGCAACAAGTGTCTCTTTAGGGTCTTCTTGAAATTTAGCCACAAGACAAACTACATGCATGATATCTAGTCTAGTAGCAGTTAGATGTAACATTCCACCAATCATAGATTTGTATTTGCTTTGATCAACCTTAGGTGATTCATCATCCTTGCTCAATTTGCAACCAATCACCATATGAGTACATATTGTTTTTGAGTCTTCTATTCCAAACTTCTTTAACATATCTTTGACATACTTTGACTGTGAAATGAATATACCTTTATCTATTTGATTGATTTGTTGCCCAAGGAAGAAATTTATCTCCCCAAACATTAACATCTCAAACTCTTTCTACATCTCTTCTATAAACTTCTTGCACATAGATTCATTGCATCCAAACATAATATCATTCACATAGACAACCACTATCAATATTTTTCTTCCTCAAATTTTGAGTAAAGATTACTATCTATGTTACCTTTATTGAATCCTTGTTGTATCAAATATATGTCTAATCTTGCATACCAATCTCTAGGAGCTTGCTTCAATTTATACGATACTTTTTTCAATTTTCAAACCATATCTGGTTGATCTAATAGAAATACCTCTAGTTGTTCCAGGGTATGTGCAGGATCATCATGGAAAAAGAAAGCCCTTAATTGGCAAAAAATTTAGAAAAATCAGAGTTAGGCAACTTGACATAAAAATTTGAATAAGTTATCTATATTATTTCAAAAATATGTAAGAATATAATCTGTAGCAAATTGAATGTAGTTTCTAAGCTACTAGGTTTATTTAAAATGAAAAATCTATATGGTGAAAATAAGAAGTAGGTGTTTGTCTTACCATCCTAACCACAATAAAATGATAATATTTCTTAATAAAATTTTATATATATTTAGAGGACTCATCTCTCGATGTGATGCATATTTTTTTATAGTTTTTTTTCAAATAAATAAATAATTATGATTTTTTTATTACAACTTTTAAAAAATATAAAAACTCGTATTTCTGACCACCTTAACTTGGTCAAAACTTCATAAAATTCATTTTTTTTTGTTTTAATCCTATTTTATGCAAAACATAGAATGTGATGTATGTTTTAGATTCAAAAAATCTGATACTGTTTGAAAGCTATTGATGTTTTCGAATCAGCCTATCAATTAGGACTTTAGTTGTAATTCAAATAGAAAATGAATAATAATTATTTATTAATCTGAAAGTAAAGCACAATTTATATTGGTGGAAAGTTGAGAATCTCCTTTACAAACCCTTTTCGTTTCATCAATTTTGGGTAAAAAAGAACATTAGTGACATACCCTACACATACCCTTCATATCACCACTTTTTGGGCCATCCTGATCCTACACCTACCCTCCTTGTAAACCCCTTCTTCCAATTCACCATTCAAGAAAGTAGACTTCACATCCATTTGATAAAATTTAAATTCGTTGTATGTTGAAAATGCCCAAAACATCTTTATTGCTTCCATCGTATCCATACGAGTGAATGTTTCCTCAAAGTCTATTCCTTCTACTTGTGAGTAACCCTTACACACAAGCCTTGATTTATTTCTTAGAACTTCTCCATTCTCATTCAATTTGTTTCTAAATACCCATTTAGTTCCAATTATGTTCTTGTTTGACAGTCTATTCTCAATTTGCATAAGTTCTTCTTCCATTCCTTCATCCAATGTTCATATTTGCATGCCTCACTCACTATTTTAGGTTCAACTTTAGAGAGTAAACACAAATTTACCTCAATTTAACCAAATCTACTTCTTTTCAATACTTTGTTCCTCTTATCTTTAATTATATATTCTTCAGAATGATTCTTTTGCACATACTTAGGGGTATTAGGGGTCTTTTCTAGAGCGTGTTCCTCTTCATTATGCACTTATTTTTCCTCATATTTTTCTTCTTCTTCTTCTTCTCTGAAAGTAGGGTCATATATCACATCCATCCATATAAATTTTCATCAACCTTAACATTTACACTTTCAACAATATTTCTTATCCTTTTGTTGTAACATCTATATGTTGGAAGAATGAAGAAGAACATCCTATTAGACAACTTTTGTGTTGTCATTGATGTCACCATGCTATATCATGAGTTGCAACTGCAAGTTCAAGTTCAAGTTTGATCCAGTATTCTGAACTGGTATTTGAACCGGTATACAATTATTATCCTCTGATATTTTGGTTTGTAATCCTCTACTAATAAATATATTTTCTTGCAGTTTTGGGAAATAGTTTATGGATGTTGGAAGCTTGTATGTTTAGAATCTCATGTGCTCATGTGATCGTATGGTGAGTTGGCATCATTTTGTTGTTGCATTTTGCTATTAGGTCTATCTCTTGCTGACCTAATGTATTGTTGATATTGTAATGGATTAAATTTGTGGTTCGGATGTATGTGTGACCTATCTTAGGTCCATGCTGATATGTTGTAGTGTGATACATTCTTGAATGATTTTTGGAAAGATTTTTTACATGCTTGAAGTTGACAATTATCTTTTTGGTGAATAAGGGTTGCATCTAATTATGCCGACCTAATTGATGCTTGTGAATGAATCGGTTATACATATTGAACATTTTTGTGTTTATTGGTGTTTTGAAAGGTGCAAAGTTGACACAAAGAAGAAGACAAGTATGTGAACATGATGAAGTGTCTTAAATCAGTTTATTGAGCATCAAAGGAACCAAATCAGTACTTGTTAGGTGTAACTTTATCAGTTCATTTTCTAGTTGTAAGCCATTTTGTTATTGTATCTTGTGTAGGTAGTGAGCCTCCCATTTTGGATAGTGATTCCTAGTAGTGAGACCCATTTTGTAATATCTTATAACCAGTTATACTATTTTGTGAGCTAACTCTCACTATGGTTTTTCCCATTTTGGGTTTTCCACATAAATTTCTTGGTGTTCATGTGTTGTGTACCTTCATGTTCTATTAATTCTCTTGCTTATCTTTACTATTATATGCATTGGAGTAATTAGATGGATTTTGTTTAATAAGTTTAAGGGTAAGTGCACCAAGATGGTTCCCAAAAAGGGGGCTTAAGTGGCCACTTTTTTTCTGAAATGAGGAAATGCTGACCTTGGACATGAAATTGAGGATAGTTACACTCAAAATTTTGAGATGGAACAAAAACAAGGATCAAAATGCTCTGATTCTAATTTCTAAACTACTAATTTATTTTGAAAATGGTTGAGATTAAGTGGTTCAAAAGAGGGATGTACACAAATTGGTGTTGTTTTTGTCAAAAAAACATAACATAGAAACTCTTGTACGACCTGAGCACAGTCAACTTTTTTTAAGTATTTTTAAAATCGCTACAGTGAAAAGTTAGCTAACAACATCTAGTTGATGCACAATTTTTTTGATAATTTTTTAATGAATATTTGATTTTTTACTAATTTTCTAAGTGGGCACTTCCTGGAAAGCAAAATTTTGGCCGTGCTCCCTCTAAATTTTTCTGAAAATAATTGATTTTTTTTTTTTTTTTTAAATTTGTAGAATGGAGTCTAGTTTCTAAAAATGTAATTTATTTGAAATTTTGATGAACGGTTAATTTATAACAAAAACAAATACCAAACACTACTTTTTGGAAAAAAATAGACATACAAACAAAAGAAATTATGGATGAAAGGCTTAACATTGTCAAAAAGTGAAAAAAATACATCATTGGATAGCTAAGAGAGAACTTAACATTACCCATGTTTTTTATTTTGTCGATATTTAACTAGATGCAATCTTGATGGTGAGCACGAACCTGATTATGTGAAAAATTGTAGAATTTGAAAAAAAAAATTCTTTGGCCTTGTTGGGAATGCCCTCCAATCTTTGGGTTGGTATTCCAAGGTAAATAATTTCACTTTCTTCTTTGTTTTTAACGTGAGCACATTATAATGCGAGCACATTTTGTAAATTTTTTTTCAAAAGTGGCCAAAAAATTGGTACCCAACTTCATGCACCTGCCCTTAGGAAGATACTGATTCAACCCCCTCTTAAAGTATTTTGGGTATTCAACAATTGGTATCACATCTTGGTTCCTATGAAGAAGTCTAATAACTTGAGGAAGATCTTGAAGATTCAACAAATGGATGATAAATAACTTTAAGCTGCTCTTGAATATCTTGACAAGGCTGAAAATGAAAACAAAGATTTGAAAGAAAATCTTGATGAGGAAAATGAATGCATCCAAAAATTGAAAGAGAAATTGAAGAAATTCAAAGAAAGACATAGAGAAGTGAGTGAGAAATTGAAACAAGCAAATGAAAAGGTTTCTATATTGAAGGTGCAAGTGGAGGAAAGGAAGAAAATTGAAGATTGTATGAATACAGTGGTGCAAAGCAAGTCTGATGAACCTACAAGACTTGAACAAGATGTTGTAAACCTGAAAGAAGATTTGGAGAAAGAAAAAATTTATGAAGATAATTTCAAGACAAGCTCCACCAAGCTTGATGAGTTGATTGCATGAAAGAAACCCTCTAAATACAAAGGTGGTTTGGGAATATAAGGCTGTGCAGACCTCAAATATAGTGGACAATCAAAAGACTTAAAAAAAGGAAATAAACAAGAAATCCAAGGAAATTTCCTAGAAGACCACCTATTAGACAACCAAATTCTCAAAGGTATCCATATTTCAATGGTGTTTTCTTTTCATGTAATAAATTTGGTGATAAGGAAAAAGAGTGTAGAAGTAGAATGAACCAGTATTCTAGTCCCTTCTCTGGACAATGTTTTGCATGCAAGAAAGTTGGACATAGAGCTAGTGAATGCAAAACTCATATGATGAATTGGTTTAATGGAGGTAGAGTGAATCAATCTTTTGTTGGCTAGTACTATCCATGCAATAAGTTTTGGAAAAAATAAATTAGTGTAGGTCAAGGATTAAAACAGGTCAAACAAATAAAAAAAATGTCTACTACAACTGTAACAAACCTAGACACATTTCAAAATTTTGCAGAAGTAAAAAGGGAAAGCAAACTAATTCGGTAAAGAAGAATGAACCTATGAAGACAATTGAAAAGAATCAGGTTAAGCAAGAAATTAATAAGATATGGAAAAAGAAAGAAGAGCCAAAAACATTAGATGCATTTGTGCCCCCATTCGGTGTAAACAATTCCTCCAAGAACTAGATCTAACATGGTCTTAGGGGGAGCATTAACAAAAAATGATTGAACCCCCTAGAAATTTGGAATGTTAGTATTTGGCATGAATTTATGTTGTAAGGAATTAATAGGAATAGGTTATGCAAAAGGAACTAGAAGAAAAATTGCATGCATGATCATTTGTGGAGCAAATAGGGTTTTTTTATGCATTGAAGAAGGCTTTTTATTAGATTTTTGATTTTTTCTGCATTTAATACGAATTAGGGTAGATTGTTGATCTATAAATTGAATGTGTAAGGAATTTTTATCATGTATTCATTTGAAGAAAGTGGAGAGTGATTTGGAGCATTCTTGAGGTGGTTTGAATAGTGAGTTATGCAAACCCTAGTTCTAGTTTTTTGCAAAGTAAAAAGGTATTTTTCTTTTATGTGTTGTTGTGGGTTTGTGAGAATCATCTTTTTGAAATCATTTGAGCTTGAATTGAGAAAATGGCAACTTCTATAGTCATCAATGCGTAAGAAAAATCTAGACCATCCTATAAGAAATAGTGTATGAAGGTTTTTGAAGATGACCCTTTGGGTGCCTTCTCATCGATTCCTCATGGAGTCATGCTTACTTAAGACACTAGCATTTATATTTGAGTTAAGAATGAGGAATACAATCACAAAAAAAGATAGAATTATGGTAGAATGAGCTCGCTAGCGATGGTTTCATGGTAAAACCCGAGTACTCAAACATTTTTGCAAAGAAATTGGATTGATGGAATTACTTTCCCAACTTCAGCTCCACTGTTGATGATAAATATGTTAAACCAACCCTTAACAAAATGCATGATTTAATTTCTTATGGACTGATAGACCTCACCTTATAACTAAGGAAGCAATCAAAGTAGTTACCAGACTTTGTGACACTGGACCGGTACCAATGTTGAAGTTTGTGAAGAATGAAGTGGGGATGGAACTCACCAGAGCTACATATAATAGAAGGGATCTTGCTACAAATCCTATTAGTGATCCTGTTGTGAAGTATGTTGCAATCATGATCAGACACAAGATCTACTTTACTAATAAGGAGAATTCAATATATGCTACAACAATTTACACTGGTTATGACATGGTAGCCAATGGTGTAGATTATGATTTGTGTGAACTTCTCTAGCAACAGTTGTTTGAAAATTTGAAGATGACAAGGGAGAAGAAAAAATCTTTTAAATTTGGCTCCTTGATTTTTTGTTTGCTATTTTATTTCCTTACGAGACTTCCCAAAAGAGTTGATGTGGTGTTTTGGGACACATCCAGACCAGTTTCACATCAAATATTTGACTATATGCACAATTTGGTTGACTTACAAGCTCAAGAAAATGGTTTGATAACATTCTTTGCTATGTTCAAGAGAAACATGAATGAAAGAAATAATTCCAAAGAAAGTTGTTGAGAAATGCAAACTGATATCATTTCTCATGTCTCTTATGATGAATGCATGACTGAAGTTGTTGAACATCAAACTGTCTAGATACAACCATTGGGTTATGAGATTATAGAGGATGAAGTTGGAGGTTATGTGCAAGTTTTTTTGAAAAGTCCTAAAGATGCCAGTGAACCTAGAGTTGGCACTTATGCAAAAAAAATATGGAAGTTCACTTGGAGCATAGGAAGCCTGTAATAAGAAAGAAGGTGAATGAAATGATTAGAAATTCTAGCTTCACCAATGAGAATATTTCAAAAGGAAGGTCCATGGGAGAGGAGATGGTGGGAGAATCATTAGATTCGGTAGGAGTGATCCTTTAAAACCATCTATAGCCCCTATAGTAAAAGTTTAGCCCAGTGCTTCTAGTAAAGGTAAAGGCTTAGCTCCTTCCAAACCCAATACAAGATCTGGTAAAAGGAAAGAGACTCCTCTGGTAGTACTAGTCAATAGAGGAAAGAAAGAAAAGGTCGCAAGGGAGAATAATCTTAGCATCGCTGAAAGAGCAAGAGGAAGAGGAGGAAGACTTTGTAGCAAAATTGGTAAGAAAGAAGAGATGAAGGATATCCTCCAGTGAAGGTGCTTCATAGGAAACTAGTGTTGGTTCTAAGATATTTCATTATGTATCATCCTCTGAAGAAGATGAAGAACAAGATTTTGGTGTTCATGTGCATACCAAATTGGAATCAAAGAAAGAAAAAGTGTTAGAAGAAGCTTCTCTGAATTAGGAAGAACAAAAGGATTCTATGGTAGGACCTAGTTCCCATTTTAGATTAGAGGCATTAGTTAATACCTTGATACATTTTGAAGATATATTGAAGCCTACAACAGAGTATTATACTCAAGTAGGTAGAGAGGACAAGAAAATTTTAATTATTATGTGATCACTTTGGAAGTTAGTTGGGATTATTTAAAGAAAAAAGTGCCTAAGAAATTGTGGGAAGCCTTGATGAAAAGGAGATCAAAGGTTGTTGAATTAGAAGAAAAGATAAAAAATGAAGCTTATGAGAAACTTGGGTCCTCTCTGATCCTGAATGACTTGGAAACCTTGAAGAAGGTATGTTCAAAGATGCTCCAGATGAAGAAAAGAGTGAATACTTTGCTGACAAAGCATAAGAAGCAGATAAAGAAAATAAGGAAAAAACTACATAAGCCATCAGGGGAATGACTAAGAAATATAGCATGTTTGGTGCACTCCCATCTGGTTCTATACCTAAATTAGGAGAATAAGTTTTTATGGAGGTAAAGGAAGAAATTCCTTCTGGTACAAATGATAGAGATATCCCTCTAGATATAGGTGTTGCAAATGATACTCTGGAAATGGAGAAACAAAATGTTGAAGAAGTTGAGCTAGAGAAGCATGATGTTGTCCCTCTAGAGCATGTTGAAGAAGAAAAGGATAAAGATGAAGGTGAAAAAGATAAAGCTAAAGGAGAAAAAGATAAAGATGAAGATGGAGGGAATGATGAAGAAGGAAATAGAGAAAAAATTGGAGAAGAAGAGAAAATAGAGGAAGAAGAAAAGGTAGTAGTAGAAGAAGAAGAAAGAGTAGAGGAAGAAGAGAAAAATGGGGAATATACTGGGAAGAATGAAAAATATCAAAGATAGGTTGTAGAATCTCAAAGGTCCCCTAGAGAATCCTCCTTCGACAATGATGTTTTCAAAGGCTTGTTATCCAAGAAGATCAGGTTCTAGCCAATGATTCCTCTAAAAAATTCTACATCTCCTTATGATTCAAGGAAGTGTGGACTTGGATAAGATTTCACATGTTCACAAATTAGTGTTAGGGGATGCATTGCATGCATTCAGAAGAAGAGAAATTATAGAAACACAATAGGAGGGGACAAATCTTATTGATGATGCTCTTAAAGCTTTGCAGGAGGCCACACCTAGTACAACAATGGATACATCTCACTCTGGTAGAGAATCTAAAACTTCTATTGCACTCCATTAAGGAGTATGTCTTAAGAATAGGTGAGAAGACAAGGAAAGAGGTTTAGGATAAAATTGCAGAGAAAAGGATTTTGGCACTTCATGATAAGTGTGATCTGGCACACACTAATGTTGAAAAGAATCTAGACGTTGTGTAGGCTTGTGAATGTAAATAAAATACTATATTTTCTTATTGCATAAAGTGGTCGGACATGCCACTCAAAGTATTAAAGATCACACAGAATCCATTGAATCCTAATTGACTGCTATCTCCAGTACCTACAGTGCATCCAATGATAGATAAAAAATTACCTAGAATGCTATCTCTACTCATAGAGATAAATTATTTATTCTACAAAAGCAGGAGGATATCATTAGAAGATTTGGTTAGCTAGGTTACCTGGTGAGATTGGAGTACACTCTAGTTACCAATTCTTTGGCGAATGCAAAGAAACTTGAGAAGATCAATTTGACCCCTGGTACTCTAGATGATGTAGAAGAAAGTCTAATGGAATTGGAATGTATGAACATAATGTTGATTGTTGCTAAGAAGAGTTGGGAGAATGGTAAGGCAGCTTGGAAAAGTATTCTTAAGGAGCTTCAAGGCTTGCCATCCATTGGGTAATGCAATTTAGTTTTCATACTTTTTGGACCACCCTTTTTCCTTGATGTCAAAGGAGGAGAGAATGTCATAAGAGGTCTGTAGGGGGAGAAAATGTTGTGAAGAGGAAAGGGAAAGAATGTATTGGACATAGGAGTTTTGTATATTGTTTTGGCACATATTGCCATCAATGAAAAAGGGGGAGATTGTTGGAAGAATGAAGAACATCCTATTATATAGCTTTTTTGTTGTCATTGATGTCACCATGTTAAATGAGTTGCAACTGTAAGTTCAAGTTCAAGTTTTATCTAATATTTTGAATCGGTATACAGTTATTATCCTTTGATATTTTGGTCCACAATCCTCTGCTAATAAATATCTTTTCTTTCTATTTTTGAAAAAGGTTGATGGATGTTGGAAGCTTGTATGTTTAGAAGCTTGTGTTCTCAAGTGATTGTAAGGTGAGTTGGCATCATTCTGTTGTTGCATTTTTCTATTAGGTCTATCTCTAGCCGACCTAATCTATTGTTGATGTTGTAATGGATTAATTTTGTAGTGCAGATGTATGTGTGACCTATCTTAGGTCCATGAGAACATTTTTTAGTGTCTTACATACTTTAATTATTTTTGGAAATATTTTGTACATGCTTGAAGCTGAAAACTATCTTTTGGTGAATAAGGGTTGCATCTAATTAGGCCGACCTAATTGATGCTTATGAATGAATTAGGTATATATATTGAACAGTTTTGTGTTTTTTGGTGATTTTAGATGTGTGAAGTTGAGAAAAAGAAGAATACAAGTATGCAAAGATGATGAACTATGTTAAGTAATTTTATTGAGCATCAAAGAAACTAAATCAACACTTGTTAGGTGTAACTTTATCAGTTCATTTTCTAGCTGTAAGCCATTTTGTTATTGTATCTTGTGTAGGTAGTGAGCCTCCCATTTTGGACAGTGAGTTCTAGTAGTGAGCCACCCTTTTTGTAATATCTTATAATTAATTATACTATATTGTGAGCTAACCCTCACCATGGTTTTTCCCATTTTGATTTTTTGTAATAGAAATCCTAGTGTTCATCTGTTGTGTTCCTTCATGTTCTGCTAATTCTCTTTCTTATCTTTACTATTATATGCATTAGAGTGATTTGATGGTGTTTGTTCAATAAATTTAAGAAGATACTGATTCACCCCCCCTCTTAGTATCTTGGGTATTCAACACTATAAGCTTTGATTTTAGTAGAATATCCAAGGAAGATACCTTCATCAGACCTTGTGTCAAACTTTCCTAAGTTTTCTTCATCTCTTTTGATATAACATTTGCTTCCAAATACTCTAAAGTATTTGATAGTAGGAATCCTTCCATACCAAAACTCATTGGGAGTCTTTGTGTTGTTAGCTTTAGCTTGAAATATGTTAGATATGTAAATAGTAGTATGAATTTCTTCTCTCTAGTAGACTTTTGGTAGGTTTTCTTCTATCATCGTATTCCTAGTAGCTTCTTGAATAGTCTTGTTTTTCCTTTCAACCACTCCATTCTGCTGAGGAGTTCTATGGGAAAAAAAGTTCCTCTTTATTCCATGAACTTCACAAAACATGTTAAACTCATTGTAAGTGAATTCTCCACCTCTTTTAGAACTTAAAAATTTGTTTTCAAATCCATTTTATTTTCAACCATAGCTTTAAATTCTTTGAATCTATCTAGAGAATTATATTTCTCTCTAAAAAAAAGTAACCCATGTCATTCTAGAGTAATCATCAATCAAAAGCATGAAATACCTGTCAACCTGAAGACTTTTCAACCTTGTAGAACCACAAAGATCTATATGTATTAATTCTAGTAGTCTGGTAGAAAATTGTTTCTTTCCTTTGAAACAACTCCTTATTTTCTTTCCAAACTGATATTTTTTGCAAATGGTATTAATATGCTTTGTAATTCTTGTTAGGTCTCTCACTACATGAACTAAACTAATTCTAACTAAATTTTCAAAATTCATGTGACACATCCTCCAATTTCATAACTAACTATCATTAATCTAAGACATAAAGTAATGACCATTATCACCCTTGAGCTGATAGATATTTCCATCTTTCCTCTTACCAAGAGCAATCACAACTTTAGATCCTTTTTTGATCTCACATCTATCATCCTTAAACACCAGAATATATCCGTTTCTACATATTTGCTCAACACTCAAAATATTATGCCTTAAGCCTTTAACATAGTAAACATCTTTAGTATTATGCTTGCCATAAAAAATGATTGAACCTATTCCACAAATCTTAGCTCTTGATTTATCTCCAAATTTAACTAATCCTCTGTCATACTTTTCAAGTTTAACAAACTTACTTTTTTCTCTAGCCATGTGATTAGATTAGCCACTATCTACAACCTAGTAGTTCTTATCCTATTTAACAACCTTATTCTTCTTCTTTGGAACACTTTCCTTCACACAAATTTTAGAGTTAGTAGAAGTATATTCATCTTTAAAGCTAAAAAAATGTATTCATTTGAATCATCAAAATCTCCATAATCAGATTCATCATTAGAAATACCAACATCTTCTCTAACATATTAACTTCTTTTAATCATCTTTCCTTTTTTCTCCTTATTTTTATTGTTCATGTAGCTTCGTTTGTACATCTTGAAGAATAATGACATATATTTCCACAACTAAAACATTTTGAAGGTAGTTTAACTTTGTAATTACTTGTACCATTTTTCATCCTTCTTACAATGTTAGCTTCCACATCATCAAGATATTCTCCATTCGAATCTTTATCTTTTTCTGATTTTCTATATTTGAAAGTAATCTCCAATTTTGTACCATTTTTCAAACCAAGTTTTCTCATTTCAAATGAAGTTAGTGTACTAAGCAATAAATCTATGGAATAAGTATTAAAATTTTCAACTTCCTCAATAGTACATAACTTTTCACTATAAGAATCAGGAAGAGATCTAAGAACTTTCTTTACCACCCTAGGTTCTTTGACTTGCACACCAAGACTTCTCATAGTACTTACCAACTCATTAACCCTCTACATGTAGATTGTAATTGTTTCATCTTCAAAAATTTAAAGGTTCTCAAATTGTGCTTTTAGATTCTACAACTTTTCTTATTTAACCTTTGCATCTCCTTCATAAATGCTATCTAGCTTGTCCCAAACTTCTTTATTAGTCTTCAAATTCATAACTTTTACCAATTCAAAATTTGAAAGACTATTCACAAGAATAAATCTTGCCTTAGCATTTACCTCATGCACCTTGATCTCATCACTTGTGCATGGACTATTTGTAGGTGCAACATATTGAGTCTTTATTTCTTTTTCAATCTCATACCCATGTGATGACATATATCCTTCCATATTTTTCTTCTAGAATACATGGTATGTTCCATCAAATGTACAAAAAATATAACTTTTTTCGATCCCCAATATACCTCAAGTGGCTAAGACCTTCTCCAAGGAACCTTTCTTTGATACAAAATGTTGAATGGAGAAGAAAAATGAGAGGGGGGTGAATTAGTTGTATCAAATTAAAATATCAAAACACTTAACATTGATCATATCCACAAGAATTCATTAAACCTTTATTTTTTTAAATTGATTAATGATGAAATGCAGATAACAAAAAATTTAAAAAAAAAAACATACAAAAGAGAACACCATGTTTACATGGAAAACCCAATGAGGGGAAAACCACAATGAGGATTAACTCACAATATAAGTAATTGAAAAATTTATAAAAGGTCTCACTACTAAAATAGGACATACTATCCAATAGGGATCACAACCAAAGCTCATTGATTATAATATGAAAAGAAGATAGAAGAGAAATGTTATACAAAGAATAATATCTCAATGCAACAAGGAATCCACCACAATTACTACAACACTTTAATAGCATGTTTGCAATATAGCATGTTTCTTCAGCTCACTACCTTCAAAAGTCCAACAGTCTAAAGTTCACACTATAATTCTACAATTTGCATCACATCCATCACTCACATCTATCTTGATATCTTCTAACAATACCAATCTTATTTATATCATCCTCAACCTTGAAAGCCTTCTCCAAGGTCAGCAACACATTGTTTACATTTACAATTTAAAATTAGGTTAGAACCCAAAAATTCTCATGGTGGATAAGAATGAAGGAAACCCATATAAACCCTTAGTTAGGACCCAAATTTTTCCTAACACACCTCAACATGATTTCACAAAATTTTAAAGGCTTCACATGTAGTGTTAACACTAGGTAGGTGTTACCCATTATAAACACCATAAAACTATTAAGTACACACTTCCCATTTGATCAAGATGACACATGGACCACACAAATATCTTTTACATGATCTAGAACAATCCATCAACCACCTGAGATCTAGCAAAGAATTCATCCAAACTTGCATCATATAAATACTTCAACCCAAAACATCGAGTTAACCTTATACACACAATGTACTACACCAAATCAAGAGCAACAATGAATTATGAAAGATATAAACATTATATGCAACTTCCTAGATCTACACAACCTAAAACCAAACTATGGAGAAAGAAAAAGCAAATACATTTCTCCCAAATCACAACAAACACCATTAAAAACCTAGCTGACACACTAGTGAACATATCTCACTCTACACAACAATCCAAAAACCCAAAATCGGGATATAGCAACTACTGACAAACTTGAAAAACATATCAGATCCACACAAGCATAGAATCAACATAGAAGAAACACATAGCACATCCTAGAGCATGTTCTGAAAACTTACACAACACTATTTCCTCTATTTATCAAATAATTTTCTCAAAAGCACTTGGAAACCAAGCACCAAAGACACCATCTTAGGGAATTAATTCATTGCAACACATCTCTAGACACTACAATATAAAGATAGCCACATGTACTCACAAAATTTCCTCAATATCTAAATTATACATGCAACAAAGTGCAACAAACTATTTCCCTCCTTTTCATAATTTTCTCAATATCCTCGACATCTTCATCATGCAACAACATTGCTCAACACATAGATGAGATAAATGACAACACCAACTTGTTGACATCAATGAAAATACCTTCATACTTTCAAAAAAATTGAAGAATCCAAAGATCTGACCAAGCTTACCATGGAAGAGTTGTTTAGATCCTTCACCACCTATGAGATGAGAAATAAAGTCCATGGTACACAAAAAAGAGAAGCTACTTTCAAAGTTGTGAAGAAAGAAGAGACAACTAGTTCACATAGTGAATATGAGGAAGAAGAAACAAAATTCGTGAGAAAGCTAAAGAAATGATCAAGCAAGTATAAAGGTAAATTACCTTTCAAATGTTTTAATTGTGGAAAATTTGGTCATTATGCTTCTAAGTTTCCTTTTGGAGAAAATAAAAAATAGCAACAAGGGTTTCAAGAGGAACAATTTTAGGAGGAACCTCCTCTCCAAAGAAGAATATAGCTCCTTAGAAGGAGACCACTACTCATCAGATGATGATAGAGGATAATCCCTATTCATGGAAACTATGACTCTGATAGTTCAAACAAAACTTTGGATGACGAAGCAGGTGAAGTTTATTATGAAAGTGAACTTATTTTTTCTCTTTAAGACTTGGAATGTGTTAGAAAAGAGAACAAAGAAAAAAATAACTTGATTGAATCTAAGATAATATAATATGAAAAGATTGAGAATGAAATCCTTTTACTGAAAAAGAAATTGGAGAAAGTAATGTATAGAAATTTGGAAGTAGATATTATACCTCAAGTAATCAAGCAAGAAGTTTCTCTAAAAATAGGTTCAATCATGCAATTTTTGGTTATTGTTTTATTTGCAATAAGTATGGTCACAAGGCTAAAGATTGTAAATTTGAAATGAATAGAAGAAATTTGTAAGTATAAATTCTCTTTCTTCTAGTGGATGTCAATATGATATGTCAAATCTACAACAATGTGGGACATATATAAAATATTGCTGAAGTGATTTTCCAAAATCAAAAATTTAAAAAGTAGATGTTACTAAGAAAGTCAAAGAAAAAAATAATGAGGTTGAAAATTCAATGGTTTTCCAAATAGGATTTCATGCTCTAGGGAAATTAAATATCTAAGTAATTGATAGTGGTTTTTCAAGTCACATGATAGGTTAAAAAAGAAAATTCATCAATCTTATTAAATGGAATGGTGGATCAGTCAATTTTGGAGACAATTCATTAGCAAAGATATGTGGAAAGGGAACCATAAGTATTGATAAAAAAATAACAGATAGAAGATGTTCTCTATATTTAAGGTCTCAAGTATAATCTTCTCAATGTATATTAGATGTGAAACAAAGGATATATGATGAGGGCGCAACCCGAGACACAGAAAATAACCCACAAACAAGAGAATAATTTTATTATTTAAAAAATGGAGCTTCTTACATGCAGAAGATCTAAAATCCCCAAGTTCTACAACACATGCAAGCTACAAAATGCTACAGGATAACCCTTTCGCAATATGCGAGCTTGTCCCCAAAAAGTTACCCAAAAATTAGAAAACCCGCCCATAAATAGAGCTCCTCATTAGTTTAGAGCCAAAACAACATTCAAATTGAGTTTAGGCAGTTTGGCACCAAAAATTTACAACATGAAGTTCAAATTTCAAAAGAGCATTTGCAATGGTATCTTCTAGAAAGTGCCCCAACTTCCCGGGGCCATAACTTTTGATCTAGGGCTCCGATTCGCGAACCGTTTGAACCTTTGGAAAGGTCTCGAAGTCAAGAACGCTCAAAATTTGCTACACCAATTTTGGAAAGTTTTGGGGCTGATCCAGGAACTCTAAGTGCCTCAAATCTAACTTGGAAGATTTTCAGGTGCAAATCTGGGAAACTAAAACTGCAATATCTTTCCACCCAGGAATAGAAAATAAAAACCATAAATTGGGAATTTCATTATGACGAAAAGGGTATCCAAAAATGTAAAAAATCTAAAAATTGAGAAAATTGAAATTTAACTATTTTTGGGTGATGCAAGATTGCCCTTACACCACTGGATGCTCCTGCATCAATATAATATTATATTTCATGATCAAGGATGTAAAATCACAAGAGAAAATTCTATAAAATTGGTGTCAGAAGGAGTTAGGATGCATTAATTTTGGATATGGCACAAAAAATGGGACACATTAACTTTGATAACCTTTTGAAGATCAAATCCATGCAAGCAGTGTGAGATATTCCAAATACTATCAAGCTTGAAATCATTATGTGTAAACAATGTCAAATTGGGAAGCAAACAAGGATAAGGCTCAAGACCAAGGAGCATTCTTCCACAAGTCCTTTATAACTAATTCATACTTATTTGTGTAGAACTACTAGGAAAAAGAGTCTCCAAGGTCAAATGTATTTCATGTTACTCATTGATGATTTCTCTAAGTTTACATGAGTTATATTCTTAAAAGAAAAATCAGACGCTTTCAACAGGTTTAAGTTTTTCAAATCAATGGTTGAAAAAGAAACGAACACTAGAATCAATTGTTTCAAGTTTGGTAGACGTGATGAATTTATATCAAATGAATTTGAGGAATTTTGTGAAGAACATGGGATAAAGAGGCATATGTCTGCCACTAGAACTCCTCAACAAAATGGAGTAGTGGAAAGGAAAAATAGAACCATTCAAGAGATGACTACAAAAATGTTGAATAAATCCAAGATGTCTAATGTATGGGTATGTGTAGGATCATGATGGGCCAAAAAGTGGTGATCTGATGGGTATGTGGCTGACAATTTTTTTTTACCCAAAATTGATGAAATGAAAAAGGAGTTTTAAAGGAGATTCTTAGCTTTCCACCAATATAAATTATGCTTTAAACTTTGAATTTAATAAATAATTATTATTTATTTTCTATTTGAATTATGACTAAAGTCCTGATTGATAGGCTGATTGAAAAACATCTATAGCTTTCAAATGGTATCACACTTTTTGAATCCAAAACATGTGCCACATTGTATGCTTCACATACTATACGACTAAAAAAAAATCATGAACTTTTGACCAAGTTAAGGTAGTTAGACATACAAGTTTTTATATTTTTTAAAACTTGTAATAAAAAAATCATAATTAATTATTTACATAGAAAAAAATTACAAAAAAATATGCATCACATTGGGACATGAGTCCTCTACTTATATCAAAAATATTATAAAAAAATATTATCATTTTATTGTGGTTAGTGTAGTCGATAGACAGCTACTTATTTTTCCCTGAAATTTAAGTACTATTGCATTGAAATTCCAAATTTTCACCAAATAGATTTTTTTTTAAATAAACCTAGTAGCTTAGAAACTACATTTAATTTTCTATAGATTCTATTCTTACATATTTTTGAAATAATATAAATAGCTTATTCAAATTTTTACATGAAGTTTCCTAACTCTGATTTTTCTAAAATTTTCACCACTTAAGGGCTTGTTTTTTCCATGATGATCCTACACACACTTGTATACTAGAAAGAAGTACATAATACTATCTAAATTCTTACAAAAGTTCAACTAAGATTATACATCACCAAGACTCCTTATGAGTTGTGGTATGGAAGATTGATAACTATCAATTACTTTTAAAAAAAATTAAGCAGATGTTCTATCAAAAGAAATGAAGAAGGTTTGGTAAAATTTGACTCAAGATCTGATGAAGGAATCTTTCTTGGGTACTAAACTAGGAGAAAAGCTTACATGTTCTACAATAAAATTTTGAGGAATATAGCTGAAGTAAAAAATGTCATATTTTATGAAGAGTCGCATCAAATCTTACATGAGAAAGGAAATTGTTGGATAAATGAATTTGAATTCTTAGAAGAAGAAGAAGAAGAAGAAGAAGAAGAAGAAGAAATTTAAGAAAAGAAACTCTTTCCAAGTATGTTCAAAAGAATCATTCATAAGATCATAGAATTGGAGGGAATAATGGAGTATAGACTAGGAGAAGATTTTCACAAACAAATGAACAAGTATATTCATCTTTAATATCAAGTATATTTAACCTAAGAACTTTGTTGATGCTAGAAAGGATGAAGGATGGATTCAAATAAATGAAAAAACAACTAAATCAGATAGAGAAAAATTATACTTGGGAATTGGTTCCAAGACCTACAAAAAAGAATATGATAGGGACAAAATGGGAGTTCAAAAAAATGAATGAAGATGGAGAAGAAGTGAGAAAGAAAGCAAGGATTGTGTGAAAATGTTACTCATAGATGGAAGGAATTTCCTTTGAGGAAACATTTTCTCTGATGGTAATAATGCAATCAATTAGAATTTTTCTTGGATTTTTTGTTCAAAAGGACTTAAAAGTACATCATATGTATGTGAAGTCTTCCTTCTTGAATGGTGACTTAGAAGAAGTTTACATAGAGGATCTTGATGGATTTTCTAGCTATCAGAGGATCCAAACATAGTGTGTAGACATAAGAAGGATTTGTGTGGTATAAAACAAGCCCCTAGGGCTTGTTATGCAAGCTTGGAAAAGTACTTATTCTAGCAAGGCTTCAAGAAAGGTACCATAGATAGCAATATATATATTAAAATTGACGATGAAAGAATTCTAATAGTTTTTGTGTATGTTGATATAATATTTGCTGAAAATAATGAAATATGTAAGAAATTTGTTGAAGAGATGCAAAATGAATTTGAAATGTCTATGGTAGGTTAGTTATAATTCTTTCTTGGACTCTAAATTGCATATACAAATGGTGGTATTTTCATCTCTCAAGTAAAATATGTCAAGGAAATGTTTAAGAAGCTTGGTATGAAAGATTGCAAACTAGTGAGTACTCCCATCATAATAGGTTGTCATTTGAGAAAAGATGAAGAGTCGCCTAGAGCTGATCAAAATTTGTATAGTTCTATGATTGGGGACCTACTATAATTAATAGCATCAAGGATTGATATTATACAAGATGTCCACTTGGTTGCAAGTTTTCAAGCTGATCCAAAAGAAACTCATGTAAAGGTAATCAACAGTATTTTCAGATATTTGAAGAGAACTCTACATTATGGATTGTGGTATCAAAAAGGTATTGAATTTTCTTTTAGTGCATATATTGATGTTGATTGGATTAAAAGTTTTGATGATAGATTAACTAATAGTTGTGAAGCTTTCTTTTTGGAAGACAGATTGGTCTCTTGGTTTAGTATGAATCAAGACTTGGTGTCCTTCTCAACAAGAAAAGTAGAGTATATAGTGGTAGCATCATGTTGCATCCAAGTTTCATGGATGAAGAAAATTTTGAAGGATATCAAGGTAATGTATGATGAGCCCATTCCAATTTTGTGTGACAACATATGTTCCATCCATATTTCAAAAAATCTAGTGATTCATTCTACATCCAAGTATATATATCTATCAGGTACCACTCATTAAGAGAGAAGGTTGCAGATCAAGAAGTAAGATTGGAGTATGTTCCCACAAAGGAAAACCTTATAGATATCTTTACAAAGAAAATTTTAAAAGATGCATAGATGGTGCATCTATTTAGGGGGAGAAATTCAAGATATATCCTTATCTATGTATTGATGATGGATACCTCTCAAGATGGAGCAGGTAGAAGGATGTTAACATTTGTGCAGACATGGATAGCTTGTTTGTTGTTTGAGGAATAGTTGTATACCAATATATCTTCACCCTTGATGTCAAAGGGGGAGAAAATTGCATATCAGGTTGGTGTTTCGATCAATACCAAAAGGGGATATTGTTACAAGCTTGTTACAAGTGTTGTCATTGATGTAGTTGGTGTTTCTAGCTGATGGTATAGTTTCTCCTAAAGGGTAGCTACTCCTTATGCTTAGAGACCCTAAGTCAGTGGCCAATGAATATGAGATGATTGGAAAGCTTCTCCTCTACACTTTAGGCTCTATAGAACCAAGGTGGGTATCCCTATATATTAAAGTAGATCATCACACTGCAATGGTGGAAGGCCTTTGATAGGATAAATAATCTACTCAACCTTTTGTATTATCAGTGACTTCTAGTTGTGTGGAAAGTACAAACAAGAAACATGAAAGAAAATCTAAACTAAGAAAGCAGGGAAATGTTCTAGATTTAAAGATTTTTATTCTTCCCAAGCTTAAAACTTTATAAATATCCTTGACTAGTTCCTAATCCATTTAGAGTGGGTATGTATAGGATCATCATGGAAAAAATAGGCCCTTAAGTGGCAAAAAAATTAGAAAAATCAGAGTTAGTCAAGTCAACATAAAAAATTGAATAATTTATCTATATTATTTCAAAAATATGTAAGAATAGAATCTGTAGAAAATTAAATGTAGTTTCTAAACTATTATGTTTGTTTAAAAAAAAAGACTATTTGGTGAAATTTTGAAATTTCAATGTAGTGGTACTTAAATTTCAGGGAAAAAATAAGAAGTAGGTGTCTGTTTGACAACCATAACCACAATAAAATGATAATATTTTTTTATAAGATTTTAGATATAAGTAGAAAACTGATGCCTCGATGTGATGCATATTTTTTTGTAATTTTTTTCCAAGTAGATAATTAATTATGAATTTTTTATTACAACTTTTTAAAAAATATAAAAGCTCGTATGTCTAACTGGCTTAACTTAGTCAAAACTTCATGAAATTCATTATTTTTTAATCCTATATTATGCGAAGCATAGAATGTGACACATGTTTTGGATTCAAAAATGTGATCTGGTTGAAAGCTATAGATGTTTTTCAATCAACTTATCAATCAGGACTTTAGTTGTAATTTGAATAGAAAATGAATAATAATTACTTATTAAATTAAAATTAAAGCATAATTTATATTGGTAGAATTTTGAGAATCTCCTTTAAAAACCCTTTTTGTTTCATCAATTTTGAGCAAAAAAATAGTTGTAAGCCACATACCCATCATATTGCCACTTTTTGGCCCATCATGATCTTGTACATACCAGAGTCATGAATGAAATAAACTCCTACAATAGACCAACCATGGCTTCTCATAATGCTACTACCTTGCAATAGGAAACCAACAAAAGGAGAACACTATCACATTACTTATTAATCCATATTGTGACAACAATACCTCCACTATCTCTATGCAATAAATTACACCACTCCTTGAATGATAGGAAAGCACATAAATAATTCAAACAATGAATGTGCTTGAAGAATAAAAATAAACCTTGATTACTTTGATTCAAAAGATAATGTGTACAATATTTGGAGGACATGATAGATTGACCTTTAGATTTGAGACAAAATATAATGTGTATTACAGTCATTGTTGTTATTATAGAGCATGGCTTAAAGCATTTCTGATCTATGTTATAAGGCCTTACCCTATTCAACTTGACTCAATCAAAGACATAGAATTCTAGAAAATAGAATCCTGGAAGGGAAACACTACACCAAAACCCTCGGGTTGGAGAGAAGAAGTTTGAACCCAAAAAAAGAAAATAATTTTTTCCTTTATAGTGCAGGCATAACTCAGTTTCGAATTAAAAATACTTAACCCTAGCTCTAACTAGGGTTATAGGAAGAAGAACCCCAATCAGTTTACAAACACCAAAATTTTCCCCTAAAATAGAGCAACAACTAGGCTATAGGGGCCCCTAACACCTCGAGCACACCCCAACATAATGGTGTTCATGAATGCATGTATGGCACTCCATGAAATTTGTGACCAAAGTAAGGAAAAACATACCCTGACAAAGAACTTGATCTCTTCAACACATCATATTGTGACAACAATACCTCCACTATCTATGCAATAAATTACACCACTCCTTGAATGATAGGAAAGCACATAAATAATTCAAACAATGAATGTGCTTGAAGAATAAAAATAAACCTTGATTACTTTGATTCAAAAGATAATGTGTACAATATTTGGAGGACATGATAGATTGACCTTTAGATTTGAGACAAAATATAATGTGTATTACAGTCATTGTTGTTATTATAGAGCATGGCTTAAAGCATTTCTGATCTATGTTATAAGGCCTTACCCTATTCAACTTGACTCAATCAAAGACATAGAATTCTAGAAAATAGAATCCTGGAAGGGAAACACTACACCAAAACCCTCGGGTTGGAGAGAAGAAGTTTGAACCCAAAAAAAGAAAATAATTTTTTCCTTTATAGTGCAGGCATAACTCAGTTTCGAATTAAAAATACTTAACCCTAGCTCTAACTAGGGTTATAGGAAGAAGAACCCCAATCAGTTTACAAACACCAAAATTTTCCCCTAAAATAGAGCAACAACTAGGCTATAGGGGCCCCTAACACCTCGAGCACACCCCAACATAATGGTGTTCATGAATGCATGTATGGCACTCCATGAAATTTGTGACCAAAGTAAGGAAAAACATACCCTGACAAAGAACTTGATCTCTTCAACACATCAAGGAATAAATGGCGTTGTTCAGCAATCAATTTGGAATGGAAGAAGCACCAAAATTTGATCTTGAGTCATTTTGAATTTATCTGGTAGCTAAAATGTAGATGTGCCATTACTGTTCTTTCTTTACTAAAAAATGAGGTAGCTAGCCATTACATTTTGAATTCTGACTGTCAAATGGGTATGTGTAGGATCATCACGGAAAAAATAGGCCCTTAAGTGGCAAAAAATTCAAAAAAATCAAAGTTAGGAAATTTGATGTAAACATTTGAATAAGTTATCTATATTATTTCAAAAATATGTAAGAATCGAATCTGTAGCAAATTGAATGTAGTTTCTAAACTACTAGGTTTATTTAAAAATATATATATATATATATATATATATATATTTGTGAAAATTTGAAATTTCAATGCAATAGTACTTAAATTTCATGGAAAAAATAAGAAGTAGGTGTCTGTTTGACCACCCTAACCACAATAAAATGATAATATTTTTATATAATATTTTAGACATAAGTAAAGGACTCATGTCTAGATGCGATGCATATTTTTTTGTAATTTTTTTCCCAGTAAATAATTAATTATGAATTTTTTATTACAACTTTTAAAAAATAAAAAAACTCGTATGTCTGACCACCTTAACTTGGTCAAAACTTCATGAAATTCAATTTTTCTTTTTTTAATCCTATAGTATGAGAAGCATAGAATGTGATGCATGTTTTGGATTCAAAAAATGTGATACTGTTTGAAAGCTATAGATTTTTTTCAATCAACCTATCAATCAGGACTTTAGTCATAATTCAAATAGAAAATGAATAATAATTATTTATTAAATTCAAAGTAAAGAATAATTTATGTTGGTGGAAAGCTAAGAATCTCCTTTAAAAAAAAAATTCATTTCATCAATTTTGGGTAAATAAAAAGTCGTCAGCCACATACCTTACAAATATCCATTATATCGCCACTTTTTGGCCCATCATGATCTTGCACATACCCAGATATGAGATAGATGACCAAGATGAGACCATTCACAGGCTTTAAAACATGACTGTTGATCGCCCTCATTGAATTTGGGTAGTTGATCACCCAAAGACTGCATAACCATCAATGAAGGGAAAGAAACATATTAGAGTGATGCACCCTAGAGTCCCCTTGATGCAACAAAAATATACACTGGTCCTAACCCACTTTGGATCCCACCATGCTATCTATGTCGCCTCCCTTCTTTCCCTTTGAAAGATGAGAGATGCTGGTGGGTACCCCATTGGTTAGTAGGGAAAGGTCACCCAAACCACTTCATCTCAACCGTTGATCATATAAGACTTAATGTTCACTACCTTCACATGACAATGGGCCCTGCTGACTAATAAAACATGTGGCACCCACTCGACAACCCAATGGGGGGAGTGGGGAACAATCATGACCGAATCACTTAGATCCAGCCATTCGTATTAAAAGCTTCAACCTGCATGTGCAAATGTTAGCAACTTAAAATTAGGCCTCGGCTAGGTAAATAACACGTAGGAAAATACTTCCTCAACCTAGGGATAATGATAAAATATTTGAATGGGTCCATGACTAGAAAGGTAAGGTAAAGGGTCTAGTTAAAGAATGACTACCTAAGACATAAGTTATAACTTGGCCAATCAAGAACTAGGCAAAACAAGTCAATGAGTGTATAGAATAAAAGATGAAGGCATGGAACAATCAAGGTTTTAGGAGGGTTTAAGACCTATACACAATTTATAACCCTAAGAAGATACAATTAAGGAGTTTCAAAACCTCAGGGATCACAAAATTCAAAATTAGCGATTGATTTTGAAAGTACCACCAAATGTCAATAGAATGGAGATTGTTACATTTCTTGTCTTGTTAAAGGTGTTATATTTGATGCCAAAAATGTGGTAGTGTCTAATGCAATTAGTGTGTTCATAAAAAGTTTTGTGAATTATTAGATTCTCTATCCTTTGATGTAAAACATTGCATAAAGAAATGAAATAAAGCATGAAAGAGTTTCATGAAGTTAGTAGATTAGGAGGTTACATTGAAGAAACTCAAGAGAATGCTCAATATTCCTCTAATTTTGTAGATTTGACCCTATGGTTTGGAAGTTAGATAGATATAAGTTTGAAGTATGTATGTTCCTATATTTAGAACATGGAAGTTAACGCAAACATTTCTAGAGTTAGCAAAGTGGATATTGTGTTGTTATAGTCAAGAAGGTTTAGAGGAATGCTCCATATTACTCCATAGTTGATGTTGAGGTATTGTATTTTGGAGAATGAGCTAAAATTTTCTATATATTTTCTCATTTTCAAGTTTTATGTGTTGAGGTGTACCACAAGTATTTTTCAATGTACTATATTAGGATTGTGTTTTCTAGGTTTGCAAGAGATGCTAGGTCTAGTGTATGTTTTCTTGCACTAGCATAATGTTGTGTGAAGCTATAAAAGGAGAGAATGAGAATTTTTTTGAATATAATTTACTATTTTTAATGTGATCTGGATGATGTTCTCTAGTCTCTCTAGTACTATTTGTGGTCTAGTGTTAATGCATGGAAGGTTAAGTGTTTGTTGGGCCAACTTGGCATATTGAGCTGGTTGCACCATCTTTTTGTTGTGTTCACCTATATGGGAATATATGATAAAATAAAATAGGTCATTCTTATCTCTTTTCTTGGACTACATTTGATTTCCACTTCCCATAAATTTTTTTGGAGCCAACTTATTATTGCTACTGTATGTTTCATGTGTACACATTTCATCTTAGTTAACAAGGATAAATTTTTTGAAGCTTGTAGAGGATATAAATGTAAGATGAACTATGTGAAAAAGTTTGATGTGATTTTTTCGAGTATGGTATGTGTTATTTTCCAAATGAAACTTGAGATGAAGGTAGAAGAATATGTGTGAATGTGCAAAAAAATTATATGAAGTGTAATTAAGATAGTGAGTCAAAGGTATAAGTGTATGAGTGAGTGCTAAAGATAGTGAGGTGAAGGAAATAGTGTGTCATAAGAAAGTGTATGTGTTGAGAATTAGTTTCAAAAGTAGTGAGATAAATGCAACAGATGTGTTGAGTGTTTTGGTGTTGGTTGATCACTAAAATTCATCAGGTTTTGTATGTTGAGGTTGTAGAATCTTTCTGTAAGTGTTTTATTTTGTAGGAAGTTGCAAAATTCCTTTGGTTGAAGCCATAAATCTAAGTTGTAGGGTGTTGTAGCTTCATTTGGGTTGCAACACATAAAACCTGTTGTAATTTTTTTTTATTTTGTGAGGCTAGATTTTGGATAATAGCTCCAAGTAGCTTTCTCATTGTGGTTTTTCCCTTATATTATTTTCCACGTAAATCTAGTGTTTTGGTTGTGTACTTATGCTTTGAATTCTTTATTTGTTTAAGGAAATAATAAGCTTTGATTGATAAAGTTTTTTTGGATTAATTTTGAGATATATTATTTCACCCCCCTCTCAGTATATATGTGTCTTCTAAGGAGAGAACCTTGTATTTATAGGCTTGCATCAATAACTACTTATAACTACCATTTTTAAATACATTGGTTTTGAAAATAATAAACCTTATTTTTTAAAAATTTACATCATTTTTCTAGAAATAAGGTTCTTTCTCTAACTTTTATTTAGAATAGATTACGTAAATTTTTCTTACAAAAAAAGGTAACATGTAACACATAACTATGAAGAAAGACCAAGTCATTAATCTTTTCAATATAGGTCTCCAACTTTTCTTCTTTATTTTTGATACTCTTTGAATATTTCCTAGCACTCACTATTGTGTAAACTTATCCTCTTCATCACGTAGTAGGAACTAGGACATAGCTCGCCTTTCCTTTGAAATTTATTAATTTTTGGGGTGTGTTCATTCTTCTTTTTGAAAGAGTCTTTGGGGTTAGTAGGGAGAAATAAAAGTTCTAACTTTTGATTAAATTATTTATATTCACCCTGAACATTTAAGCACTATTCATATTTTTCCTCAATAAGAACACCAATTTCTTGAGCATTTTTGAAACTTAATTTAGCATTCCCACTAATTATTGAATTTATGTTTATTTGTTTACTATCAAATTCGGTATTACTAATGACTCCAACATCTGCAAAATTCATATCATTTGTATCCTTACGAGAAAAGACTAATTTCTTATCCTTAAACTTTACAACCTCTATAAATTGACTTAACAAGTTGTGGGAATATTAAATCTATTTGATGGTTGGACCTAGGCTCCCATTTTAGTTTCCACCCTTTATTTCCCATTTTAATCACAACATGTACTTCAAGATCAACACCATTACCAAGGGTTCTACATGACATGTATTTATTTAGACATAATCCCTCATACTTGTGAATATGGCCCAAAATGCAAGATTGACTTGAGATTCTAACTACTTAATAAACTTTAATATTTATTTATAAGGGGTACATTCTTGAATTAATAGTTAATGGTATATATGAGATGATTAATTTGAAAACATACAAAGGAAGTCTTAATTTTGTAATTTTTTTTTTATTCATACTCTATTAAGATATTGATCACAATCATATGAAGCTTTAGGATGTAATAAACTCCACATTCACTACCCCATCTTTCTCATAAATTATACTACCCATTTTTGTTAGTTCCATTTTGACTTATAACTATCTCACCATCAAGATAGTTGAGAACATAAAACTTACATCTTTCCATTTGAAAATAATAAGCAATTCTAAGCCTCTTGTAATCTTCCTATCTTAAAGTTTTAATACAAAACTAATTTTCAAATTTAATTCAACAACATATGAACACAAAGATCACTTTAATAACATTAGAATTCTAACCACTTATATGATATATCAAATACAACTCACCAAGACTAATCTAAAATGATATACAATGCTCCCCTAAATCAACAAAGGTATTACTATCTTCCTTATAGATTCCTTGAAGCTCAAATGCATTCCCTGAATGGTAATTACCTTAAGAACTAAAGGGGTTTCATACTCTTATCCTAGTGACCATTGGGTTTCCATCCAATTATCACAACTCCTATGGTTTTTCATCCATAGAATTAGTTAGAACATAAGTGTCCCTAAATATAGAAGAAAGATATAATAATATGACACCTATTAAAGGAATTTAATCTCTATATTTGTATTCTAACACTTTCCCTCAAGGAACAAGTTGGCCTTGATCCAAAATGGTGCCAAAGCCAATAATTTAAACTTTGTGCATGCTACACTAGGTGGGCCTTAAGGCCAAAGTAGATTATTTTGGAATTAGCATGCCACCCTGCAGACCTATCCACATGCTTCCATGGACCTTTCCATCTTCCTTAAACTTCATAATTGATGCCCAATAATTTAGTTGTGTCTTAACCATTGTGCTTATTCAAGTAGGTGCTAGTTGCTCAACACAATCATCTTCTGATAGCAATATCTTTCTAGTATTGGATCCATTTTCCTTGATATTGGGATATGATGTGTATGTGTCATTGTAGATACTATGGACATGGAAAAAGTAACCCTTTTACTTTTTCTAGTTTTTTCCCTCCTTGTGCTTATTTGGCTTGATTTTACCTTGATTTAATGTTGTAATGTAACTTATACATTCACACTAGGTCTCGAATATTCAAATTATTAAGACTTTATGATGTCTTATGAAGGTGTTGTGAAGTTTTGTAACACATTTCTACACTTTTCTATACTCTTCTTATTATAATTCATCTAAATATTCCCATTATATAATTTACCAAGTCTTATTATAAAGTGTTGTAAAGTATTGTAACAAGCTTTCACACCTTCCTAGGATTTTTATCACTAATTACACCTTTCTTATGCTTTATTTGGCCCCTTTATGCACTTACAGGTCATAATTAAGTGTGTTTTTTAATACAAACCTAACAAAAAAATTAAATATGACTTAATTCTTGACACCCACTTGCATGCCTTGAGTGGGACCCATTCACCATGGGTGGAAAATGAGTCCCTCTTGGCACAAAATTCAAAATAAATTCTAATTTCCTTTGGGTTTTTATTCATTAAGACCTTATGTCAGCCTGCGATTTATTTTTGAGTAATTAGAGCATAAGTGTGTATAAATAAGTGTTTTTTCCATCCATTTTAAGCCCCATTCATTGAAGTATGCATTCATCCTTCCAATCATCCTTGCATCCATCTAAGCACATGAGCATCATAGCATCATTGAATCAGGCATCTTGGAGTAGACATTGACATATCTTCAGACTTCAACAACAAGGGTTTGGTGAGTTTGGGACACTTGCATGTTGTTTATTCATCATTCCTTTCTTGTTTTCATTTCATTTTTTTATCAAGGGTTTGATTACCAAAGTGGGATTTGACCAAGGAAAATCCCTATACATTAACCCTTAACAATTTTCCCCCTCTTTGCATGTGTGTTTGCAGGTCTTGTAGGAAGATTTGTCAAAGAAGTAGGTGTTGAAAAGTGGTCAACAAGTCATGAAAGATATTCAAGTCAACTAAACCCTAATTCAAGCTTGGAAATAATATTCAACCTATTTTTTGTAGATTTGGTTCTATCAACCTAACAAGAAGACAAGTACAGATATGTACACACAGAGTTGACTTCATAATTTTTATATTTTTGTGGGAGGACTGATTCGCCATTAGTGGAAAATGAGTCCCACTGCTAGGCTAGAAAAGGTTATTTCCTTAGATTTCAATTCCTGACACTCATAAACCAATTTCAACAAAGTTTACCAAAAGAAGGATTGATTCGCCATCAGTGTTGAATGAGTCCCATTGGTCATCAATAGTGATTTATGAGACATTCCAAAATCCTCCAACATCAACATTCCATCTCTAGGTGCACCCCATTCAGTCTCATTCAATTCTATTTTCACTTGTGCATGTTTCTAGTTCATGTTTTCATACAACACAATGTTTTCAAACACTTCATATTTCTTAGTTTTGCATACATAATCAATAGTATTTTTTAGTTCTTTGCATTTATTTTACTTCATTTTGGCATATTACATTTGTATCACATCCCTCTTTGAGTGTAAATAGTGCATTTGGCCCTAATCTTATCTCCTTATAGGTGAAAAACCCTAGAAGGAGCATATAGCATTAGGTTGCCAAAAAAATTGTTTTAATTTTGGTGAGCCTGCATATTCAACATAATCTTTCTAATTTACATCTACATTTATATGCTAGGAGTCCTTGTATTAGCTTTTGCAAATTATCCTTTTCATTTTTTTAGCATCCTAGGATTTACAAAATTGCATTAGTGAATATCTCATATAGATTTCATTTTTGCACTTCAAAACAATACAAAAGCTAAAATTTTACATTTGCATCATAGTTTTGCATCTGAAAAGCATAAAAAACACTTTAATTTTTTTGAAAAATCACAAAAAAACTCATCCCTAGACTCATTCACCACCCTGGGTGAATCAATCCAGTTGCACATTCTAAATTGCATTTTTTGGCATTTTTTGGGAATTTTATGCATTACAGTTTGTTGCTATCACCTTCTATCATACTTTCCAGATTCTTTGTTTTATCCTCTTTCTTGCATATTAGTTTACTTTCACTAACTTTCATCATGGCATTTTGCTTCAATAATTTTTGGAAATCATTAAAATCCTTAGTAGACAAGTCAAATTGTGCCTTTGGAACTGATCCTAATGACCTTGAGCTTCCTCATCCTCCTTCAACTCCTCATGCATGTCCTCCTCGTGCTATTGAAATCATTCAAGAAGATGATGATCCTAGCATGAATATGTTCTTAAATGTGTGCCTTGACAACCTTGAATCCAATACAACCTTTTACCCATCCATGAAATCACAAGACCTTCTTACTGTCCCACCTCCTGATACATTTGGATACCTACATCTTGAAATAAATAAAGGACCTAGTTCCTCTAATAAAGTAACTCCTCAACCATTTTATGATAAAAAAATTACAAACACACCAATCAACCTTGAAGAAACTTATCGAAAAAGGTTTTACTATCTTAAGCAAACAAATATGTGACACAACAATTGAACATAATATTCATCAACTTTTAGAAAAAAAAACAACAAATGAGAACACCACAAGATTAGGATATCAAGATCCCCCTCATAACAACAAGCATCCTTTTGAATATTGGAGACTTTGAGATGATGGCACGATGATCTTCAATTCCCCTCCTGACTTGAATGTTCTCCTTCCATGTGAACAACCCTTACATGATTATAATTACAAGGAGACTATGATCCCCGTGGGTCCTCTTCATCCTTCAATCCATGAAGAAGGTGAATCTAGTAAACGCAAACAACCTTACAAACTAAAAAAACTAAAGTTTCTTCTCCACCGACCACTTAAATGGAAAAAAAAACTCCAAATGCTTTTAAACAAAGGTCTCATCTTATTTCCATCTATGAATAGGTTAGTAATCCATCCTAAATATTCCAATGTACCTTATTGTAAATACCATCATGTTCTGGGACATTGAAATGATGAATTTTGGACATTGAAGGAATTAGTAAATAAGTATCACTTCACTGATACTGACTATTATCCTATCATCCCATAGTACCCTATCACCAACCTTATCATGCAATATTTGTAGAATTTTCCATTCTCACTATTGCATGATCCTTCCCACCGTCCATCTTGTCTCAATCTTGCCTTACAGTTAGTGGGGGCAAGAGGTTGTTAGCCTTGTCCTAGTAATTCATTTATCCTTGTCCCTTAGCTACTTTATTTGTCTTCCACTTATACCATTTGAGATTGGGAGGTGGATGATTTTTTTGATGCGTTACTAATCATTTACATGTTCCTTTTTCTTTTCTTTTCTTTGGTGTCATTGAATGTACATATCGTGTTCCCCTGTAACATGATGTTTGATGTTCTCCCTCTTTTCATGCACTTCTATTTTTCCCTCCACTATTCCATATGTCATACTTTATCTTTTCTTTTTCACTTTTGTTTTGTGTTTTCCTTTTGGGGATGATGCAAAGTGTTGAGACCGCAATGTCTCTTCCATGTTGACTCAAAAGATCTTTTCTTTTTCTCTTTTTTTTCTGTGTTTCCCTTTTGAGGATGATGCAATGCATTGAGACCAAAATGTCTCCTTCATGTTGACCCAAAAGGTTTTCCTTTTCTTTTCACTTGTGTTTTCCTTTTGGGGATGATGCAAATCATTGAGACAGCAATGTCTCTTCCATGTTGACCCAAAATGGATTTTATTTTTTCTTTTGTTTTTTCTCTCTTTGTGTTATTCTTCCAATTCTATGTATTTTGGGAATGATGACAATTATGAGCTCTTTAATAAAAAAATTGCATCAATGAACATACTAACCCCAAATCCATAGACCCCTTATGTGTTTGGTGTGTTCCTTTTGGGGGAAACCCCTCTTTCTTTTGTTCCTTTTCCTTCACATGACACAACCTTACTCAGAAACATATGACTTAGCATAGAGGCTTTCCAAGTTGGTTCTCATGTCTTGTTTCTTTTTTTCATTTTTCATTTGCTACCTTAAAGTAATTTCTCATAGAATGTTGTGTAGCAATTGCTTTAAAGTGGGGGAATACATTGGCATTATTCATTTGCATTTTTATTGGTTCTTAGTGTATCCTTGTTACTTCATATGATGCATTTATCACTTTGTGGATGACATTGGGTGTGATTTCCTTCATAAGTGTGATCTATCTATGCATATTACATTCCTCTTAGTGGCTTGATGTGACACAATATATCCCCTAAGTTGCAAATATTATATTCTTTGATTGGTCCTCTCTTGGAGATATTAGACACAATGTTCCATAAGTTAAAGACCTCACATGAACTAAACAAGACTCATTTGAACATTCCTTTTGCATGTTGCATTTTGCATTTACATGGGCACCTTGCATGACACAACTTGCATGCCTATGGTAACATTTCATTTGTTCATGAGTTCTAAGCATACAAGGCTTTTCTTGTCTCATGAAGCAAAAACTGAAATTCTTCTTCGTGGTGCCTTATTAAGGTTATTAGGAGGTATAACTTTAGTATGGTTGAGCAAGAAAGTCCATTTTGAGGCACAACTTTTCCCTATAGCCACCTTGTGGAATTCTCACCCCATGGACAACCAAAAGTTTTGTGGCCCCAGAGTGAGTATACTTGGGCTTTCCCACCTGACAAACAACCATGAGTTTTGTTGCCCCAAAATGAGTACACATTTCTTGTTCCAAACAAACAACCTAGATCTAATCCACAACGAGTTGGACATACGATCAAAGCTTCATTCTTTTTCATCACTTTCATGTGTGTTCCTTTGTGCTTATGATTGATTTTCCATGGGATCTTGATCTCCCTCTTGATCATTGTTGTCTCATCTTATAAATCACTAGTACATTCAGATCCCTCCTGAGATGTATTGCTCAACTTTATGTGAGTTTGAAGCAATTTCATCCTCTCACTAAAGTGGGGGCTAACTATGGACACAGAAAAAGTAATCCTTTTAATTTTTCTAGTTTTTTCCCTCTTGTGCTAGTTTGGCTTGATTTCACCTTGATTTAATGTTGCAATGTAACATATATATTCACATTAGGTCTCGAATATTCAAATTATTAAGACTTTATGATGTCTTGTGAAGGCGTTGAGAAGTATTGTAACACATTTGTACACTTTTCTAGACTCTTCTTATTATAATTCATCTAAATATTCCATTTTTATCACTTACCAAGTCCTATTCTAAAGTGTTGTAAAGTCTTATAACAAGTTTTCACACTTTCCTAGGCTTGTCATCACTAATTACACCTTTCTTGTGATTTATTTGGCCCCTTTATGCACTTACAGGTCATAATTAAGTATTTTTTTTAATATAAACCTGACAAACAACATTAAAGATGTCTTAATTCCCAACACCCACTTGCATGCCTTAAGTGGGACCCATTTTCCATGGGTTGCAAATGAGTCCCTCTTGGCACAAAATTCAAAATAAATTCTGATTTCCTTCAAATTTTTATTCATTAAGACCTTATGTCGGCCTGTGATGTTTTTTTGGTAATGAGGGCATAAGTGTGTATAAATAAGTATTTTTCCATACATTTTAACCCCCATTCATTGAGGTATGCATTCATCCTTCCAATCATCCTTGCATCCAACTAAGCACATGAGCATAATAGCATCATTGAATCAAGCAGCTTTGAGTAGCCATTGACATATCTTCAAACTTCAACAACAAGGGTTTGGTGAGTTTAGGACACTTGCATGTTGTCTATTCATCATCCCTTTCTTGTTTTCATTTCATTTCTTTATCAAGGGTTTGATTACCAAAGTGATATTTGACCAAGGCAAATCCCTATACTTTAACCCTTAAACATTTCCCCCCTCTTTTTATGTGTCTTTGCTAGTCTTGTAGTAATATTTTTCAAAAAAATAGGTGTTGAAAAGTTTTCAACAAGTCAACTAAATCTTAATTCAAGCTGGGAAACAACATTCAACCTATATTCTACAGATTTGGTTTTGTCAACCCAACAAGAAGACAAGTGCAGATCTAGACCCACTGAATTGAATTTAGAATTTGCATATTTTTTTGTGAGGATTGATTCACCATTAGTGGGGAATGAGTCCCAGTGCTAGGCTGGAAAAGGTGATTTCATCATATTTCAGTTCTTGACACCCAGAAACCAGTTTCAACAAAGTTTACTAGAAGAAGGATTGATTTTCCATCAGTGGTGAATGATTCCCACTAGTCATCAATAATGATTTATGATACAATCTAGAATCTTCTAGCATTATCATTCCATATCCAGGTGCACCCCATTCAGTCTCATTCAATTATGTTTTCATTTATGCATGTTTCTAGTTCATGTTTGCATACAACACGGTATTTTTCAACACTTCATATTTCTTAGTTTTGCATACATAATCAATAGTATTCTTCAATTATTTGCATTTAGTTTACTTCAATTAGGAATATTACATTTGTATCACATCCCTCTTTGAGTGTAAACACTAAATTTTGGCCCTAATCTTATCTCCTTTTAGGTGAAAAACCCTTGAAGGAGCATATAGCATTAGGTTGACAAAAATTTTGTTTTTAGATACTATGTTCCAAATCACAAGCCAGAATATGCTCTTGTAGATGAATATAGAGGAATTCAAAAAATCAAATTTTCTTTAGTATAGTGAGTCTCAAATCTAGGTGATCCCACAATAGTGGTTTACAATGTTTGGCCAAACTGGAGACTGAAATTATTATTTTTAACTAAATCTTCGCTTTCGAGCACCTATAGCGGCTAAACCGTGAGGAATTTGAAGATGATGCAAACTAGAGTTTCGTAAAAAATTTTCTATAGATTCTAAATATATTTATTTCAAAAATTTTGGAATCAGGTTGCACTTCTTTTTCCATCTCCCTTGAAAACTAGTTTTTTTCATAAAACAACATTTTAAAAAAGTGACACTCACCGTATAACACATAAATTTTTTTCCATGAAGGATAAAATTCTAATTCTTTTGAATTTAGATTTGTAACTTCGATATCTAGTGCTTCCACTTGGTTAGATAGTTTTTTATTGAATATTTTTTATTTAATCAAGTTTCAAAGTCAAACCAATTACAATTCAAACATAGCGCAATTGTATAATGTGTAACCATTTTTATATGTATCAATTTTTAATTTTTTTTGTTGGATCAAGGATTTCAATATTTGGTGCGCTCATATTTTTTTAATTTTTTTTTTGATAATCTGCTCTTTTTTCACATGTGCAGAACATAGAGTTTGATTTTCGGTGAAAAACCTACATTCACAAGAAATAAAAAATAAATATAATAATTAAATTAAATGTATTTAAAATTATACTTTTTGGGAAGCTTATATTAAGTACTACATACTTACAAAAAATAAATTTTAAATGAATTCATTTGATCCCCTAAAAGGTAAATCAAAAGTGGTTTTTTATCAACATTTTGATAGGTGTAAAGGAGACTCTGTTATAAGTATGGTTTAAAACTAGCAGGATTCTATCTAAGGGGATTTGATCTAAGGTAGTTTGAACAAACCATCTTCAATTGGAATGATTTAATTGGAAAATTTTAAGTCTTAAATAGTTATATTTTTTAAAAATATATGATTTTACCAAAAATTAGAATCTCCTAGAAATTGTAAACTAGCTTTGTGGGATCACCCATAGTGATATTTTGATGGTGATATATTTCTAATATATATATATTTTTTTCCACGATCTCTTGATATGTCGTGCGGGTATTATTTCAGATGTTATATCCCAAAGTACAAGTTAAGAGGATGTTCTATGAGGAAATGTAATAGGATTCTTGTATTTCACTCTTTAGAACTTTTTTCTTAAAAAAGGGGACATGACAAGTCCTCCACTCTCAAGATTGTTTGTGCTCAAGAAATGAAAATTGGGATGTTCAAATATTGCATTCCCTTACCAATACTATCTATATGGCTGCAATCTAATAAATAACATATCTCCCACCTGAAATGATCCCTTTGTGAATTTCCTATCTACATACATCCTTTTGTTATTTTGGGTGACTTGCAGCTGATCCTTGAGAGTTCTCAAAATATCTTGACTTTGATTAACCAAATATCTTGCTACCAAAACTCTACTATCTATGAGTACTAACTCTGCAAACGTTAATGCATCATATTCATAGAGTGCTATGAATGGAGACATGACAATGGAAATGCAATGAGTTTTTTTGTAGCAATAATACCTAAAGTATAGCCATTTGATCCAAACCACATGTTTACTAGTGGAATATTTCCTTAAGTATCCTTCCATCCACTTGCTTACAATTGTAGTTTTCCCATCAATTTGTAGATGATAGCTTCTACTAGGTGTGAGCTTGGTTCCTATTAGATGGGATAAATCCTTCCAAAATTCACTAGGGAACTAGATGTCTCTATTGTTGATAATGTTCTTCTAGGCTTGTTGGTATATCCCTTAGCCATATTGTAATCTCATGAATTTCTATAATTGTTTCTTTAAGTGTTTCTTCATTTTCTAACATCTTTATTTTTTGTAGGTTTGAGTTTCCTTCTTGATCCAATTTTTTCAATTATCTCCTCTAGTACCTAATGTCCCTTTTTCTCAACATCACTCATTAGAAAACCTCATAGACTAGTAGAATCATGCTTTAATACAACTATAATATTCCTAGCATAAAATTCTAATAAAAGACTAAGTTTTAGATTGAATAGAACATATGAACACAAATATCACTTTGATATAATGATAAACTTTATAATTCTAACCACATATATGATATATCAAATACAAATCACTAAGACTCATTTAGAATGATATTCATTGCTCTCTTAGATGAACAATAGTATTACTATCATCCTTGTAGATTACTTGAAGCTCATATGCAATCCTTTAATGAGAATTCCCACAAGAATCAAATGGGTTTCATCCTCTAATCCTAGTGATTATTGGGTTTTCATCCAATGATCACAACTCCTATGGGTTTTTGTCCACATAAGGATGTAGAACACAATTACCACTAAATATAGAATAATGACATAATTATATGAAATCCATTACAAGAATTGAATCCCTATATTTGTATGCTAACAATTTCGCTCAAAGAATAGGTCAGCCCTAAGTCAAAATGGTGCCAAAGCCTAGAATTTAAATTTCACATGCTACACTAGGTCAAACTTAAGGAAAAAGTAGATTATTTTGGAATTAGAAAGTCACCCTATGAACCTATCCACATGATTCCCTAGCTCCTTCCATCTTTTTGAATCTTCACAATTGATTCCTCATGATCTGGAGGTGTCTTATCCATTATGCATGTTGAAGTAGGTGCCAGTTGCTTGACATAGTCATCTTCTGATAGCAATATCCTTTTGGTACCAGATCTATTTCCCTTGATATTATGATATGATGTGTAGGTATCATCATTGATTCTATGTTCCAAACCACAAGCCAAAATGTGCTCCTAGGGAGCAATGTGGAGGAATTCTCAGAGGCAATTCTACTTAAGTACAATGAGTCTAGATTTTAAATCTTCTAATGGAAATATCTTTCTAGTATATGATTATTTTTCCATGAGCTTTGGATATGATGTGTGGGTGTTATTATAGATGTTATATCCCAAACTACAAGTTGGGAGGATGTTTTCTGAGGAAATATAATAGGATTCCCAAATTCCACCCTTTAATTTTTTTCCCTAAAAAGGGGACATGATAGCTCTCCATGAAAATCTGAAGTGATACAATGTCCCCATACATTATTACATAAAGAAATGAAATAAATAATAACAATTCAAAAGCATTTTGACCTTCAAGTACATGAACTATAATTGTACTTGTTAATAATCATCTCCTTCCATGAACCTTTAGTGTAGGAAAAAGTATCCCCTTTTCACACTTAATTTAGGAATGATTAACATTAAAATTATCCTAATGTTTCCTTGATCTAGTATTCTAATGCGTTTTACATGTTCACATTAGGTTTAGCACCCTTTCAAGCTAAATAGACCTATTTTTTTCTTAATTTAGTGTTGTAAATTGTATTTATTTACACCTTCACATTAAGTTTTGGGTCCTATTACATTTATGACCTTCATACAATCATAAATAGGCCCCTAAGATCCTTTATTATGCAACACGAGGCTTATTGCAATTGAGATTTGGACATGATCAATAAATACATTCAATATCTTAACCCCCTGACATTTCCTATGCCCAAAAAGCCTTGTTGGGACCCATACACCACCTTGGGTGTATGAGTCCCATCCAGATGGGACCTATACGCCACGTTGGATGTATGAGTCCCATTTGGACCCTTCTTTAGGTTTTGAGTGGGAAATCAAGTTTTTGAATTCAAATTTGATGATTGTTGGCATTTGAGATCTAATAATTGGTAAGATAGATGGAAGTTCCTCTATGAACAAGGCTATTTAACTCATTTTTAGCTAGAAATTTTACAAGTGACCAAGAAATCAAGCATCAAGCATCTTAAGACATCACAAGAGAATCATAGATTATTTAAGAGAATTTATAACGAATTCAAGGGTAGATTTCTTCATCATGTCAAAGACATAAACCATCAAGTAGGTTGTTGAGCTAGTGTTGTGATATAGAATTCAAGATCCAAGTTAAGCATTGTTCAATATCTAATTCAAGATAGAGATCTAAAATATTCATGGAAACTTCATGTTAGATTGTAGATTTACACTTCAAAACATCATTCAAGGTATTATTGTTCATGTTTCATTGTTTCATCATAAGGTTTAATTACCTAAATGGGGTTTGACCAAGGAAAACCCCTATTTCCTAACAATCAACAAGTTTCATCTCTCTACATGTGTGATTGTAGATCTACGTGTTTTGAGACTTGAAGATCCTTTAGAGACTAAGTTACAAGATTGAAGAAAGTTTTCAAGGTTGTCACAAAGTTGTCACCTTACTTGCAAGATCACATAAAGTTACTTACAAGTTGCAATTTGGTGTTTCAAACTTAGAGATTTGGCAGGAGAGAAGCTACAAGAAAGCACTAGAAGATAGCATAGTTTTAGATCAACCCTAATACTAGGAATAAATAGCCACTTGTGGCATATGAGTCCCAATATACCAGATTTTAGACAGTTCCAATAGATCCTAAGTTGCCAGTTCCAGATTCCAGTTTTTGTGAGAAACCCTAAACTTGGAGTAAATTGCCCCTACTAGTGTATGACACCTGGTGTGCATTAAAATTCAATATTGTTAGGATTTCATACCCTTATTCAAGCCTCTTCAATTTCTAGGTGCACCTCTATACTTTCTCACTTTACTGTTCTAATTTGAGTTCATTTCTAGGTCATTTAATTAAGTCTTGCATACCATTTACATTTCTTGTCTTTCTAGGCCCTAGATTGGTGGTGAACCCCATTTTAGCCTTAAATAACACCCTAGGACACCCTTCTAGTAGATCTCTTTACCTCATCCCATCCTTGGATTGAGATATCTAGGGCTTCCTTAAATGAAACTTGAAGGAAATTTGTTGTTTTATCTCCCAAAATGTAGAACACCAATTTTCTCCATTTCAGAACCTATAGTGGTATTCCATCTTATCTTCATATTTAATAGAGGTTCATTATATTTATAATAAAATCAATTAATAAACCGCATAAATTTATACTTATATTATTATTTATCATATTAAAAAATACTCATTTTATGATCATCAAAAACCATTATCTTCTTCACATAGAAATTATGCGTTCGTGAATGATTTAAGAACTTCATTTTTCTACCCATTCAATATCCATAAAGTGTTTCCTTTGGATCATTATTGCTCTAATATGTAACTTGAAACTTTTTCTACAAAGGATTGGAAATATTTAAATTGAAGTCCCAATGTTTGCTAATAGCTCGATATCTTCTTCTTCCTTTCACTTTGTATTTCTTAGATAATTTAACATTTGTGTAGGTGCACCTTCCCTACCAATTTCTTTATTGGTGCTCATCAAATATTTTCTTTCTCATTGTATAGTTCCTTCATTTCCTACACTAGCCACTTCTCTAGGTGATATAGGATTGGATGTTTGATTTTAAATCAAGCACATTATTTCTAATTCGAGGCCTTAAATTTTTATTTTCATTCATTTAGACGTTTGAGTCCCTTCCTTTTAATTTTAAATCCATTTCCACTTCATTTAAGGCATGGCAGTTACAATTTGGCATTGATCTCATCCCTATTTGGTCCCACAAATCTTCTTTGCTAAGTATTTCTTGGTGAATATTATATGGCTCACATATCCCTATTTGGTCCCACAAATATTCTTTGCTGAGTATTTCTTTGTGAATATTATACCTCTAACACATCTTCCCTAAGGATTTCTTCATCTTTTATCTCGTCAAAGTTCCCCTTTTCTTCAATCATAACATTAGATAATTCTTTTACAATTTAAATGCAACTTAAACCCAAATTTGGATCTCCTTGATAATTATAATCATCCCTCTTTCCAAATTTTACATGACCCTTCTTTTGAAGCATGAGTATCTCTTCATTTCTTTGTACTAAATATTATAGCTTTCTTTTCCTATAACATTAAGTTGATATTGATAAACACCATGCTACCTTTTATTGCCAATCACACTTTCTTGAAAGCTTATAAAACCTATTATTCCGCATTGCTTTTTTGCACATTGACCAGGGTAGCTGCAATGATATCTAAATGAGAATACATCTCTTTGATGCATTCTACAAAAAAATTCATGTGCTTTTTCTTTGTTTCCAAATTTTGCATACATGTCGACCTAGCCACTCGCTACAGTTTGTAGATCCCTCCTTCAAGAGAGATCTAATTTTCTCTTCAAACTCACCCCTATACTTCACTTTGTAGTGTTGAAAAATGGGTCCTTTGAAATTTTTCCACTTGTTTTGGTCCTCCTTGTGGATTTTAGCTTAATTTTTCCTTGATATAGTGTTGTAATGTGGATAACACATTTACATTAGGTCTTGAGCCCTTGTGAACTAATGTAATTTAATGGTGCCTTGCTAAAGTGTTGTGAAGTGTTGTAACACACTTTCACACTTTTCTATGGTTTTATCAATTAATTAAGCATAATAAACATAATTTTAATCATAATCAATCTTAAACTTGCCTTATTTGAGGTGTTGTAAAGTGTTGTAACACACTTTCACATTCCTCTATGCTTTTCATTAATAATTGGGATTTCTTATGCTTTAATTGGCCCTATTTTGCATCCACACGCCATATTTATTACATATTTTTAAGGATAATCCCAACACCAATTAGTAACCAATTAGAATTTAGGTGTTCTTAGCTTGTGTGGCCTAGGTTTAGTGTCTAGGACTCATTCGTCTCCTTGGGCGAATGAGTCCCACCTAGGTCTTTTTGGCCTGATATAGGTTTAACACATTTCTAGACACTTTTTAATTTTTTTTCCCATACATTATATGTAATGGGACTCATTCACCACCTTGGGCGAATGAGTCCCACGTGACAAAAAATCAAATTTAAATAAATTTCTGGCAAGATTTTATTATCCTAGAAATGATGTCGGTTTGTAGTGTTGTAATTTTAGGAATTCTTGCATAATTAACTATAAATACAATGTTCTTTACTCATTTTCATCCTAAGCATGGGTGAAATCACAATATTGTCTCACTTTTTTCCCAAGATGGACATTTACATCAATACTTTTAATTGAATCTTCATCTTTTGAGAACTATAACAACTAAACCATTAAGAATTTGAAGATGATGTGAACTAGTGATTTGTGGCAATTTGTGTGTAGATTATAATTTTTTCTTTTTCATTTTTTAAAAAATAAATCATGAATCTTTCAATATCTCCTTTAATAACTAGTTTTAAATAGAAAACAACATTTTTAGAAAGTAACGCTTGTTTCATACAACATAACTATATACTTGTTGGAAATATTTTTTCAAGGGCTAAAATCTTGCAAAATAGAATTTTAAATGACATTATTTAATCCCTCAAAATGCAAAGAAAAAGTGGGTTTTTTCCAACATTTTGATAGGTGCGAATGAGACTCCATTATGGGTGTGATTTAATACTAGAGGGGTTCTATCCAAGGGGGTTTGATCTAAGGGGGTATTGTCTATCCCTCTTCAATTAAAAACCTTTAGATGGAGCCTCTCAAGACTTAAATGATTAGCTTTACTAAAAACAATGATTTCAGGCAAAAGTCATCATGTCCCAAAAGTGAGACACACTATTGTGTTAGTACCCGCATTCAAGTATTCATATCCTTGCATTCAAGAGTTTACAATATATCATTAAGCATTCAAGGAATTTAAAGGGAAGATTATCAAGTATTCCAGAGCATTCTTCAACCATCAATCATCATGTCAAAGATTGCATTCTTCATGTTTGTTATTGTGCTAACATTTGTGATGTAGAGTTCATGATCCAAGCAAGCATTGCATTCAAGATCTATCTCCTTCAAAAAAGAATCAAGAACTGCATCCATTGCATCCATTTCAAGCATACTTGTAGTACTTAATTGCAAGGGTTTGGTGAGTTGCAACATTGTCTTTTGTTCATTCATCATTCTCCTTTCATATTTTCTTTTATTTCAAGGTTTAATTACCAACAAGGGGTTTGACCAAGGAAAATCCCTATTCACTAACCCCCACAACATCTTTCCCTCTTTTGGTGTGTCATTTGTAAGGCTAGGTTGTAGATTTACTAAGAAGCCAAGTTGGGAAAAAGTTCTTAAGTCCTCAAAATCCTTGAAGTTGTCATCAAGCCTTGGAGAAGCTTGGAGAAGGTCTATAGGTTGAAATTTGTAGTTTTGGATTTGGAAACTAGTCAAAAGGAGCTCAACAGACCAAGAGGCACATAATCTAGTTTAGAATTTCTATAAAAGTAGAAGTGGACTAATTCACCATTATTAGCGAATGAGTCCCACTATGCAGGCTTGATAAATATTTTTACAGATCCAGATACCCTTTTGGCTAAAACCTACTCCAATCTATTTCCTTGGAAACTGGAATGATTCACCTAGCTTGGAAAATGGGTCCCATTCAACTTCAACAATAGATTTTTTAGTGATCTAAACCTCCATTCTACCTTCTTCAGTATTTGAGGTGCACACTTCCAATATCATAGATTTTTACCACATTTTGTTCATCTTTCTAGGTCATTTTGTATAGCACATTATGTTTTGCAATTCATTATCTTTTCCAACTTTACACTTGGTGGTGAACCCCTCAATAGATATCATTCAATCTCTAAAATAGTCCCTTTGCTATATTTCAATCTCCATTGCATTGAAATCTCAAGGTTTTGTTCTTGAGTGAGGAGTAAGAAATTATCTCTATCCTTTTAGGTCTAAAACCCTAGAAGTGAAAGAGAGTACACCATTTTCATCTTTTCACACTCTAGCCACTAAGGTTTAACTAGCATGTTAATGATAAAGTCTATATTGTCATGAAGATAAGAAAGACATTCTAGAAGATTGATCATACACACATAATAAATGACTATAAGTATAATGAAATAAGAGTTACCCACTGATACATTTTAATCAATTTTTTGATGACAGCCCGTCAGAATTTTGATGGTTGTTTGTCGGATGCCGGGCCAAAATTTTGACATTTCAAATGTCATCAAAATTCTGACGCAATAACAATGAAAAACAGCCGTCAAAATTTTGAAGGGGCCATCGTCGAAAAATTGATCAAAATGTATCAGTGACCCATGAGATTAAAGCATGGAAAATCATCATCTAGTAATTTTTCATGATTGCATGCTCATAGGAAAAAATAAATTCCAAAATTCTTTCATTAATTCAAAATGTGCATATCCTAAAATAATTACCATCAATGAGATGAGTTTTCTTTTGAGGCATTATATTATACACTTTGCATGCCTCTTCTATGCTTCCATATTCAACATACACATCTACCAAAGAATTTCTAACTATAATATCTAAAAAAAACCTCTTTCATTATGTTATATAAATCTCCCATTATCATGTAGGTAGTGAACATGGGTCAGACTTAAAGTGAACACACTAAGGTTTGAATTCTTATATGGCTTTGGGTCCCACTTTTACACCATTAAGTCATATTCTCTATTTTATTTTTGTCTTCTATTTCCCCTTTTCTTTTCCACTACACTCCTTTGACTCTCAATGGTCATGATCATTGCAACTTCCACCCAATCCATCTGTCACACTCATTGATAATGAAATTGACGTCTAAAATTGAATTTAAATTTTGAATCTGCCTCTCCCACTCAAGTAGCAACACGATGATTTCTAGTGCTCAATATACTCCTTTCGGGCTTATGTCTATGAAATATTCACTCTAGATTCAAGACTCTCATCACCTACTAAAGGAAAAAGATGTTTTTATGTATTTTTTTAATATTTTTCTACTTCTCATGGAAGGCTAGGTTTGGATGGAGACATACTAGTGATGGTGGAGAAAGAAACAGTGAGGCTCAATGGAGTTATCAGAATGGATTACAACACCACATATTGTATAAAAATAGTTGACACAAAACTTGAATCTACCATAAATTCCCTTAACACATAATGGGAGATGGAATTCACTCCTCCTCTTGATTACACAGAGCCTAAGAAGTTGGCAGTAAATCATGGTGCTATATCCACTACTACAACTATTACATGAATATCAAGAGAAACTCCACTTGTAGAGCATGTAGTAGAAATTGAATATAGATTTGGTGCCTGTAGAAATTTCATGCCAACCTTTGACAACCCATCATTGATAACCAATTTGAGAGAACCTTCATGGGCCATCTTGCATGAATTCTCCTTGAAGGGTCCTAAAATTGGCTAAGTCCTAGTGTTTTGGGATTTTGGGTTTTCACTTCCCTTCATACCAGCATGCCTTCATTGCTCCCACTCCTTCTTTTCCTTTCCTTTCCTTCTAAGTGTTTTGGATTTCAACCATCGACATTACCCTTTAACTCGTATTTATTCCTTTGGTAATCTTCATGTCTTACCCCTGACCACTTAAATCTCAAAGAGACTTTTCAATATTTTTCTATCTAGATTTGTTAGACATCGTGGGTAGGGATTCCCTCTTATCATTTTTAATCTCTTCATCTCAGGAAGTATTTCTTCCTCCCAATCCTTGATCCCCAAAATCACATTTTTGACTTTCAAGCATCAGACTTTTATCTTCCACCTTTCTTCCTTCTCACCTTCACTCCTTTCAAAAATTTATCTATGTTGAGTTTTTTGAAATCAGGCATTGACCTTCCCCTTTACCTCTTATCTTTCCTTAGTAAGAGGTACCTTAGACATCCGATCACCAATGGATACCTTCAAACTTTAGGCTTTGGCCTTCTCCTTTACCTCTTAGCTTTCTTCAGAAAGAGGTAACTCTTCTCTACAACCACTAATGGATCTTTTCGAACTTTGGCCTTTGGTCTTCCCTTTTACCCTTTTCATCTCTACAATAAGGCATAAGCCTCCTTCCTAACCTTTGAATCCTAAAAAGGGTTATCATTTCAAACTCTGTGATTCGATCCTTTGTCCTCCTCTCTTCTTTTCTTTTGGAATATGGTAAGTGGTATGCTCAAAGCCCAGTTCTCAATGATCTAATGCCAAGATGTGCATAAAGTATGAAGCAAAATTGAGGCCCGATCCTCAAAAAAGGTGTCATCATTTTCATAGCTTTAGACCATTTATTGCATAGAAAAATGTTCTCTTTTAGGATCAATGCCCTATCCTTTTAATAGATTTTATGTTTTTTTTAGGCAGTGTTGTTAATGCTTGAATCACTTTTTGAGTGGCCTATTTCAATTCTAGGGCTTCTAGGATGACATTTATTGCTCGCGTAACTTCTACAAGTGGATGTTATGGGTGCCCATACTCTTTTTTTTTTGTTTGTTGACTTTCTTAATAGATCCATGCCCTAATCACAATTTTCATGGGGAGGGATTCTTTCTTTCATGCACATACTTCATTGTTAACCCTAGTTAGTTTTAGGGTTCAATTTGTGGTTCTAAGTTATGCCTAAACTATAAACGTAAGAAATATATTCATTTCAATGGTTCTTCCTCTAGCTCCTCTAGGGTTTTTCTTTGGAAAACTTGCATTTTTCATCTTTGCAATTATAAAGATTGGCTAAATGTGTTTACATTAATGAATAGGATCATTGTTGTTGGTTCTCTCGTATTTTATGTATGACAAGTCTTTCATTACCTTCATGTTTGAGTGATATTATCCTTTTTCATGCTTATATGATGAATTATTTTATTTACAAATGATGTTTTGAGAATCTTCTTTCCTTCCAATACCTTTTCAAACCCTAACCTCCATGTTTTCCCTTGAGAATCACCAAAGAAAGAACTATGTGTGTCTTTTGGATCCTCTTCTTTGATGTAATGGGAAATATTATCTGGGGAAGAAACAAATTTACATATTGGTGTACAAAAACATTGCACTTGGATTGAAAGAGGAAGTCAAACTTCTCTAGAGATTCAACCTCATAGACTCAAAGGTCCCACACCTTGAAGTTGTTTCCATTGTGTTATGGGAATGTTGAACCTTGTGTTTAGCAGGGTTTAATTTCATGTGACAACAGTGCCTTCACGAGAGTTGGAAAGTTTCCTAATAGTTTTTAAGAGTGATGTTCTTTCCATAAAAACTATTGAGAGTGTTGTTCTCCATTATGATTACTAGAGAATAACCACTTTCAGAATGTGTTATGAGTAGTTCATGGACTAGCTAAATTTCCATAACACCAAATTTATAGCCCATGCTAGAAAAATTGAGGATTTTAACATCCTCTTTCATTCTATAGTGGTTAAAATCACTTCAAACATTTTTTTCGAATGTACTCTCGACCTATGCCAAAGCGGGAGCTTTGGAAAAGGGTATGGACATCCATTAAGACATAATGGATGTAGGATTATTATCAAATATTATAGTAGGAAATCATCTAGTAGACATGTATGAAAAATGTGGAAGCCTAGATAGGGCATGCAAACTATTTGACTAGATGCCTCAAAGAAATATGGTCTCATGGAATGCTACGATCACAAGATATACACAAACTGTGTTTGTTGAAAAGGAATTAGAAACTTTCAACTAAATGAAATTAATAGTCATAAAGCTAAACTTTGCAACCTTTTATAGTATTCCTCCCACATTTGTAAAAATGGGAGCTTTGGAACATGGCATGGACATTCATCATAGGATAATGGATAGAGGAATTTTGTTAGATTTTATAGTTGCAACTACCTTGGTAGGCTTGTATGTAAAATTTTAAAAGAATAGATAAGACACGAGAACCATTTGATAGAATGCCTCAAATAATTTTTTTCTCATGGAATGCCCTAGTTCTAGGATATTAACAAATTGTTTTGGTTGAAAATGCTTTATAAAATTTCAGCCAAATGCAATTGGTTGGTGTAAATCCAAACTCTAAAAATTTTTCCAACATCCTCCACACTTGTTCCTAATGGAAGATTTGAATCTACTCTAGTACATGTGTATTCAAAGTGTAGCTACATATTCATAAAACCTACATATTAAAAATTTGGAGTAATTTTGATACCTAACTGTAATTACAATTCATCACACAAATTAGCTAAGAGTATATGAGATTACAATTCATGATACAAATTAATTAAAAGTATATGAGATTAGGAGAGTTGAAGAAGGTTTAGATGAGGTATATGGTTAGGTTAAAATTGGTGAAGTAATATATTGTAGATGTGAATTTTTGTGTGTGTTATTAGTGATATTATTAAATTGTGATGATATATGTTCAATCTAGAGTTCTTAATGGGGTTGTTGTCTGAATATGCCATTCTATGTTTGTGAATTCATGGTATTCGTGTCTATGTTTGGATCATCATGTATGAATATGATCTATTGTAGCACAATATGAATTTTATTTATCCACAAGTAATACTTTTTGGACTAAATTGTTGATCATTGTTTAGGATTCAATGGAGTTGTATAGTCACCAATTTACAAAGATGGTAGCTACATGGTCATTCATGCATAAAGTAACATAGTGGTAATTTTGGTTAATCAAAAACCCAAATGATGGTAATCCTAAAAGAGATGGGATATTTTATACCTCTATTGCAAGTTGAATAGCATGTCTTTCCATAGTGAGGTGTTTCCTTGATTATCAAGGTTTTCTTAAGATAATTGCTATGTTAGTTTAAAGTTGTATAGTGTTGATTTGGTATAGCAAGGTATTATGTTGTGATAAATGTATTTCCTTGTTAATGTGTGTTAGGGACTATTGGAGTGGTTGTAGCCCCCCAAATTGTGTTGAATGTATTTGTGACTCAGATTTTTAGAGACATGTGTATGTCTATACGTATGCATTCTTATGCATATGCCAGTTGGTCAATCTAGTGATATTGAGAACTTTAGACTGGATAATGGGTGGATGTCATAATTTTCCTAGATTGGATAATGGGTGGATGCCATAATTTTCCTAGATTGGCTAAGAGGTGGATTCCATGGTTCTCTTGGATTGGTTCTAGAAATTAGCTACAAAGTTCTATAGATTTTAGAATCACTATACAAATAAAATGGGTTGAAGACCTCTAAAAGGCCAGACACCTCTATAACATCCTTATGAAGTTGAAAAAATAATTGTAATGGTGTATAGGAGGAAAAGTAGGCATGAAACATGGGTTGGAATCCAAGAAAAGTACTCTACACTCTAATAATAAATTGGTAATACATGTTCCTACATTATATGGATCAATAAATAACTTTTGTTAGAATATTTAGATGAATGCATATTATCTCTAAATTCATGAATCTAACTACAATTATATTTGACTATTGTATTAACTTTCTGATATTTATTTAGCCAATATGTTTATAGGAGAAAGGGGTATATTTTATTAAGGACTCCATCAAATATGTGTAGTAAGAAGCATTAAGGATTGTTTTGTGATAGTTGACAATCATCAAATTATTTGTTAATGATCAAGAGGCTTGTTATTAATTTTAAGGAATTAATATTTAAAGTCTAGAGAATTGTAAAGGATATGTTAATAGTTATAGATTATAATTCTATGTGTAAACTAGTTGTGTAAAATTTGATCCATCACCTCAAAGATATGTTGAATGTGCAAGACAACAAAGAGGTGGATGAATTAGTTGCACATTAAAACATCAAAACCCTTATTAACATTTAGATTCATGCATCACTTTAATAAAATTTAATGATTTAGCATAAAATAAAATAACATAAAGTAAAAATCATCAATTCCATGCACAATAGAACACTAGATTTATGTGGAAAACCAAAGGGAAAAACCACAGTGAGGAGTATCTCACAATATAAATTAATTGCAATAGACAATACAATAGTCTTAGTGTTGAAGGGCTCACTGCCCAAAAGAAAGAAGGATTCATTGCCAAATTATAGAAAAGAAGTAAAGAAGATTGTTACAATGAGAAATCCATCTCAATGTAACAAAAATGTCCACCACAACATCGCCGGAACATTCGTAGAATTTTTGAAGACTGTAGACACCTTATGATCACTAATTCTAGTAGTCTAACTCATTAATTCTCACATCACACTTTATAAATTTGTACTTCATTACTCTGCAATTAGAATCACATGCACTACTCACAAATCCTCTGTTAAAGCAACAATTATTTATACCTTCCTCAACTTTGAAGTAGTATCCAAGGTTAGCTATACACCTCAACCATGTAAAATCAAATTAGGTCAGTACCAAAACATTCTTGTGGTGGAAAGGAATGAAGGTTCACGACATCACACATTAACTTGGGCCTAAATCCACTCATACATGTAATGCCACACTTCCATGAACATCGAAGCAAATATGCAATTAGTGTAAATACCAAAGATTGGTCGCATCCATGTAAACACCATAAAATATTTAATTACATGCTTCCTTTGATTCAAAGGTGAATCACTGAAAATAAATATCACTTGAACACAATCTGGAATATTCCACAAACACTATGAAATCTAGCAAATTCCTTGGCAACAACTTTCACCTTAAGAATGTACACACCCAATACACTTAGATAATCTTCCACACATTTCAACTCAAGATATCAACTTGCAGAGTACCAAACCATGAAAAAATTCAACTAAACATAGATATGAACCTTATCAATATGTTTCCAAAACTACAAGACTAGAAACCAAACTATGGAGAAATGCAGAGAAAAATAATTTCTCCCAAACATCACTGGAATACAAATTTCACACACTGGTGAACACAACTTTCACTGCACAATGATATTTAATAAGAAAATATGGATATAACACCACTAAACTCCTATGATCAACATATCCAAACCACACAAGAAGATCTTCAACACAAAAGAAATGCAGAGAAAAACTAGAACACCACTTTGTATGTTAGAACACCTCTTAACCACATTGTTTCCTCTTTTATTCAATTTTTTTCAAAAGCACTTGGAAACATAGCAACACAAACACAATCTTATCATCTATAAAACCTCATCATCACAACCAAACCAACTACAACATAGCAACTCAGCCATACACATGCTTATCAAATCAACACTAGATATTGACACTAGTAATACTTACTAATGACAACATAGTGAAACTAATCAAAGCACCACCACAAAATCATCAATGAAACATCATAGATCTTTTGAAATCAAGGCCAACACCAACTACTCATACTTACAAAAATATAGAGTTATTTTTTCAATACTATTATTCTATTGTGTGATATAAATTAATTAAGGCTTGTGTAACATAGGAAAACAAGCTAGATTAAGAAATACAATGCAATAAACTCAAATCTAAACCTATGATAACAAAAAAGAACAATGGAACAATGAAAAGCATAAATACAAGAACAATCTCATGAAAAGTCTGTAATTCCATGAATAACCTTGATTTCCCTTCTCCATTTTTCCATTGTATGATAATTTCCCTTAGATTTCTCTTAAGTGTGCAAGTATAGCCTCATGGTAGTGTTACTAGAAAAAAATAAAAGATTCTAAAGTAAGTTGCTTCCAAAATTAATAAGATTTCGCGAGGAGTAATAATAATGAAGGTAAAGCCAATTTATAGAAAACATGGTTTTTGAATAACAGGCCCAGATTGAAAGATAAACTGACAATTAAGATTGAAATATGTGACATGCATTTGAATTAGGGTTGAATTAGTGCGAGTTAAAAAGCATAAAAGGTGGAGATTAAATTAAATAATAATTTAATCTTTAGTTAAGACTATTTCAAACTCAAAAGAATAAAGTTTGCATGTAAAGGATAAATACTAGCATAGAAGAAATAGTCTATTAGAATGCACGAATGAATTAATTAAATAATTAAAGCTATTTAATTAATAGAAGTTTGCACATAGAAGATAGTAATTTATCTAACTAACAGATTGATTAAGATAGAGAGCCTATTCATTAGAAATAATCAGATATTAAATCAAGAGATAACTGAATGATTTAATTAAATCTTGACTTAAGTGATAAATGACTAATTAGATAACTAAGCAATTATCTAATTATAGAAGAATATGCTAGGAATAATTCTTTTTATGAATTAAATGATAATTTAATTCAACATTCAAAATTTGAGGATTAAATTAAATAAATAAAGATTTATTTAATTGACTAGAGAAAAGGTTAAAGAATAAATTAAATAATTTTAAATGAGTATTTAATTATAGTTGTAAATGTGATGAGAGTAAATTAAATAACAATTTACTTAATTTTAGAAAGAGGATAAACTCAATTAGTGACGTAGTTAAATAAATAGTATTTATTTAATTAATCAAGATTGAATAAAGGTAAAAAATGAATTAATTAAATAATTAAAGTTATTTAATTAATAGAGGATACATGAATTTTAGAAAATAATAAAATAATTAACAAATTTTAATTATAATTATGAAGAAAATTAGAGTCATGTGCCTAGACCAATTTTCAGTGTCTATAGTTTTCCCCTCTTTGACATAATGCCATTTAGGCATTTGTGTCAAAGAATAAAAACATAACATCCCCTAGTCATGCCCCGGTGTGAAATAGGCAAGGGTATGCCCCCTTGAGAAAAATGATGAATTTTTGAAAAATTAAAAAAAATGGAAATTGTCCCAATTAGATAATTTGATAGCTAGAAGTTTGATGGTGGTGACATAAATCACTTTTAGAAAAGTTTGGTAGCTGAAATAGTCATCTAAAGTTGGTAAATAGTGCACCCAGAACACAAGGTGTGAGAAAAACCCTAGGTATAACTAGGATCTGGGTGAAAAATAGATTCATTTGCACACCTCAAGTTTAGAAAACTTTGATTTTTCTCTAGAAACTATAGCCAAGATGTCACTCGTTCCATACACTAAGCACCACGGTTATCGAGTTAGAATTTTTAGACGGCTAGCCAATGCAGGACCCCCGGTATGTACCCCAAAATCATCTTTTGAAATTTGATTTTTCATTCATTTTTAGGTATTTAAAATTTATTTTTCAAATGCATCACTTTGCATTTGATGCAAATGCGTTCGTATGTGACGCATCTGGTCACGATATGACACATGTGTAAAAACAAGTTTAGACTCTTTTTTGCATGTAGGTGAATCAACACATTTTTTTTCTTTTGCATCACATTTGTAGTTCCAAGTCACTTTTGTTTAGTTCAATGTTGCATGTACTATTGTGCACCACATTTGATGTTATGCATATGCATGGTTGTTTGCTTGTGCTTTTTGTTCAACACATTTTCTTTTTTGTGATGCATCTACATGGTTGCTCGCATGTGTTTTCTCCCTCATTGCATGTGCATTAAATAATGCATATGCATGGTTAAATGACTCATTTGAATTACTATGATGCATTTTCTAGTTAAAAAAATGAATGTGCCATTTTGGAATGAATTTTTTATAAAAAAAATAATTTTCCTATCAAAAAAATTTGAAATCTTTAGGTGTAAAAATTGGTTTTGTATTTTTGACACAAGGTATTCATTATGCATTTGTAGGTCACTTTGGATCTGATATACACTTGGGAGTTGAGGCCATTGACATACGAGTTGCGAGAACAATTGTGTAGTGGAGAGAGCCAAATGATATGGCATCTTGGATTGCATCATGTGACCTTTATGCCCAATATTCAAGCAAGCTGAGGGATGCTCACCACACTTTGTGAACGATGGCACTCAGAGACTTCCTCTTTCCATTTTCCTATAGGAGAGGTGACTATTACTTTAGAGGATGTCTATAGGATTCTTCGATTGTTGATCAGGGGCAAGAGAGTCCTTTATGATGCCTAAAGGGGTTATAGCAAGATCACTTGTTATTATCATCATGACGATGTCAGACAACTCAGGATCGAGCATTATGAGATTAGATGGCATGTACTAGCAGAGAGTTATGAACGGTTGGATTTTTTGTTGTGTAATTTTATTAGTGGGATTGTTCTACCAGAGCATAGAGGACATGGGTTTCCTGTGGGCTAGGGTGAGATGCTAGTAGGGATGTTAGAGAGATAGATCGTAGATGCATGGGGCCCATGTCTACTAGAAATGTTATATTTCCACTTGTATGATATAGCGTATAGGGAGGCGCAGTCTATGAACCATGGTACTACTCTTCTGATGATCTGGGCATGGGAGCACATATTTTTTTCTTGCCCACCTATTATATTTGAGCTATATGATAGGTCTTCGTATGTTTTCTGATATGCTAGCACCATCACTTAGACTCATTTTGGGGATACTAGATACTGGAGGCATACTTTTGACACTCTTGATCAGTTTATATGGAGGTCTTACATGGATTCTACATAGTGGTGTGATGAGCATGAACACTTTCCTTTATGTTGACATACACAATATTTGATTGGGAGGACTATTTCTAGGGATCATATTATTGAGAAACACCTGCTAGATAGACTTCTTTAATAATTTGGTGAGGTTGAGGATGTGCCAAGTGGAATAGTTGAGTTTGCTCAATCTTCTAGGGAGATTCCTCTATGGGGGCCATAGATTCCTATAGCGACAATGGAAGTAGACATAGATTCCTTATAGCTAGTACAGTGGGGTTGGAGGGGTGGAGCGACAGATCTAGGGATGACAACAAGGTATCATGCTTGGTGGGAAAAGCATAGGAATATGCCTTTGATAGATCCTAACCAGCCAGCACCTATAGAGTATCGAGGGCTAGGCCCATGGGGTCAACGTGGTAGAAGGAGAGGTGGTAGAGCTAGTAGAGGTGATGGAGGTGATGATCAAAGAGGAGGAGATGGGAGGGGTGGTCGACGGAGTCAACAAGGTGGTAGAGGCTGAGGTGGAGATCTATCACCTGTCCACAAGGAGGAGGGGGAGGGAGAGGATGTACCTATGTTGGAGATGGGTAGAGGAGAGGAAGCCATTGGTGAGGAGCATGCTATAGAGGAGGCTATTAGTGAGGAGCATGTTGAGGAGGAGGTCATTGAGGAGGAGGTGGAGATAGATGCCCTTGGTCTATTGGAAATATATTAGGATGATGATGATTTTTCAGAGGAGGAGATGTGAGATCAAGAGAGGGAGGTCTGAGATACGATTACTAAGGAGTGGGATGTTGACGAGGGAGAGATGACACAGTGAGAGAAGGAGGGTCCCATTGATCAGTGAGTAGCTGACATACAAGCTAGAGTAGAGGCCTTGGAGGAGCAAGTCAGAGCTATGAAAATGGAGAGGGATAGTGCCTAATTAGAGAGAGATTAGGTGGTAGCACAAAGATAGGAGACAAAGTAGAGATTTGTGGAGTTTATAGCTCTTTGCACTAGATCAGCTACAACTTTTGCTCATGAGTTGGTTAGGGCTAGCAATAGAGAGAGATACTACAAAGATTTGTATGCGTAGGAGGTGCCTCTTGAGAGATGGGCTCCTAGTTATTTGCAGGTGCATAGTAGTATTTCACGCAGTAGGTCACACTACAAATCACATTGCAGATCCCAAAGAACTATGGATGTTATAGGACCTCACAGGATAGGGCCGTATGATAGGCCCCCTTCTACATAGGGATCATTGACACCTCCCCATCAGTCACCTCCTCACTCTCCACATGGGAGTAGTGGGATTTTTGACTAGGGACATGTTATATTTATTTGTAGACATTGTATTTTGATTATAGAGCCTGCGAGCTCCATTTTGAGAGATACATTATGACCTTGTAGTGTGACACTTTTTGAGCACTATATATATCATTTTTGGTAGCAAGATATATGATATGCAATTCTATATAGTATTATGCAGTCTTCAATTTGATATGCATTTTTTATGGATGCCAATATTTACTTTATGATGTTAATGCAACTTATGATATTATGTTGATTCTATATGATGACGTATGCATTTACTTTTATGGTATCTATCCATGTCATGTATGCATTTAAGATTATGAGATGCAATGTGATATATATATTTACAATGCCATGTGAATGCTATACAATTTATGATGGTGGATGCATGTTATGTTATGGATTCCTAGATGCGATGGATTTGTATATTTTTGTGCTTCTCAAATGCAACATATATGTATGGTTGACTATGTATATATGTATGACAATGTCTAAATGATGTTTCTAACATGAATGCATATGCAAGATGCTTTTTTCTTGTGTGTCATAGGACTCCATCATAATGCATGAAAGAAGAAATGTTAGTGCAAAAAAGTTGAAAAGTAATATAAAATACATGGGTGTTAGTATTATAAATCTTCAATGTTTTTCCAAAACACAATAGGCCTTGCATTAAACCATCATTGGGTAGTAATTGATACAAATGGACAGCAAACACCATGATATGAGATAGAGGGTAAAAGCACAAAGCTGTGTCACACTTTCAGCCAACTTATCAGCACAACTGAATTTAAGTATTTCTAACTAAAAATCAATTTTGGTCAAATATATGATCTAGTAAGATTCATTCTAGCTAAGTTAGATACTTCCACAACTTTTTCAACTGAAATTGTTGGCTAAAAATATATGGAGCACCGCTTTGTGTCCAATTTACCAAAAAATAAAAATTATTTGAAAAACTTGAAGTTTCGATAACTCTTTCTAATGTAAATAACATATTTTTAAAAATATTAAAATACCCTTTTGTAGATCTATAAGTGTAGTTTCCAAAAATATATTTATTTTAATATTTTAATTTTAATTTTTTTTTTTTTTACTAAAAGTAGGTTATCAGCATAAAATATTAGGTTGATTACTATGCCAAGGAAAAACACTAAAACTTATTAAAAAAAATTGAAAAAAATATAATGCACTAGATAAAAGAATCGACTATTTTAAGATGGTATATTTTTTTTCCATTTTAAATAAATATTTAATATGAAAGTTGATGTCTGATGAAAACTACTGGTTTTTTATTCATGCACATTTTAATATTTATTTAAAAATATATATTTATCAAAATTGGAAAAACATATATCTATGCACTAAAATTTCAAGTTATAAATTCACATTAAAAATTTGAAAGAAAAAAAAAATTTACTATAAAAGTTTGACATCCCATGCAAATTCATTTTTCATCATTTTATTAGCAACTAAATTATAGCTTTAATTTATTAAAAACTAGTTTAAAATGATTTTTCTTTTTTCTTTTTTAAATACAAACATAAAATATACTAAAAAATACATATTTTACTAGTTTACATCATTTCAAAATTTGAAACATATATGCCACTTTTTAGTGATTCAAGTTTAAAAATTGGATCAGCATTGGTTGTTTCCTTTATAAAGTGTGACACAACTTTGTGCTTTTACCCTAGACCAAGGTGTGCAAGGTCGTCCACCTACTAAAAATAGATAGTTGCAGACAAGGAATGTCCTTACTCATACTAAGAGAGAAGATGCCCCAGTCTTTTTGTCAAGACAAACCACATACAACAAACAAATAAAATACAAGTCATGAGACATCATTTCTACTCTAAATCCTTCATGGGACATTCTCGAGGAAGCTAGTAATGTAACTCAAAGATAAAGCCAAAAGACAGTCAACAAATAACAGTTAAAGAAAAAGAGTCCTAATACAATGGTGCTTCTTTAAATCCTTCATGGGACATCCTCGAGAAAGCTAGTAACCAGACTCAAAGACAAATCCAAATTAAAAGATAAGACAAAACAAGCCATAATGTCAACAACCAGTAAAAATACTTTCCAAAATTTGATCTGTTTGTTGTTTAATTGTCTAGGAGATTGATACGATGATTTTTATAAAGCCTGGATTCAAGAATGACACATACCATATAAGACGTTGAGTCTAGTTTTGATCATGTGACCACCTATATAAGGCAATGGTGATTGTTTGAATAAATGATCATTTCTATTTTCAGGAAGGACACATCCTATATAAGACATAGGTTGATTGTTTTTTGTTATTGCTTTGGAAATTTGTTTGATTTGGACTTGATGAAATTGTTGACTTGTTTTTCTTGTTGATCCGTGACTTTTCTTGATGTTCTAGCAATTGTTTGTTTTGAACGATAATTTATGACACAATGAACCCTAAAGGACTGATCTAGCGCAGCATCAAGGGCTTGTCGATTGATGGACTTTCCTATGTTATACACATAGAGACCTCATAGTTTGACTAGACTTTGACCGACAAGACATACTAAAAAGGATTTGATTTATTTACAGATATGAGAAGTGTGTGATAGTGAATGTCACAAACCCTAATGGACTAACGTAGTGTGGCCTCAGGGGTTCATCAATTGATGGTCTTTCCTACATTATACAAACATAGGCCTCATAGTTCGACATGACCAATGACTTTTTCTTATAGACAAATGGATTGAGTCATGATTTTATACAGACAAACCTAAAAGGACTAACCTAATGCTTTGAGGGAACATAATTAGTATATGGCCTTGTCTATATCCAGTCGTAGAGGCAACATAGTTCAACAATGACAAAGACTGACTGACGTGACTAATTCTGACTCTATTCTTGAATTTTTGACATGTTTTGATTTTTCTGTCTTTTTGAAGTTTTCTGATGTTTTTGGATTTTTTCAGGACATTTTGTGATGTTTTTGTATTTTTTTAGGACATTTTGTGATGTTTCTAGATTTTTTAAATGGTTTTACACCATCAAAACAACCATTGTAAGAACCAAATGACATAAGTCAAGTGTCTTCCCCCAGTCAAGTATAAGACCAATTTATTATGGGGATAAAAAGTGTGTTCGATGTCAATCATTCCAAGTTATGGAAAGGACAACCACTTATTATGAATGGTATGTGCAAGTGGTGAATAGGAGAGATAGGTGATATGACCAAAAAGTCAAGTGGAAATGATGGTAGACAAAGAAGTAGAGTCAACTACACATGGTGCCTGTTTGCCAAGTTTTCAGCATGACACTTATCTAGAGCACCACTAAAGTGGTTTTCACTATTGGACAACTTATTTCTCTTTACTATTTTCTTGATTTTTTGATTTTTTTATGTTACCAAGACACCTATTTGCTAGGTTTTCCCCTAGGTAATGATTTTTTTATTTTTTTTGTATTTTTGTATTTTTGATGATTAAGACAAGGCTCTCAGAAGCTATGCGTCGAATTTGTTCATATGAAGGCTATTGATTGGTGTTGATAATGGTTCCCCTTCAAGTGTAGAAAGTTGATATTCTCTTGATCCAAAGGCTTCTGTGACAATGTAGGGTCCTAACCAATTTGGTTCAAACTTTCCTATTTTTTCTTTTTCTACTTGATTCTTTGGATTTTCCATTAAGACCAAGTCACCAATGTCAAAATTTTGATTCAAGACATTCCTATTGTAGCTACAATGAAGATGATTTTGATATGCTTGGAGGTGATCTAGCACCTTTTGTCTTTATTTGTCCAAGAACTCTAGCTCATGTAGTCTTGACACAAAGTACTCTCCATCGTCAATATGCCCTTTCAAAGATACCCTTAGGGAAGGAATCTCGACCTCAATAGGAAAAATAGCTTTAGAACTGAATACCAAGGAATATGGAGGGGCCCGAGTGGGAGTACAGATGCTTGTGCAGTAAGCCCATAAGGTAGGGTTAAGTTGTAAATTCTAATCACGATCGACATCATTGAAAGTCTTTTTAAGGATTTTGATGCTTTTTTTGTTAGATGCCTCAGCTTAGCCGTTACCTTGTGGGTAATATGGAGTGGAAAAGAGGCGTTGGATATGGAATTATTCATAGAGGTGATGTACTTCTTGGTTCTTAAATGGATGACCATTATTTATGATTATGGATTGAGGTACACCATACCAACAGATGATAAAGTTAAGGATAAACTTAGAAATCTATGTGTTGGTAATGTAGGTCATAGGAATGGCTTCAATCCACTTGGTAAAGTACTCAGTCACAGTAATGATGAATTTATGACCATTGGAGGAGTAGGATGTATCTTACCTATGAGGTTGAGTCCCCATTGGGAAAAGGGCCATGGTGATGTTATTAGATGGAGCTCCTATGTTGGTGCATGTATCAAGTCTCTGTGAATCTGACACTGATTACATTTCTTGAAATTTAGACATATGGGTCCTTTTCCATTGTAGGACAATAATAGCCCAATATCATAATATTCTTAGCTAAGGTAGGACCACTAGAGTGGGATCCACATATACCCTCATGTACCCCAAGCAAGGTCACTTGTGCTTCTTTAGTATCGAGACATCTCAATAGGGTATTGGCTAGGGTACGTCTATAAAGGGTATCTCCAATGATGGTATACTTAGCTGACTTATGGATAAATGTCCTACATTGGTTGTTCGAGAGGTCAGGGGGTAGGATTTTGGCATGGAGGTAGTCATATATGTCTTTGTACCATGAGGAATTGGGACCAACAATCTCACACACCATCTCCAAATCTAGGATGTCAAGGGCAGGGACCAAAAGTTGTTCTACCAAAAACTTGAATTTAGGCACATTGCTAGGTATTTCCAAGAGTGAAGCAATAGTTTCCATGGTGTCTGTTGCCTTGTTTTGAATGCGAGGTATCTGATGAAAGATGATCTTTTCAAAATATTGTTTGAAACTATCTGCCATCCACTTGTATGGGGTGAACTTTTCATCTTTGGTTTCATAGTCATCATTAACTTGTCAGACTACTAGCTGAGAATCACGATAAACTTGTAGGTGCTTAATCTTCCATTTGATTGCCATTCGAAATCCTACTACAAGAGCCTCATACTCTACTATATTATTGGTGCATGAAAATCAATCTTGAATGACTTAGGAATAGTGTCACCCTATAGTGTGATAAACAATATACCATCCCTTGAGCCATGATTTGTGTGGGACCCATCAAAGTATAACTTCTATGTCATTCCCCTATCAAGAGTGAAGATGAACTCATCAGGAAAATATGAAACTAGAGGATGATCTACCTTAATCAGTGCATCTGCCAATTGGTTAGCAATGACTTGTCCTTGTATAGATTTTCTTTCTACATATTAGATATTGTATTCACTAAGTACCATTTCCCATTTAGCCAATCATCCTGTTAATGTTGGTTTACTAAGGAGATATTTCAAAGAATCTATCTTTGTGACCAACATAGTTTGGTGGTTTAACATGTAGTGCCTAATTTTTTGAGTATCAAATAATACTGCAAGACAACCATGTTCAATGGTACTATAATTGAGCTCATAACCTACCAAAGTGTGGTTGATATAGTATACTTCCCTTTCATGACCCTCATTATCATTATGTGTAAGAAAGGCTCCTAGTGCTGATGTGGTTGCTGAAATGTAGAGTATCAAAGCTTGTCCCTCTATAGGTGGCATTAACATTGGTGGTGTGAGTAGGTAATCCTTGATTAGTTGAAAAGATTCTTGGCATTTACCTGTCCATACAAATGGTACCCCTTTTCTGAGTAGATGTTGGAAAAGATGTGTTTTATCTGGTAACTACACTATGAATCATCTGATAAACTATAGTCCCCCTTGTATCATCCTTAGTTGACTTATATTGGTTAGTGGAGGCATTTCCATTATAGCTTTCACTTTTGTTGGGTCTACTTCAATGCCTCATTTAGAAATGATGTATCCTAGAAGTTTTCCTAATTACACTCCAAACACACACTTCTTTGGATTTAGCCTCACTTTGTATTCTTCTAGTCTTTGAAAAATATTATCTAAGACCTATAAATGATCAACCCTTGTCAATGATTTAGATATCAGATCATCCACATATTCTTCTATTAGAGTGTGTATTAGGTCATGGAAAATAGTTTTCATGGCGCATTGATAGGTTGCTCCAACATTTTTAAGTCCAAAGGGCATGGCGTTCCAATAACAAGTTCCCCATGGACAAGTAAAAGCTATCTTATGTTGGTGTTTAGGTGTGATTCTGATTTGATTATATCTCGAGAAACCATCCATAAGAGATAACATTTCATATCCTACTGTTAGTTCCACAATCATGTCAATATTTGGCAGAGGAAAGTCATCTTTAGGACATTCTTTGTTTATATCTCAAAATTTTGTATAGATGTAGATGCCCCCTGTTGGTTTTGTCACTAGTACAAGATTGCAAATCTAGTCTACATAGTCAATTTATTTGATAAACCTGACATCCAACAGTTTCTTTAGTTTAGCTTTGACTAATAAAGCAATTTGTGGGTGCATTTTTCTTAATTTCTTCTTCACGGGCTTAACATCTAGTTGTAATGGAAAATGATGTGATACAAGTTCAGGATCCAGTCCAGGCATGTCAGCATATGACCATACAAAGTTGATCTATCTTTGTGTGAAGAATTTGTGAAATTCAGGTTGCTTTGTTTCTGTCAAAGATGCTCCAAAATAGATTATCTAAGGATTATCTCCAGTGCCTATGTTGATCTCCACAAATTATTCAACTAACATTGGTGACTTTTCTTGAGCAATGGGGAGAATGTTCAAACCTCCATCCTTGGGTGCCTCAAAGAGGTTTTTTCCCTTGGATGTGTCCCTTTTTTTTCTTTTTCACTATCCAAAGGCACCTTTTGGTTTTCACCTAGGGACTCGTCATTTTTTTTTCTTTTTTTTTGCGACTAGAGGGTTGAATGGACTCCTCAAAATAATCCATGTTATCCAAATCTATGATAAATTGATCCTTATGGTCACCACTAGGTATTCCTTCTCTTAGTCTGAGGAACTCAACTATTGCTTCATTTTTCTCAAAGATATCTAAGATAGGGGTGTCTTGTTGATCCCAATCGATGAGCTTAGGATATACTAAAGGAATGTCATTGTCAGAAGTATCAAAGTTCAAAGGGGTCAAGGTAAAGGCTGATTTTTTCACATATTCACAAAAGTTTCTTACAAAATCCTCCTTACTCTTTTTCTTGGGCATGGGAAGATTATGAGATGGGCCTATTGTCAAGGTTTGGATATCAGAAGTGGATTTGTCATGTTCCCAAGAGGTGGGATCAAGGGATTCCCAATAGTAATGTTTAAACCATTCTTCTTTTGTCAAAGTCATTTGTGGACAAGAATTCGGTGGATTTTGTGAGGATTTAAGCATTTGGTCAAGTTCCCCAAATAGTTTATCAAGGTCTGTGATAGAGGTGGAGGATAGGGAATCCCACTCATATTCATTAGAGTTGGGAGAATCACAATAGGGTTGGTAAGATGGCTCATTAGATGTCTCGATAACTTCAGAAGCACTTACTTCCTCTAGTAAAGGTGATGCGGTACTAGAAACTCCAACCTATAGTGGTTGAAACCTAAGCCCTAGGCCTTTCGACCATTTAGAAACAATGATAGGTTCAATCCTCCCATTCTGATGTAATCCTAACCCACTATATCCACTATATCCTTTGCTTTGCACTATCATGAAACCTTTTCCATATTGATCTATGGGTATCTGAGTAGGTGGAGAGGGTTCATCATTTTCTTCTTTGTATAACCAAGAGGTCACATCTTCTTCATTTATAGCTTCCTTACTTAGTTCCCCCCATTTTGTGAAATTCGTTGTGGGAGGGATGTTTATGGTGACCACCAATTCTCTGCTATCTATTTTTGGTAAACCGTATGATTTAGGAGGAACCAAATGGATGATACATTAAGATTTTTTCATATGATATTCTAGACAACCCTTATCTTGGATCGCAACCTTAGGAGTGGAAGCTAATGATTGTGAAGTGGATGTTTCAAAAAGAGTGGGTGGATTGATGTACTGGGATGAGTTGGAAGGTGAAGCCTCCTGATTTATAGGCACCTGTTGTTGGCATATTCGTTGTAGGTTAGTGCAATATTGGAAAGGATCAAGATCACCATCTATTATGATCTTGGTACCATTGTATGGGAATTTAATACATTGATGGTAAGTGGAAGGGGATATCTTCATAGCATGTATCCACGGTCTACTGAGTAAAAGGTTATATGGGAGGATGAGATCCAAGACTTGGAAATTGGTATCCAAAACCATTGGACCAATTCTGATGGGGAGCATTACAAATCCTTTAGATGATAACTCTTCGTCATCATATGTCTTAATGAAAATTCTTTTAGTGGTGTCTACAAATGCCTCTAAGAAGCCTAATTCCTTAACCAATTTCAAGGTACAAATATTCAACCCTACTCCTCCATCTACGAAGACTCATCTAACTTTTTTTTTATGAACAAGAACTTCAAGGTGCAAAGGATCATTATGGTTTGTCTTCTCGGTTGCATAATCTTGTTTAGAGAAGGTAGTATGATGATTTTTGGTTAGGTAACCAACCATCTCTTGGAAATGATTGACATCAAGGTTGTTGTGGATGCTTGTGCTTCGCAAAGCTTTGTCTAGAATAGACCAATGATTTGGTGATATATGCAATAGTTCCAAGATAGAAATTTGCATTGGGGTCTCCCCCAACTAGTCAAGTAGGTTATAATAAGGCTTGGAATACTATGGTTGTTGCTATGATGGAGGGCCTTGGATTGTTATCTTGGTTCAGCGATTGTTGATGACACACTCGAGAGTTTTCTTTAAATGGTAATAGTGTTGACATTCTCATCGGCAGCTCGAATGTGATTTATGATTGGGCCATGGTTATAATCATACTTGACATTATCATAGTTGGCTGAAGTATTGGTCTTATTTATTGAACTTGAGGATTTTCCTTTTCCATGGTCATGTAATGGATTAGTAAAGACCTTGTGATTAGTGTTTGTGGACGTCTATTTTTGTCTGTTAACTTCAATAGTTTTGTTCTCAACAAGATCATGTATGATGTTCTTCAATAGTCAAAATTTTTGTAGGCTATGTCCCTTAGTCTAATGGAAATCACAAATAGAAGTGTCATCCCACCAAAAGGGTTTAAATTTTCCTAGATTGTATTGTCTTGGCTCTTGAAGCTATATGAGGTTGTGTTGCAACAGTTGTTTGAAGAACGATTCAACTGGTTCCCCTAGGACAGTAAACTCACGTTTTGGAAACCTCCTTTGTTGTTATGGTCATTAGATGTTTTGGACAGTGTTGGGAATTTTATTGATGTTGTTAAGTGTGTTGGTAGAGGGGTTATGTCCTCTAAGTGTAATGATCGGTCCTGCTTGTAGGGTTTTAGCATCAACAATCCCATCACTGGTAACATTTTTGTTTCGAGACCAAAACTTGTTTCTATCATTAGGAGTGTTCTGCACATTTGGATTTATATTTAGCATCTTGAGTTCACCTTTGTCAATGAGACCTTTTTCTAGTATGATTCCATTTTCCACTATTTCCACAAAAGAAGTGCAACAATGTACTCTTAAGTCCCTTCTCAATTTAGAATTGAGATTTTCTAGGAATATGGTGACCTTCTATTTTTTAGGTATTTCAATAGGGCATGGACTGGCTATACTTCTCCATCTCTGTATGAAGGTGATGAAGTTCTCTCCTTCTTGTGTAGTGTGATACAAGGTTGCTATGGTGATCTCATTGTCAATGATAAAAGTAAAATGTTCGATAAAAATTTCAGCAAGTTCACCCCATGATTTTATGCCATATGGAAGCTGAGAAAACCATTCAAGTGCTATTCCAATAAGGTTTTGTGGAAATAGTCTCATGAGATAGGTGGGGTCATATGTGACATCTATGCACATTGTGGAAAATTCCCTTATGCATTCGATAGGATTATGCTTTCTATTATACTTAGGAAAGTTTGGTATAACATACCCATGTGGGAAAGGAATCATGTATAATGCTTTGTCAAAGGGAAATGGACATAAGTCCTTTGCTGAAAAATTCCTCCTGTTAGACATCACCATATTATCCATCTATGTTTGAAGGGCTTGCATTTGTGTCTATAGGATGCCAACTCGTGTTAGTGATGTGTTAGTTGGATTGTTTGGGTCTATGTACATGTTTTGGAATCTAATGTTTTGTGAGGGATTTTGGTTAAGTGTTGGTATGAAGGTGGATTTTGATTTGGAATGTTATAAAATGGGTTTTGGTGTGGTATTTGAGTGAATGGGTTTTGATTTGGAGTTGATTGATTTGGAATGGGGACGTTTTGCAAAGGAATGGGTTGACTTCCATGTTTGATGAAGGGTATGTTTCCTATTTGTGAGACCCCTATTTTTGGTATGGCACTAGTGATGTTGATGCTTGGTATTGTAGTTGTCATGTTTGTGCCAACTTTAGGCCATTTTCTTCTAGTATGGGTACCGAAGGGATTTGACGACGATTCTCCTATGGTAAAATTTAGGCCTTGTGTCATTCTTGATGTACCAAAGGGGGATGTGTGTACTATTGGGGCACTCTATGTAGGTAATCCAAATTGTATAGCTGCAATTATTTGAGGGATAGTGGAAGTAGTAGTTGTCATGTTTGTCCCTTGGGTAGGTGTACTTTTCAAGGTATGGATGTCAAATCTAGGATGTAACATGGCACCTTCTACTAGCAATTTGGCTAAGTATCATTGGGTATCATTTTCTAGGTACTCATCTACAAAAGAGGAAAACTTGGGGTCTTGTATAGCAACATCTATGTCTTCAAATACTATGCATCCTTGTGGGTCTCTAGTGATGAATTTTTCTAGAAAAGTTTTGTGGGGTCTTGATGTCGATGTCCCTTGAAAGGGGTTTGAGAATGGATTGATGAAGTCATTTGGATCAGCCATATTTTCTCTTTCTTTCATTTTAGACCTTGTTTCAACCATGTAAGATAAGGTCAAAGTGCAAGTGATGCAAAAACTAAGTCTATGGGTGATATGATTCTAGCCTATGTTTTCTGGATTTTCTAGATATAAGGAATGAATGCAACAATTTTTTCGGTATTTTATGGAAAATAAGAAATGTATAATATGAGGTTATCCTAGGATGACCATGTCTAAGTAGGGTATGTGTAGGATCATGATGGAAACAATAGGCCCTTAAGTGGAGAAAAATTCAAAAAAATCAGAGTTAGGTAATTTGACATAAAAATTTGAATAAGTTCTCTATATTATTTCAAAAAAATGTAAGAATAGAATCTATAGAAAATTGAATGTAGTTTCTAAACTACTATGTTTATTTTTAAAAAATCTATTTGGTGAAAATTTAAAATTTCAATGTAGTAGTACTTAAATTTCAGGGAAAAAGAAAGAAGTAGGTGTTGTCTGACCACCCTAACAACAATAAAATGATAATATTTTTAAGATTTTACATATAAGTAGAGGACTCATGTCCCAATGTGATGCATATTTTTTATAATTTTTTTCTGAGTAAATAATTAATTATGAATTTTTTTATTACAACTTTTCAAAAATATAAAATCTCACATGTCTGACCACCTTAACTTGGTTAAAAATTCATAAAATTCAATTTTTTTTTTAATCCTATAGTATGTGAAGCATAGAATGTGACACGTGTTTTAGATTCAAAAATGTGATACTGTTTGAAAACTATAGATGTTTTTCAATCAGCCTATCAATCAGGACTTTAGTTGTAATTCAAATAGAAAATGAATAATAATTATTTATTAAATTCAAAGTAAAACATAATTTATATTGGTGGAAAGCTGAGAATATCATTTAAAAACCCTTTTCATTTCATCAATTTTGGGTAAAAAAAAGTTGTCAGCCACATACCCTACACATACCCAGTATGTAATGACTAAGCAAGCTTTTAAGGGTATTCAATGTTGGACTATTTTGAAAAGAGGCTACCTACCACCTAAATTTTAACCAAGGATTCAATTTAGTTTTGTCAAGGGACCTTTGTAGGACTAGGACCAAAGGACAAGTTGAGCTCCCAAACTAAACTGATGAGCTAAAAGGACTCATGCAAAGGGAAAAATGTGTGACAAATGACTAGGTTCAATGAAATTTTTTGTTGAAGCAAGGGTTTATCCAAAGCATGGAAATTTGACCTATTATCAAGCCTGTAAAGGGTGATCCCATAATAGTGGTTTACAATTTTTGGCCAAACTGGACACTGAAATTATTATTTTTAACTAAATCTTCACTTTTGGGCACCTATAGCGGCTAAACTATGAGAAATTTGAAGACGGTGCAAACTAGAGTCTCATCAAATTTTGTCGGTAGATTCTAAAAATATTTTTTTCAAAATTTTTGGAATCAAATTGCACTTATTTTTCCATCTCCCATGAAAATTGATTTTTTTTAGATAACAACATTTTTAAAAAGTGACGCACACCGTATAACACAACTTTTTTCCATGAAGGATAAAATTCTAATTCTTTCAAATTTAGATTTGTAACTCAGATATCTAGTGCTTCCACTTGGTTAGATAGTTTTTTATTGAATATTTTTTCCTTAATCAAGTTTCAAATTCAAACGAATTACAATTCAGACACAGTGCGACTATATAATGCATAACTTTTTTTGTATATGTCAAAATTTAATTTAATTTTTTTGTTGAATCAAGGACTTCAATATCTGGTGCACTCATATTTTTCAAATTTTTTTTATTATCTTCTATTTTTGCACATGTGAAGAACAAAGAAATTATTTTTTGATGAAAAACCTATGTTTAATAAAACTTAAAAAACAAATACATAACAAAACCAAAACATATTAAAATTATATTCATTGGATAGCTTGTTCTGAGGAATACCAAAATCATTTGAAATAAATTTTAAATGAATTCATTTGATCCCCCAAAAGCTAAATCAAAATTGATTTTTATCAGCATTTTGATAGGTGTAAAGGAGATGCATTTATAGGTATGGTTTAAAACTAGCGAGGTTCTATCCAAGGGGGTTTGTTCTAAGGTGATTTGATCAAACCCTCTTCAATTGGAATCCATAAAATGGAACTTTTTAAGGCTTAAATCATTATATTTTCTAAAAATATGTGATTTCAGCTAAAATCCATTCCTCTCAGGAATTGTAAACCACTATTATGATAGCACCCTAAAGTGATTTTCCTAAAATCTTGATCAAACTGAAGATAATAAAGACTCCTAAGATGAAACTAAGATTTGTAACTAGGATGCCTATCGCTATGGCTAAATGATACCTATTGGATGCAATTGTGCAAGTATGAGAAAACTTTCTAGTTTTTGTTTAGATGTCATTATGACAAGATAAATTAGAGAATAGTGTGACTATTTGGTCACAGACTATGATAGTGAATTTTGGTTTTCTTATTCTCAAGAAAATATGGTTCAATTTTACAGATGCATCATAGGAATTAGCAGATGTGGCACTCTATGTCATATGTGTTTTATTGGTAAACAGATGCGATTTTAGGTCTCAGAGATTGTTTACTGGTAAAATATGGCTCGGGTCAATGACAAACAAGTGCGTCGTTAGAGATTGCATATGCGACTCACAATATTAGATGTGTCAAGGAGGATTTTAGATGTAGTTTTTAATCTCAAAGACTATTTTCTAGTGAAATATGGCTCAGGTCTGTTATAGGAAGATGTGACTAACAATATCAGATGCCTCGTAGGATTTTTCAGATGTGGGTTTTCAGTATCTGAGGTGTTTAATAGGCTTGACATATGCAACTCAATATAGAAGATGCAGTGTTCTAATAAAAGAATGCATCTCACTATGATAGATGTGGTTTACTAGTAAATAGATGTGACTTATTGTGATAGATGCAGTTTACTGGTAAACAAATGTGACTTAGTTTTGCAAATGCCATTTTTTGGTAAATTGCAAGTTTGACTAAATTTATTTTTGATCAAAATTTGGAAAATAAAGAAAATCAGAAAAAATTGTGTTTCAAGTTTAATGAATATGAACATGTATAATTCTAGAAGACAAGGATGATCCTAAGGCTCACAATGATAGTATTTGTTGAATTCTCACTTGGGTTTCCCTAGCTGCACTTATTTAGAGTGGATGATTAGAAGCTTGACCACACTGGCTCCCCTCCATGACACTCACTTGTATGGGTCAGCCAAGCTTCAATTCCCATGAATCTCCCATGGAAAATTTTTCATCTCTACTAAGAACCACAAGTATGTGAGATGGCTTTAGAGGTCTGACCTCTTGCACCAGCAAATAGAAGGGTTTTGGCTAACTAAAAATAATTGGCTCTTAATAAGGGCACTCATTTAGGTGGCTATGTGTGAGGCAAGATAAACTTGTCTGCATAACAAATTTTCACCTGTAATCCTAAGTTTTCCATTAGGATCCACATTTGTATACTGGTTAGGAGTAGCTTTTCTAAAAATCTTCATTGCTAGTTTGATTTTCCTTGGGGTGAGTACCTTTTCCCACCAAGGAAGGCCCAATTCCAAGATTCAATAATAGTTTCTCTTACACCTAGGATCACACGAGTGTGCAAGGGGAGAGGATACTTCTATTATTCAATCAAATTTTAATCTAACAGATTGTGCAAACACACCAAACATAGTAGACAGTGATTAATTTTAAGCCCAAATGACAATGATCTAATCTAATCAAACAATATATTTCAAAATAATCTTTGACAAGTGTTCTACAAAATAATTCATTAGTAGTCTAATCTTTGTCTTCTTCAATCATCCTGCAAACACCATTTGTATATTTGTCTTCTATGAAACATCCTGCAAACACTATATTAGCTCCTCAAGAATAGATTTTGCAAACTCCAAATTAATCATAATGAAAACTACAATGAAGAATTCAAATTCAGAATTCAGACATCAGAATTTTTTTTATACTAGTCAAATGTGTCATGGATTTTACAAATCAAATGCATCACACAAGGCCACAAATGTGTTTTGATTATTCAAATGTGTCATTTTACTCATCATATCCAGCTCATGGGATCAATTGTGTCATTATGTGCCTCAGATACGTTGAGTCGTATTGTACCTACAAAAAGAATAAAATTTCTATGGATTTTTTCAAAGACTGTGTCTTCACATTAGGTTCACTAAATGTAACATAGGAGAACAAGCAAGATTAAGCAATACAATTCAATAAACTCAAATCTAAATTTGCACTAACAACAAAGAACAATGGAATGTAAAAGCATAAATAATAGAATGATCTCACCAAACATCTATGTAATTCCATGAATAATCTCAATTTCCTTTCTCCATTTCTCCATTGTATGATAATTCCCCTCAGATTTATCTTAAGTGTGCAAGTATAGCTTCATGATAGTGTTATTAGCAAAACATCAAAGATTCTAAAGTAATTTTCTTCCAAAAGTCATAATATTTTGGGAGGAGTAATAATGATGAAGGTAATGCCAATTTATAGGAAACATGATTTTTGAATAATAGGCTCAGATTGAAAGAAAAAATGATGATTAAGATTGAAATATGTGACATGCATTTGAATTAGGGTTGAATTATTGCAAGTTAAAAAGCATAAAAGGTGGAGATTAAATTAAATAATAATTTAATCTTTAGTTAAGACTGTTTGAAACTCAAAAGAATAAAGTTTGCATGTAAAGGATAAATATTAGCATAGAAGAAATGGTTTGTTAGAATGCACGAATGAATTAATTAAATAATTTTTTTTTAATTAATAGAAGTTTGCACGCAAAAGATAGGAATAAATCTAGATAATAGATTGATTAAGATAGAGAGTCTATTTTTAAAAAATAATTAGATATTAAATCAAGAGATAACTAACTGATTTTATTAAATATCAACTTAAGTGGTAAATGTCTAATTAGATAAGTAAGCGATTATCTAATTATAAAAGAATATGCTAGGAATATAATTCTTTCTTATGAATTAAATGATAATTTAATTCAACATTTGAAATTTGAGGATTAAATTAAATAAATAAAGATTTATTTAATTGATTGGAGAAAAGGTTAAAGAATAGTTAAATAATTTAAAATTATTATTTAATTATAGTCGTAAATGTGATGAGAGTAAATTAAATAACAATTTATTTAATTTTTGAAAGAGGATAACCTCAATTAGTGACATAATTAAATAAATAATATTTGTTTAATTAATCAAGATTGAATAAAGGTAAAAAATGAATTAATTAAATAAATAAATTTATTTAAAAAATAGAGGATAAATTACTTTTAAAAAATAATCAAATAATTAACATTATTTAATTAGAATAATGAAATTAATTATGAAGAAAATTAGAGTCACAGGCCTAGACCAATTTTCAGTGTCTACAACTTGTATGAGCTTTCTAGAAGGCTTAACTAGTACAAGCTCATTTTTATAGGGATATTATAGTATTTTATTGTCATTTTCTAAAGCTAATTATGAAACCTTTAAGGATTGATACCTGGGTATGTGCAGGATCATGATGGGCCAAAAAGTGATGATATGATGGGTATGTGTAGAGTATGTGCCTGGTGACTCTTTTTTTACACAAAATTGATGAAATGAAAAGGGTTTTTAAAGGAAATTTTCAGCTTTCAACCAATATAAATTATTCTTTACTTTAAATTTAATGAATCATTATTATTCATTTTCTATTTGAATTATGACTATAGTTCTGATTGATAGGATGATTGAAAAACATCTATAGCTTTCAAATGGTATCACATTTTTTGAATCTGAAACATGTCTCACATTCTATGCTTTGCATACTATAGGATTAAAAAAAATGAATTTCATGAAATTTTACCAAGATAAGGTGGTCAAACATACGATTTTTTTATATTTTAAAAAAATTATAATAAAAAATTCATAATTAATTATTTACTTGGAAACAAATTGCAAAAAAATATGCATCACATTGTGACATGTGTCCTCTACTTATATCTAATTTTTAAAAAATAAATATTATCATTTTATTGTGGTTAGGGTTGTTAGACAAACACCTACTTCTTATTTTTTCCCTAAAAATTATGTACTACTGCATTGAAATTTCAAATTTTCACCAAATAGATTTTAAAAAAAAAACCAACCTAGTAGTTTAGAAACTAAATTCAATTTTCTATAGATTCTATTGTTACATATTTTTTAAATAATATAGATAACTTATTCAAATTTTTATGTCAAGTTGCCTAACTCAATTTTTATCTGAATTTTTCGCCACTTAAGGGCTTGTTTTTTCCATGATGATCCAACACATACCCACCTTCCTATTAAAATGTTACTTTATATTATTATTTGGGTTAATTTATAAGACATGTAACATGATTCCATAATTTGTTCTATTTAGTGAACTTGACTACATAAGTGTACTTGACCTAGAGGGAATGATCTAAATAATTGGAGCCATTGATGGCTAGAGGCTAAAGTGTAGTATTTATGTAATTCCTAAATTTGGTAAGTAATTATCTTATGTCATAAATTGAGAATATACCCTAGATATAAATCAAGTCAAGTTGTAGTTGGTAAAGATTTGTTAAGAGATAATTGTATAAACCCTATGGATAAATCATAAAATGAAGTGTTACCATAACTCTTGGAGGAAAATTCTAATAGCCTAGACTAAATCCATTATCCTATGGATTTTTGCAAGATTCAATGATCTAAAGTCTAAATAATTTAAGTATTGAAGATTTTTCTGGAATTAATTATAATAAGACTTTGACATCCTTCATGATAATTTCTCTAAACATACTATCCTTTGAGACTAGATTCCTTTGTAATATTGATTCCTAATTTTGTATGTCTAGTGTATAAAAATGTATCCCTCTATATTTTCACACTTAATTTGAGGATTATTAACATCAAAATGAACCTAATGTTTCCTTGATCTAGTGTTTTAAATTTTTTTACACATTCACATTAGGTTTAGGACCCTTTTTTAGCTAAATAGATCTAATTTTTCCTTAATTTAGTATTGTAAACTATATTTATTTACACCTTCACATTAGTTTTTGGGCCCTTTTGCATTTATGAACTTAATATCATCATTAATAGGCCCCTAAGACCCTTTATTATGCATCTTTAGACTTATTTCAATTGAGATTCTTACATAATAAACAAATATACTTAATATTTTAACTCCACGATATTTCCTCTATCCAAATAGGCCTAGTGGGACCCATATGCCACCTTGGGCATATGAGTCCCACCCAAATGGGACCTATATGCCACAAGTGGCGTATGAGTCCCATTTGGCCCCTTTTTAGGGTTTTGAGCAAGAAATTAGGGTTTTGAATTCAAATTTCATGTATGTTGACATTTGGGAACTAATAAATGGTAGGTTAGATGGAATTCCTATATAAACAAGGTTTCAAATCATTATTTGACCTAGGAAATTATAATATCAACCTATAAATTAATAGTTAAGAATTCTAAGACTTCACAAGAGCATCATAGAGTTTACAAGAGAATTTAGATAAGGCATTCAAGAGTAGATTTCTTCATCATTTATTGCAGCAATTGAAGATCCATCATCATGTCCAAGGTAAAATTCATCAAGCATGTTGTTGAGCTAGTGTTGTGATGTAGCCTTCTAATTCCAAGTTGAGCATTGCTTCATATCCAACTTAAGATCAAGATCTAGATTCTTCATTGTCACTTCATGTTAGATTGTAGACCTACATAAATCAAGACATCATTCAAGGTAAACTACAATCAACAAGTTTTTCTCTTTATATGTGTGATTACATATCTAGGTGTTTTGGAACTTGAAGATCCTTTGAATAGTAAACTACAAGATTACAAAAAGTTGCCAACATTGTCTCCTTACTTGCAAGATCACAAAAATTCACCCACAGTTTGGAATTCAGTGTTTTAGACCCAAAGATTTGATAGGAGGAAAACTAGTATCCTTGAATAAAACTTGAAGAAAACTAGTCTAGGTCCCTAAACACGTAGTGTTTTAGATCTCTAAGGTATCCTTGAATGAAACTTGAAGAAAACTAGTCTAGGTCCCTAAACACCTAGTTTGTATTCCAACTCCCAAAAGGTGGAACACCTATTTTCTTAGTTTCATTTTGGTGAAACCAACCTTTCGAACACATTTTTTTGACTTGGAGTGCATAATAGTCCTAGATCTAGCTTGCATTAACTTTGCATTAGGTCTTGCATTAGTTAATTTGCATCTAGGGTTTCTAAATCTTACATTAGTGAAAGTGCATATAGGTTGCATTTTTGCATCTTAGATCATTCAATTTCATTGAAAATTTTCAATTGCAAGAAGTAAACACAATATACAAGTTAGAAAACTTAGAAATAAGTCAGAATTTTTTGAAATTGATGCAAAAACCCTAATCTAGGACTCATACATCCCTCTGGGTGATTTAGTCTCAGTACAAGTTGTTTTCCTAATTTCTAGGAATTATGTGTTGTGCATATTTTAGAATTTTACCCTTCCAAAAACTATAATTGGGACTCATATGCCCCTCTAGGTGAATTAGTCCTAGATCAAACCTGAAACTACCATTTACAACATTAAAAACATCATTTTTGTACATCTGTTTGTTGTCATTAGGTGTTTCAGTTGGTTGAGTTTTTGTTACATGCATTTCATTAGATCTAACTTAAATCAGTTCATTTCATGCATTTCTTAATTTCAAATTTACATTTACAACATTTCATTCTAGATTGTTGCATAGTGTAATTAGCAAGTTACCTTGTTTAGAATCTAAAAATTGCATTAACACATTTCATTCTAGGTCATTGCATTGCATTTTGGGTTTGCACACTAAGTTTGTATAGATTAATTTTCACAAATGTTAGTATCTATCTTTTCCAAGTTTGAAAAAAAAAGTTAGTTAAAATAAGCATGTTAATCATTCATTCAATACATTTCCTAGTTATGAAAGTCTCTTAGTGCAATAAAGTGAAAATGTTGATGATTGCCTTAAATCTACAACCCTTCTTATTTCTCCTATTTGTGGGAATGATGTGATAGAAGTGGATACAAGAATAGATAACCATGATGATCATATTTTTTCTTCTCTCGATACCTCTCCTATTAGTGATTAAGGTATCTTGGTGAAAGAAGTTGCAATCATTGAGAATCATGAAGGTCTTGCTTATCCTTCTCCTCCCCCCCTTGGGAAGATATTATAACAACAGAAGATGAAATCATTACCACCACTTTACTTAGTTTAAATATCTCTCCTAACACCTCCCATACTTGTGAGAATGATATAGTGAAAAGAGATACAATTGTGAATGACCATGAAAATTACATTTGTGAGGAAATGTTGGTGTTAATAGATCTAATGATCGACAGCTATGACAATCCTACCTCTCCCACTTGGGAAGATGTTATAGGACATTGGGATGTAATTTTCGATAACCATGATAATCACTTTGGTTCTTCTCCTAATATCCTTCATAGTCATGAAGAAGATAGTTTAGTGCTAGACGATACACATGAAAGCCATGAAAACCTTGTTTCTCCCTTTCCTAATGCTCCTACCATTTGGAGAAATCTATTTTAATGAAAAGATCCAATCATTTAAAATAATTATTCTATTGGAAAATGTGCCTCAAATTTTTGGCTTGGAACTTTACTTAAAGCTTGGAGTTTTTCCCTTTATCGACCTAAATGTCACGCAATTGTTGAAAACCAGAAATTTGGAACTAGTGGTCAGGAGTTGTGAAGTTTTAGAAACCTTTGATTGACTGTTCGCAAGATCATGGACAATTAGAACCTTGGAACCTCATGTCATGGATTTTCAATTTTTTGAAACCTTTTATTTACTGACCACATGGGATAAGTTGATAAGCATCATCGAAGGGACTTGCTTATATTGGAGGTAGACAATATGATGATGATTGATTCGATAATTTGTGAAGAGATTCTTGGTGGGACTAGATTGATGCTAAGGTGGAAAGTGATGGTTGGTTGTTGACTATTGATACTTTTGTTATTGAAGAGAGCATGAAAGAGGTCTTTTCGATGAACTGATGCAGCTGTAGCAGTTACGTGTTTTTGATGGTTTGTGTACAATTGAAACGATTAGTTTTTTTGAACTAAAGTAGCCATGGTTGGACATCAAATATATAATGTATCACTCTGCAATGAGTGTGGGTTCGATCAATTTTTAGATTATTCGATTGATGAGGTTTGGTTGGTTAATGTTCTACATTGTATGCTATACGAGCATTGTAATAGTGTGATCGAACAAAACTGTATTCAAAATTTGTGTACGAGGTTAATTAGGGAAATGTTTGATGTTGTGAATTAACACATAAAGTGGAGTCAATAACTCTATATGTAATTGATTTACTGTAATAGAAAGTGGCTTTACTTGGTGTGTGGGTTTTTCTCCTATAAGGGCTTTCCTGCATAAATTTGGTGTTCAATTTTGTGTGTGTTAAATTGTTTATTCTCTTGTTCTATTAATGTGCATCTTAATAACTATAATTCGATTTAAATGAAATTTTTTGCACTTCTTTCATGAGAATTTTGCATTTGGAAGGCGTTTCCACACCGTTCTTTTCGTACAAGTGGTATCATAGCCTGACAAGTTGTGTTATCCTTATTGTTAGGGATAGGGTATGCCCAGGATCATCATAGAAAAAATAGGCCCTTAAGTGGCAATTTTTTTTGAAAAATCAGAGAGGCAACTTGACGTAAAAATTTGAATAAGTTATCTATATTATTTCAAAAATATGCAACTATATAATTTGTAGCAAATTGAATGTAGTTTCTAAAATACCAAGTTCATTTTTATTTTTTAAAACTATTTGGTGAAAATTTGAAATTTTAATGCAATAGTACTTAAATTTCAGGGAAAAAATAAGTAGGTGTCTGTCTGACCACCCTAACCACAGTAAAATGATAATATTTTTTATAATATTTTAGATATATGTAGAGGACTCATTTCTGGATGTGATGCCTATTTTTTGTATGTTTTTTCCAAGTAAACAATTAATTATGATTTTTTTATTAAAAAAATTTAAAAATTTAAAAACTCGTATGTCTGACCACCTTAACTTGGTTAAAACTTCATGATTTTTTTTTTTTAATCCTATAGTATGTGAAGAATAGAATGTGATGCATGTTTTGGATTCAAAAAATGTGATACCGTTTGAAACCTATAGATGTTTTTCAGTCAGCCTATCAATTCAGACTTTAGTCGTAATTCAAATAGAAAATGAATAATAATTATTTATTAAATTCAAAGTAAAGTATAATTTATATTGGTGGAAATCTGATATTTTCCTATAAAAATCCTTTTCATTTCATCAATTTTGGGTAAAAAAAAGTTGTCAGCCACAAACCCATCATATTGCCACTTTTTGGCCCATCATGATCCTACACACACCCGCTAGGTTTTTGTGCTAATTCTATTTAGTGGGAGTCTTTCAAAGAAAACTGATTGTCTTGATTACAAATTGAGATGTAGAGCAAATTAGGAAGAGTAGAAATTGAAATTTTCAATGGCAACAATTTTGAGTTGTAGAAACTCAAAATAGAAGACCTGTTGGTGGATAGAGATATTTGGATTGTTGTGTTTGGAACTAAACCATCTAGTATGAAACAAGAAGATTGGGACCTCATTGATAGAAAGGCTAGAGGGTTGATAAGGCTCTGTCTATCAAACTTTTTTCTCCTAAACGTCCATGAAGAGAAGACTGCATTTTTGTTATAGATGAAACTTGGTGATATTTATCAGGGAAAGTCTCTTGTAAAAAAGTTATTCTTGAGGAAGAATTTATACTCCTTGAATATGGAAGAAGGTGCATCTATAACAAATCATTTGAATATGATTAACATGATTGTTGCTTATTGGACTTTTGTGGGTGTGAAGATAGAGGGGGAGGATCGTTGTATGATTTTGTTATGTTCCTTAGCTGACACATGGGATCAGCTGGTGATGGCTATTGGAAGTACAACAACCACCTTTAAAATGGAAGACATGGTTGGTTCACTACTATCAAAAGAAATGTGGAGGAAATATTTTGAGATAGCCAAGGAGGCCCTTGTTTTTCAAGGTAGACCAAAGGAGAGAGGCAAGAAGAAAGATAAGAAGTATAAATCCAAATATTAATGGAGATTAAAGTCTCCAAGCAGGAAGTCCAAGGTGAAATGCTAGAATTGTGGGAAGACTAGTCATATCCGGAAGGATTGTAAAGAAGAGAAGAAGAGCAAGAAAAAAATTATTTTGACAATGATTCATCTCAAAGTGATGCAGATGCCTTCATTGCAACCTTGAAAATTCAAGCATCAGATGATGTCTAGATAATTGACTAAGGAGCATTATTTCACATGACATCTCATAGAGATTGATTCATGAAGTATGAAAGTATGCTAGTAGAAAGGTGTACTTGGAAAGTGATCCATCTCTTGAAATTGTTGGCCATGGAAGAGTCAAAATTCAATTTCTTGATGAAATAATCAAATTAATTGATGGTGTAATGCATATACCAAGTTTGTCTCAAAATCTACTTTTTGTTAGTAAGCTAAATAATGATGGTGTGAATGTTTTTTTCTCAAGTGGAGGTTGCAAAATGACTTGAGGTTCAATGGTGTTGGCTAAGGGTGCAGGCATAGGAACTTTGTAGAAGCTAGATACAAGTGTTGTTCAATGTAACAACCTCTCTCTAAAGTCAAGAAACACTACTCATGTAGAGAAGGAGAACGAAGTTCCTCTAGGTGCAAACCCTTTGGAGGTAAAAATCCTAGTAGAGAAAACCATGCTATGGAATCATAGACTCAGTCACATAGGAAAAAAAGGCTTAAAAACCTTGAAAAATAAAAACCAATAGAAGGGCTTGTTGATTGTAACCTTTAGTTGAATTTTTGTGAACATTGCATTTATGGAAAGCAACACCATGTTTCATTTTACTCTAGTCCTCATAGATGTTCTAGCATACTAGATTATGTTTACTCTGATGTATTTGGTCTAGTGAATATTCCTTCATTATTGAAGTCTAAATATTATGTTTCTTTTATTAATGATTATTTGAGAAGGGAATTTTTGTACTTTCTTAAAAGTAAAGCAGATTTGTTTAGTTGGTTTAAAGAGATTAAAAGATTGGTAGAAAATTAGACTGGAAGGAAAATTAAATGCTTAAGGATGGATAATGGTAGTGAGTTTTGTTCTACATATTTTGAAAGGTATTGCAAAGACCATGGGATTAAAAGGCATAAAAGTATACCTTATACTCCACAAAAAAATGGAGTTGCTGAAAGGTTAAATAGGACACTGATGGAAAGAGCGATAAGTATGTTGAGTAGTGCTAGTCTGGAGTAGAATTTATGGGCTAAGACTATGGCTACAACATGTTACTTGGTTAATTATTCACCTATTTTGGCTCTTGTTGACAAAACACCTAGGGAAGCATGGTATGGTAAGAAACCCTCTCTGAGAGATATTCATGTCTTTGGTTGAGGCATATGCATATGTGTCAAATGAGAAAATATATAAGTTGGAGAACAAGGCTATTGAATGTATCTTCATTTTCTATGGCAATGGTGTGAAAGGATGCAATCTTTGTAATCCTGTTACTAAGAAGGTTTTGTACAACAAAAGTGTATTATTTCATGAGTTGAAACCTTCTATAGATGATCTATACTCAAAGAAAAAAGAAAAAGAAAAGAAGAATGATGTAATTGAAATTCCTCAAACTCCTGATAAAGAGGAAATATGACCTCAAAGTGTACCTAAAACCGAGGAGAGATCTAGTAGCTCTAAGTTCTAAACATGAAGAATAACCACAACCTCAGCCTTAGCTTGTGAGGAGGTCTATATGTGAAAAGAAAAAACCTGATAGGTATGGATTTTCCATGTTGGATTCAAACTGTGCCTATGCTTTGATTAATAGCAATGATGATCCTAGAACTATAAAGGAGACTATTAATATTTCTGATTCAAATTCTTGGTTTGAAGCCACAAATGAAGAAATGGCATCATTGAAGAAGAATGAATCCTTTGATCTGGTACCTTTGCCTAAAGGGTGAAATCCTATTGGCTATAAATTGGTATTTAAGAAGAAGATTGTTTTGGATGGTAGTGTTGAGAAGCATATAGCTAGGATGGTCACAAAAGGTTATTCTTGGGTGGAGGGAATTGATTATGGATAAACATTTTCTCCTATAGCTAAGATGACTTCTATCAAATTTATGTTATCACTTGCAGCTACATATGACTTATAGGTTGAATAGATGGATGTGAAAATAGTGTTCCTTCATGGATATTTGGAAGAAGAGATTTATATGTCCCAGCCTAAGAACTTTGTTGAAAAAGGTTAAAAAAAAATTCATTACAAGTTAAAGAATCTTTGTACGGTTTAAAACAATCACCTAGAATGTGGTACCAAAATTTTGACACTTTTGTGTTGTCATTGGGATTTGTGAGATCAGAATCAGATCATTGTGTGTATTGAAAACTTTAGAATGATCATTTACTTATGATTTCCCTGTATGTGGATGATATGTTATTCTTTAGGAATAGTAAGGGTATGATTTCTGATTTAAAATCTCAACTGGTAGCACAGTTCAAAATGAAAGATTTAGGTTCAACAAGGTATATTCTAGGTATGGAAATCAGAAGGGATAGGGGAAATAGAAAGCTTTGGATCAGCCAAAACAAGTATATAAGATCTCTCCTTGAGAGATTTAGTATGATAGATTACAAGAAGTTAGTTGTTCCAATGTTGCAGGAAATGAAGCTATGTATTGAAGATTGTCTGAAGTCTCCAACTAAGATAGAGGACATGACCAGGATGCCTTATACAAGTGTAGTTTCTAGTTTAGTGTACACAATGGTCTATATTGGGCTAGACATTTCCCAAGTAGTGGGTGTACTTACTCATTTTATGGCTAATCTAGGAAGGCCACATTGAGATGTTGTGGAAAGAGTCTTCACATATTTGAAGGGTACTTCAGAGCATACTTTGTGTTATCATGGCAACATAGTTGAATCACAAAGATCTCTTAGAATTCATGGGTATGTGGATTTTGATTGGGCATGGGATGTTGATAGCAGAAGATCCACCGGTGGATACATCTTCATGTTATTTGATGGTGTAGTTAGTGGGATGAGTAAGCGGAAGGCTATAGTTGCTTTATCTATTACTGAGGAAAAGTATATATGGTAGCAACATATTCCTACAAAGAATCCATTTGGCTTACACATTTATTTTCTAATGTTGGGTTTAATGCAACATAGATTACTATTTATTGTGATAGTCAGAGTGCTATTTTTTTGGTGAAAAATCCCACTTTCCATGCCAAGACGAAGCATATCAATGTTCAATATCAGTTTTTTCGTGACATGGTGGAAGATGGAAAGGTTAATCTTGAAAAATTAAATACTCTAGAGAATGTCATTGATGCATTGACAAAACTTGTGAGCAAAAATAAGTACAGGTGGGGTGCGAGTTTGATGGGCCTTGGGGCCTATGACTTTCAATAACTTGGAGTTTGGAAGAAGCTAGTAAGTCTTCGTCAAGTGGGAGCATGTTGGGAAATGTGCCTCAACTTGCTAGCTTGGAACTTACCTTAAAGCTTGAATTTTTTACTTTTATTAGCCTAAATGTTGCGTGATTGCTAAAAATAAGAACCTTGGAACCAACAGTTACGAGTTGTGAAGTTTCATAAACCTCTGACTGGCGGATAATAAGATTGCAAAGAGTTAGAACCTCGGAACCTCATGTCACAAGTTTTGATGTTTCTGAAACCTCTAATTTATAAACCACATGGGACAAGCTAATAAGCTTCATCAAAGGGATTTATATATATCAAAGGGAGATGATATGATGTCTCCTCAATATGTCAATGGTTGATTCGATAATTTGTGAAGAGTGTCTTGGTGGGAACTAATTGATGCTAAGGTTGAAAGTAATGGTTGGTTGTTGACTATTGAAATTTGTGTTATCGAAGAGAGCATGAAAGAAGTATTTTTGATGGCCCAACATGATTGTAGTAGTTACATGTTTGTGATGGTTTGTGTATAGTTGAAACAATTGGTTTTCTAGAACTGAAGCAACCATGGCTAGACATCAAATATATATTGTATCACTCTACAATGAGTGTGCGTTCGATCAATTTTGGGATTTTTTGATCGGCGAGGTTTGGTTGGTTAATGTTCTACATTGTATGCTATACGAGCATTGTAATAGTGTGAGAGAACAAAACTGTATTTATAATCTATGTACAAGGTTAATCAGGGAAATGTTTGTTGCTATGAATTAACACCTGGAGTGGAGTTTGTGACTTTGTATGTAATTGATTTATTGTAATACAAAGTGGCTTTACTTGGTGTGTGGGTTTTTCTATCATAAATTTTTTCCCACGTAAATGTGTTGTTCAATTTTGTGTGTGTTAAATTTTCTATTCTCTTGTTCTATTAATGTGCATCTTAATGACTGCAACTCAATTTAAATGAAAATTTATACACTTCTTTCCTAATTTTTTTGCATTTGGAAGTCGTTTTCACACTGGTATTTCCTTACATATTCTATTTCTCTTGATTCCTTCCCTATATGTGATGAAGCTACTTTACAAAATATAACCATGGAATGTGATGAACATCTTGTTTGTTACTCCCCTAAAAGCTCTCCTACACTAGGGTAAATATTAGGGTACAAGAGAACAAGCCCTTAGAAAACAAGGATGAAATCATGGACATTCATAACAATCAAATTGGACCTTCTCCTAATATCTCTAGTATTGATAAAGAAGAAACTTTCATGTTAGGGGATCAAAGGAATAAGAGTCATGATAATCTTAGTTGCCTCTCTTCCCCTAGGGAAAACATTATTGATAAACAAGACAATCCAACCATTGATAAGTCCCTTACTTGCAATGAAGTCATCTTAGAAGAACCAAATATTGAATTTCATGAACATCTAGTTTGTAGTTCTCCTAATAAATCTCCTCCTAGGGAAGATATCATGGTGCAATAAAATGAAAATAATAGTGATGTGGCTTCTTTAGATGAGGGTGAAAAGATGACACTAGATTCCCCTTCATTAGAAAGACATCAAACTGAAACCATTGAGGTTATGAATGAAATTTTTTCCATTACATCCCCCTTGATAAATGGACCTCCTACATACCCTATGGGACATCCTAAAAATCCTCTAATTCACCCTCACAATGACCACAAACCCAAAAAAAACCTGAACTTATCCTTTACCCACCTAATAATAATGCTTCACAACAACTAAGTTATAATATCATTGATCATACATATAACACTAGAAATAATCTACAACCAAGTAAAACACCTTCAACATCCCTCCCATTACCTCAAATTATCTTATGAGGTCCTCCTCATTTTCCTTCACAAAGTGGAAATGAATATGATCTTTTTGAACAATTTAAGAACACTCCCAAGATATCCTTGTGGAACCGTATTCAAGCCACCCCTAATTATCACAACATGATTCAAATAGGTTTACAACAAGTTCCTATCCCTTCTAATGTGCAACCAAATGATATAGTAGCCATGATTCAAAGAATAAATGCTGACATTATTTTCCAACAAAGTAGAATAAAAAGGAACTTGTTGACAATGGGTCTGCCATTAATGTGTGTAGTGTGACCCTTTTGGATAGACTTGGTGTGGATAAATCAATAATTCAACTTGCCTCCTTATCTACTGAAGGGCTTGACAATGTAGAAAAACAACCTCTTGGAGTGATTACATTTCCTATTATAGTTGGAAAGGCCACATTAAAAATTCCTATTCACTTTATTCCCCATGATCTTTCATAAAAGCTCCTTTTAGGAAGACCATGGATTCATGAGATGCAAGTAGTGCCTTCAACCTTTCATCATAAAATGAAGTTTTCCTACAACAACAAAATGTATACAATCAATTTCAACCTTCAACCAAAGAGTTTTTTGAAAATTAAAAAAGATAAGGAAAATACTTTGGAAACATTAACACCAACTACACAAGTGGAACTAATGCAGGAGCATCCTTGGTTCTTGGTAATCGTGCATCAACCAAAAAATTTTCATTTCAGTTTGTTCTTATTTCAATTCTTGTTCAGTTGCTAGATTCAACATTTTGTCATATTTTCTCACTAGACCCCGTGGATCTATATCTGTATCGTGGACATGTTCATTTTCCTTATTCCAAGATTTTATGTCGATTGGATCATTTTCTGGAAAGTCATCGCTTCCACAATTAGCAAAATTTTCTAGAACAAAGCATTCGAGCAGTTTCATGCCTAATGACTAGATTTATCTCTTGTGGATCCTTCCCGTAACTTGTAGATCCTTATGGTGTGTTTTGAATTGTTTCTTGGAGTTTCCCCAACCTTAATTTATGTCCACACTTCATCCTATTCACCCGTAGAGGAGAAATTCAAATTTATGGCCGACCTATTCCATGTGCAAGTTACATTTCCTTCATCGGAGATTGTAATGATCTTTGGCTGATGCAGATGATCCTAGATCACTAGACGTGATATAAATAATTGTAACCAATCATTAGAAAGGTATTCAAGTAGAAAAGTAGCAAGTTATGTAAGGTTTCAGCTTACATTAAGGAACATATATGAATATTGTATTATGAGCATGTTGTATCAGGCCTACAAGCCCAATCTATAAACTTGGATGTTGCCAGTTTTTTGTAATTGAAATTTCTAATAATAAGATTGTTTGAATCTATAGTGGCCTCCATATTCTACATTTCTTCTATTTTTTAAATCATTCTTCATGGTCTAGACTATTCTCTTTGAGGACCCTCCTACTGTGGCTGCACCAAATTGGTATCAAAGGAGATTTGTTCCGTGAGAGATCGCTAGAGATTGCAAAGTCTTGTTGAAGACTTGTTGTGGGGTGGAAGACTGAGGAATTGACTTGTAGTTGCACAATACTTGTGTAAAGATGTTGGGAAGGAGAAATGGTAAAGGAAATATTGCATGAGGAAATGCAGACCAAGATATAATGGAAATGTTAAGAGGAATTGTTGCTAGATTGGAAGTAGTCAAAATGGCCTAGAGGAGAGATCGACTAGTTGATGATGTGAGTGATGAAGAGGTAGAAGAATAGGGAAAAAGGAAAAGAAAAGATCAACCTGACCTTGATCAAGGAGAAGAAAGGTTCATAAGATCCCTAACTAGAGTAAATAGTAAACCACATTTCAATCCACTAGATTATAGTTGAAAGTTGGATTTAGATGAATTGCTTGATTGGATAATGGAGATGGAAAAGTATTTTGATTTTGGGGGTACTGCCAAAGACAAGAAGGTGAAATTCGATTGTACAAATTTGAAAGGACATGCATCCCTTTGGTGGGAACATTTACAGATAGATAGGAAAAGAAGAGGAAAGGATAAGATAAAATCATAGGATCAGATGGTGACTAAGTTAAAGACAAAGTTTATGCCTACAAATCATCAAATCTATTTGTTTCAGAAGTTGTAGAATCTAAAGTAGGAGTCAAGCCTGATAGAGTATTTTGAGGAGTTCTACAAGTTGAATATCAAATTCTGGAATTTGAAGGATGAGGTCAAGAAAGTAGCCAGATATGTGAATGGCTTGAAGCCATCTATACAGGATGAGATTAGTTTGATTAAGTTACTGAGTGTGGAAGAGGCATATCAATGTGCCCTAAAAGTAAAAGAGAAGATAAACAAAAGACATGAGTAGAGACAAAGAGGAAGAGGAAAAATATTTTAGAGAGGAAGAACTTTTACTGGAGGAGGATGATGAACTTTTGCAGATTAGAATAAAGATAAGGAAGTTAGTAAGAATGATAATTCGTACCATAGAGATTATGGAAAATCTTACCGAAGAGGAGGATATGGTGGTTACTAGAATGAGGGTTATAGAAAAGATGATAAAGGACAAGGGAAAAGAGTATTTAGGGGAACTTGTTTCAAGTGTGGTGGAGAAGGACATAGAGCATTCAAATGTAATCAAGGAGAGACAAGCAGAAAGATAGAGAAAAGTAGAAGAAAAACCTTTGTTGAGGAAGATCATGTTGAATCATCTATTAAACCAGAAGAGGAGGAAGTGTTGGTGAACAAAAGAGTATTTTGTCAAAGTGAGATGGAGCAGGAACCGTTGTAGAGAAAGAATTTGTTTCAGACTAGATGCAAGGTAGCTAGTAAATGTTGCAGAGTGATTGTTGAAAGTGGAAGCTATGAGAACTTGGTTTCTGAAGAAATGGTGACCAAATTAAAGATGGAAAGGTTGAAACACCCAAATCCCTATCAGATAGCATGGATTCAAGATGAGCATAAGATACTAGTAAGTGAATAATGCTTTGTGAAATTGCAGATAGGAAATTATCATGATGAAGTTTTGTGTGATATCATGCCTATGGATGTATGCCATGTTTTGTTGGGAAGACCTTGGTAGTATGATAGACAAGCTATTCATGATGGAAAGAAGAACACATATACTATTGTTGCTAATAAGATGAAGTAGAATTTGTTACTATTGGAGGATGTTCCTAGGGTTGAGGTTTGTACGAATGCTAGAATTTGTTTGTTGGATGGAAGGAGATTTTTGGATGGATTGAGACATGAGAACATGTGCTATTCCTTAGTTCCTAAGAAGGTTGAATACTAGAAGCATGTAGAAGAACAACCAAAGGAGATAAAGGAGTTGCTAGCAGAATATGAGGAGATAATTTTGGATAATGTACTTGATAGATTACCACCTATGAGGAGTATTAGTCATTGCATGTATCTGATTCCTGGAGCTAGTTTACCTAATAAAGTAGTGTGCCAGATGACACTTGTAGAGAATGAGGAGTTGAATAGACAAGTGCAAGAATCATTGAGGAAGGGTTTGATCAGAGAAAGCTTAAGTCCTTGTGCAATACCTATTGTGCTAGTACCTAAGAAGGATGGAGAATGGAGGAAGTATACAAACTCTAGAGCCATAAACAAAATCATAGTGAAGTACACATTTCCTTTGCCTGAAATGGATGACATTATGGATTTTTTGAGTGGAGCTAAATAAATTACAAAGATAGATTTGAAGAGTGGATATCATCAAATCAAAATCAAAGAAGAGGATGAGTGGAAGACAACATTCAAGACAAATGAAGGATTGTATGAGTGGTTGGTGATTCCTTTTGGACTAACAAATGCATCAAGTACTTTCATGAGGCTGATGAATGAGGTATTGAAGAAATTCTTGGGTAAGTTTGTGATTGTCTATTCTGATGAAATCTTGATTTTCAGTAAGACTAGAGAGGAAGATTTGTTGCATATAAGACAAGTTTTGCAGAGGTTGAGAGAAGACCGGTTGCTGATAAACATTAAGAATTGTAGTTTCATGAAGGAAGAATTGGTATATCTAGGATTTTTGATATCTAAGGATGGATTGAGGATGAATCCTGAGAAGGTAAGAGCAATTGTTGAATGGCCTACATTGGAAAGCATTGGAGAGGTAAGATCATTTCATGGATTGGCTAGTTTCTACTGGAAGTGGATTAGGAATTTCAATTCTATTTGTAGTTCTATAATAGAAACAAAGAGAGGGGATAAGAAGGATTTTAGTTGGACATCTAGAGCAGACCAGAGTTTTGAGTTGTTGAAATAGAAGGTGACTGAGTAGCCTATGTTGGATTTACCATACTTTAGTAAGGTATTTTCGGTAGACTATGATGCAAGTGGGAATGCAATTGGAGTTAGTATTAAGTCAAGAAGGAAGACAAGTAGCTTATTTCAATGACAAATTAAATGATGCTAGGAGAAGGTATTCAGTGTATGACCATGATTTTTATGCCATACTTCAAGCCTTGAAGAAGTGGAGACATTATTTGTTTCCTAAGGAGTTTGTGTTGTATACAGACCATCAAGCATTGTAGTATTTGAACAATCAAGGTAAGTTGAATATGAGACACATAAGGTGGGTGGAATTCTTGCATAGTTATACTCTTTTTTTGAAAAATAAGAGTGGGAAGTCAAATAGGGTTGTTGATGGTTTGAGTAGGAGAATAAATTTACTGACAGAGATGAAAATGGAGGTGTTAGGATCTGACGAATTAAAGAACTTGTATGAGGAAGACTCATATTTTGTAGAACCTTGGAGAGCTTGTAAAGAGCCATTCTTGGAGGATAGGAGTCAATGGTTGGATTATTTCATTCAGGAGGATATGTTGTTAAGAGGGAATTAGTTGTGTATACCCTAGAGTTCAATGAGGGATACCTTGGTGATAGAAAAACATAGTGGAGGATTGGTAGGACACTTTAGAATTAACAAGATAGTAGCATTGGTACGTGAAAATTACTTTTGGCCATAGATTCATAAGGATGTTAGGAAATTTGTTTAGAGTTGTAGAGTTTGTCAAGTTACAAAGGGGAGTAGTCAGAATATTAGATTGTATAAGCCTCTGATAGTTCCGGAGAGACCTTGGGAGGATATCAACATGGATATTTCATACTTGTCTTACCGAAGAAACATAGAGTTAATGATTCTATATTTTTGGTGGTGGATAGATTTTCTAAAATGATACATTTCATACCTTGTAAAAAGACAACAAATGCAATACATGTAACAGACTTGTTTTTCAAGGAAGTGGTCAGATTGCATGGATTACTTAGGAGTATTGTTTCAGACAGAGATACAAAGTTTGTTGGTTACTTTTGGAGGAAACTTTGGAAGAAGTTAAAGACAAATTTAAAGTTTAGTTCTACTTTTCACCCACATACTAATGGAAATATAGAAGTAGTAAATAGGATTTTGGGGAATTTACTGAGATGTTTGGTTGGAGAGAAGACTAGAAGTTGGGATTTAGTCCTTGCACAAGAAGAGATTGCTTACAATAATTTAGTGAACAGGAGTATCAGAAAGACACCTTTTGAGATTGTTACTCAAGTTCATCCTAGAGGTATATATGAGTTGTGAGATACCAGTAACGAAGATAAAAGGAGTGAAAAAGTAGAGTAATTTACAAAACTTATGAAGATAGTGCATACTCAAGTAAAGCAACAATTGGTAGATATGAACCAGAAGTATAAGGAGCAAGCAGATGAAAAGAGGAGACAGGAGTTCGAAGTTGGAGATGAAGTGATGGTGTATTTGAGGAAGGAAATATTTCTAGTTGGCACATACAATAAGCTCAAGATGAGAAAGTTTGGACCCTGTAAGATTTTGAAGAAATTTGATTTAGGAAATGCATATGAAGTAGAGTTACCAGATGGCATGGGTATATAATCTATATTCCAAATTGTAGATCTACATTAGTACCATGAAGCATAATTCAATGAAGACAATAAATAAAAATTGGAGAATCAATTTCCTAAACAACAATCAAATGAGATAGAATAAATTTTGGATACCAGAGATGGGAGGAAAATGCATGGAAGACAGTACAAAGAATATCATGTAAAGTGGAAAGATAGACTAGTGCAGGATTCTTCTTCGATTTATCAGGTTGAGGTACACCGTATTGGTTTTCCTTTAGATCCAGTAAAGCAATGGACTCACTTTTCAATCAACCCTGGATTATTTATGTAGGAGCATCCTCGGTTCTTGGCAATCCTGCATCAACCAAAAATATTTTCATTTCAGTTTGTTCTTGTTTCAGTTGGAAAATTCAACATTTCATCATATTTTCTCGCTGGACCCTACAGATCTATATCTACATTGTGGACAAGTTCAATTTTTTTATTCCAAGATTTTAGGTTGATTGGATAATTTTTTGGCAAGTCATCACTTTCGAAATAAGTAGTATTTTCTAGAACAGAGCATCCGAGCAATTTTGTGCCTAACGGCTAGATTTATCTATTGTGGATCCTTCCCGTAACTTGTAGATCCTTACAGTGTGTTTTGAATTGTTTCTTGGAGTTTCCCAAACATTAAGTTAGGTCCACACTTCATCCTATGCACCCATCAAGGAGAAATTTCAATTTATGGCCGACATATTCCATGCACATGTTACGTTTCCTTCATCATAAATTGTAATGATCTTTGGCCAACGCGAATGACCCTAGACCACAAGATGTGATATAAATCATTGTAACCAATCATTAGAAAGGTATTCAAGTATAAAATTAGCAAGTTATGTAAGTTTTCATCTCAAATTAAGGAGCAGATAGGAATATTGTATTCTAAGCATGTTGTATTAGGCCTGTGAGCCCAATCTTTAAACCCAGATGTTGTCGGTTGTTTGCAATTGAAATTTTTGATTCAAACATTCTTATTACCAAAATATTCTCTTTGAAGACCCTCCTATCATGGTTGCACCAGAAACCCATGCCAGAGAAAGAAAAATAAAAACATATTGAGGAAGTCACGAAGTTATTTGAAGATGATTGGGGTTCCTTGGATTTTACACCTAGCTTTGATGGGAAACTAAAAATCATAATAAAGAAACATGAAAAAGAAAAATCAATAATGTCAACACCAAATTCAAAAGACCCTTCAAAATAATCCACCTCAAACACTTTGAAACAAAAGACAATAAATTACGCAAAAAAATTTGATGAACTTAATTATGAGCAACCACCGAATCTGAAAGAAATGAAAATATTTTATGGAAAAGGTTATGAATTTATGAAACAACATGGTTATAGTGGAAAGGGATGTGGTTCTTGAGAAGAAGGTATCTGTGTCCCTATATAGCCTCACACAGAAGAAAATACTAGTGATCTTGGTTACTATCCCTTGAAAGAAACAAGCAAGCCTTCACTTAATGTCAACACTATTACAAAAGATTCTTCTAAGCAAACTTTAACATTCATGCATCTTGAATTAATAGACACTAGTCTAGTCTTGATTGTTATCCTTTGAAATGATCAAAAGAAATAGACAAGTCATTGATTAACATCAATTCCATCACACAAAACACTAATGATTCGAATTTGATAGATTTTACACCCTTTTGTAAAGGAAAGTACAAAATCTCACAATCTAAAGAGTCTTGTGTAAGTATGAAATCTTGTACTAAGCAAGAGACATATTTTTGGCAAAATAAAGGAACACTTTCTACTTCTGATCAAGAGAGTATCTTGTCAAGACTCCTCCAAGATCATTTGATATCCGTCCCTCCAAGAAAATGAAAGAAATTTTATTGCAAGAGTTCATTTTTTGCATATGATAGAGTTCATGGTCATTCTACTAATGAATGTAAGGCTTTGAGTAATCAAATTCAACATCTTAAGGAGTGTGGTTCTCTTCCTTGTGTTGAAGCACCTAGATCCTTTAATTGATACTATTTTTCATCAATCATCTCATCTCATCCTTGTCTCGCACTTAGTGGGGGCAAGGGGTTAAGTAGTCTTGTCCTCATTTGTCATTTTTCATTATCTCTTTTGGCTAGTTGACTACATTCCATGTATATATAAGAGCAAGCTTGGGATGTTGAAAACGTGCCTTAAGTTGGCTTGCATGTGACATGCTAAGTTATCTTTAGTTGTTGCATTTTGGGGGAAATTCCTTATTCATGATATAGCCTCATTCGAGAACATATGACTTGGCATAATGCTTTTTGAATAAAATATCATTTCTTCTTCTACTTTAAATTAATTTCTCACAAAAATGGTATTAGCAACCGCTTAAAGTGGGGGCATACATTGAAACTCATGTTTCACTGTGTGATTTTTTATTCTTGTGATGCATCCTGTTCTTGGTGGTATCATTGGTCTTGATTTCCTCTAAGAGTGTTATATTTATTTGACTTGTCCTCTCTTGCAGACATTAGGCACAATGTTCCCTATGAAGAGACTTTACATGAACTAAGAAAATTCCCTTCTAAGTTATCTTACACTACTTTTTTATTTACAATATCTATTATATGGCTACCTTACATAATGCACTTTGCTTTCCTATGGAGCCATCTTGTTTGTTCATGGGTTTCAAGCATACGAATATTTTCTTGCCTCATGGAGCTCAAAGTTCATTGTTGTGTGGCACTTTATAAAAGTTATCAAATGTTATAGATTTGATATGGTTGTACATATGGGAGCTAAACTTAGTCATGACTTTCCCATAGCCACTTGCTTGTGTGTGTGAGTACATACCGGTTACGTGTATATGTGTCTCACCTAGTGGACAACCTGAGGTTCTTCTAGCCTTTGTGAGAATGTATTTGGTTTGAATAGTGGACATTATGTTCCACTTGTAAGCCACCCTTTTTGGATACTCACCCAACAGATATCTTAAAGTTTTTTTGCCTTAGAGTGAGCATTCATTTTATACAAATAAGCTTAGATTTGATCCACAATGTGTGGGATAAACTGTCGAAGCTTGATCCACCTTTTCTTTCTTTTTCTTTTATTTTTGACATTGTATGTATGCATCTTTATGATGCACCTTGTGTGTGTCCCTCATAGAATCTTAGATCCTTGGGGCTTGACTATCCCCTTGATGTTTTTTATCCTATACCATCCATATTGGTATGCTTGGAACCCTCTTGAATGTCTACTTTAGTGTGAGTTTGAAGCAAGTTCATCGTCTCACTGAAGTGAGGGCTAAATGTAGTGTAGAAAAATGTGTCCCTCTACATTTTCACACTTAATTTAGGGATGATTAAAATTAAAATAAACCTAATGTTTCCTTGATCTAGTGTTGTAATGTGTTTTACACATTCACATTAGATTTAGGTCCCTTTTTAGCTAAATAGACCTAATTTTTCCTTAATTTAGTCTTGTAAAGTGTATTTATTTACACCTTTATATTATTTTTTGGACCCTCTTGCATTTATTACCTTCATATAATCATTAATAGGCCCCTAATACCCTTTATTATGCATCCCGAGGCTTATTTCAACTGAGATCTTGACATAATCAACAAATATACTTAATATCTTAACTCCCTGACATTTCCTCTATCCAAAAAGGATTAGTGGGACCCATACACCACCTTGGGCTTATGAGTCCCACCCAAATGGTACCTATATGCCACAAGTGGCATATGAGTCCCATTTGGACCATTTTTATTGTTTTGAGAAGGAAATCAGGGTTTTGAATTCAAATTTCATGTATGTTAGCATTTGGGTTCTAATAAATTTTAAGTTAGATGGAATGCCTATATAAGCAAGGTTTAAAATCATTACTTGACCTAAGTAATCATAATATCAAACTAGAAATCAAGATTTAAGCATTCTAATACTTCACAAGAGCATCATAGAGTTTACAAGAGAATTTCTAAGGCATTTAAGAGTAGATTTCTTCATCATTTGTTGCAGCAATTCAAAATCCATCATCATTTCAAAGGAATAATACATCAAGCATGTTGTAGATATAGTGTTGTGATGTAGCATTCTAGATCCAAGTTGAGCATTGCTTCATATCCAATTCAAGATCAAGATCGACATTCTTCATGGCTACGTCATCTTAGATTGTAGACCTACATTTAAGACATCATTCAAGGTATAATTGTTCATGTTTCATTGTTTCATTACAAGGTTTAATTACCTAAACGAGGTTTGACCAAGGTAAAAGCCTATTCCCTAATAATAAACACGTTTCTCTCTCTCTATATGTGTGATTTTAGATCTAGATGTTTTGGAACTTGAAGATCCTTTGAAGACTAAACTACAAGATCGAAGAAATTTTCCAACATTGTCTCCTTGTAATATCATAGAAAGTAACCTATAGGTTACAAATCAGTTTTTTAGACCCAAAGATTTGATAGGAGGAAAGATATAGGAAATCACTAGAGAATACAAAAAAATTCAGCCAAACCTAATAATTTTACTAAATCACCACTTGTAGTGTATGAGTCCCAGTACTACTATTTTCCAAGTTTCAGGAGATTCAAATTAGTTACTAATAGATTATAGTTTTGGCACAAAAAAACTAGTCTAGGACTATATCACACAAACTAGCATATGAGTCCTAATGAGAATTAAAGATCAAGATTTTAGGGTTGTGGAGCTTGTTTTGACCTCACCTCTCTTCCAGGTGAACCTCTATTCATTCTTAGTTTGTTATCCTAATTTTGAGTTTCATTTCCTAGGCCATCTAGTTAGGTTTTGTATGTTACATTCATTTCTTGTCCTTCCAAGCCCTAGCATGGTGGTGAACCCATCTTTATTCTTTAATCATACCGTAGTACACCCTTCTAGCAGATCTCTTTCCTACATTCCATCCTTGGATTGAGATCTCTAAGGTATCCTTGAATGAAACTGTGACCACCAGAGTTGCACTTGCTTCTTGGAGATAGTATAATCCTTGGTCTAATTTTGAACTATCTTGGGTACCCTTCCATTAGTTATCCTTTAAATCATCATTTAGGCCCCTAAGACCCATTATTTTGGATCTCAAGGCTCATTTCACTTTAAAATCCCATAAAATCACTCAAATCACTGAAAATCCTGAAAACCCACCTTAAAAAGCTAAGGTGGGACCCATTCGCCACCTTGGGAAAATGAGTCTCCTTAGGTGAGATCCATTTGCCAAGGGTGGAAAATGAGTCCCATTTGGGGTCTTTTTCAATTTTGAGCAGGAAATTTGCCATTTTAATTTAAATTTTTGGTGGATGTCGGCCTTTGAGATCTAAATAATGATTAATTAAGTGTTGATGCCTATATAAGCAAATTTCAAGCCATTTTTATTAATTATGGGTATGTGCAGGATCATGGTGGGCCAAAAAGTGGCTATATGATGGGTATGTGTAGGGTATGTGGCTGATGACTTGTTTTTTACCCAAAATTGATGAAACAAAAAGGGTTTTTAAAGGAGATTCTAAAATTTCTACCAATATAAATTATGCTTTACTTTGAATTTAATAAATAATTATTATTCATTTTCTATTTGAATTATGACTAAAGTCTTGATTGATAGGCTACTTGAAAAACATCTATAGCTTTCAAATGGTATCAAATTTTTTGAATCAAACATGTATCACATTCTATGCTTCGCATAATATAAGATTTAAAAAAAAAAATCATGAAGTTTTGACCAAGTTAAGGTGGTCAAACATAGAGTTTTAAATTTTTAAAAGTTGTAATAAAAAATTGCAATTAATTATTTACTTGGAAAAAAAATACAAAAAAATATGCATCACGTCGGGACATGAGTCCTCTACTTATATCTAAAATATTATAAAAAAATATTATCATTTTATTGTGGTTATGGTGGTCAAATAGAGACCTACTTATTTTTTTCCTCAAATTTAAGTACTACTGCATTGAAATTTCAAATTTTCACCAAATAGTTTTTTTTTTTAAATAAACCTAGTAGTTTAGAAGCTACATTCAATTTGCTACAAATTATATTCTTTCATATTTTTGAAATAATAGATAACTTATTCAAATTTTTATGTCAAGTTGCCTAACTCTAATTTTTCTAAATTTTTTGCCACTTAAAGGCCTATTTTTTCCATGATGATTTTGCACATACCCTTCTAAGCTTTTGAGAGAAAGCATTTTTAAGAGAAAATTCAAGTGTTGAGAATCTTTCACAAGAGCATTTCAATTTCAAGAGCAAGTAAAGTTGAAGCACTGGAGCAACATTGAAGTGTTTTTATAGGTCTTCAAGCTCACTTTCATTCAATATCTAACATTTTCAAGGGTTTATCATGGTTGTCTATAGTGAATCATGATGGATTCTAGGTTGGGGAGATGCAACTAGCCATCAAGCTAAGCCTAAAATCTTGTTTCCTAAGTGATTCCATCCTCCATTATCACTCTACATTCATCCTAAGGAAGGTACAAGCATCATTAGGATTCATTTGGGGTGATTAGAGATCACCACCATTGAGTCTTTCATCTCCATATTTCCATTCTTGCATTATATTCTTGCACTTTTGAATAGGATTGCATCATGTTTCAGATTTCTTAGTCTTAGATACACTTAAGGCTAGGGTTTTCATGCACACTTCTTTATTTCTATCAAGGTTTAATTACCATACTAGGGGTTTGACCAAGGAAAACCCCCCATTAGAAAATCATGTTATGTAGGTGTTTTTTGTAGATTCAGATTTGGAACTCAGGTTGGAAGGAAAGATCAAGTGTTGAAGTACAAATCAAAACTTTCAATTTCTAAAAAAAGTAGAATGAGACTAATTCACCAAGAGTGGTGAATGAGTCCCACTATAGTTGTTTGCCACATCTATTTGTAGATTTTGATACCCTTTCTCCTTAAATAGACTCCTATATAGAAGCCTAGATATGGGACTGATTCTCCTAGGTTGGCGAATGAGTCCCAGTTGTTTAAAAATTCAAAAAAATCTAGAATTTTAGAATTGTTTTCAATCACTTCAAGGTTTCCAGGTGCACACTATTTATCCCATTGCTTTTCTGGTCCATTTTATTAGCATTTAAAGGTCATCTTTTAGATCATTGCATTGAATTAGGGTTTTACATTTCATCTTGCATTTCATTTATTTTTCCAAGTCTAAACTTGGTTGTGAAACCCTCATTAGATCACATTCAACCCCTAGGACAACCTTATTGCAAGATCTCTTTCTCTTTTGCATTGAGATGTCTATGGTTATTCTTGAGTGGAATGTCTTTGAAAGTGGGTGTGATAGCGCTGGATCAACCTATCCCCCATTTTCATGGGTTCCATTTTGGTGAACCTGCATTTAGGAAATTTAAATTTTGATTTGGAGTGCATCTTCATCCCAGGTTTGGATTTCAATTAACATTGCATCAAGGTTTGCATTGGTTAACTTGCATTATAGGGTTTCAATTTTGCATTAGTGAAAGTTTATTTAGCTTGCATTTTTTAACTTAATTTCATTAAAAATTATTCAAAAATTGCAATTGCATCTTAGACCTAGATCATACAGCATAGAAAACATAAAAAACAACCAATTTTTTTTGAAAATTCTGAAAAAAGAACCCTACTAGGATTCATTTTCCACCTTGGGCGAATCAGTCCCAATGCAAATTTTGCACTACTATTTATAGAGTTAAATTTCCAATTTTTAAGCTTTGATTGTTGTCATTAACTTTTTGTTTCAGTTTGATTGCTTTCTGTTACATTGAAATCATTAGAAATATAATTGTTTACATTCATTGCAATTGTGGATAGAGTTAGACTTTTGCATTTTTCATTTTCAACATTTAGATTAGATTACATTAGAAATATATCAATAAACAACACTAGAAAAAAGACCAAAATAGCTAAGACACTTAGAGAAAGTATAGTTATTTGACTATGTCAAATCTCTCTTTCCAAGTTAACCTAACCCTCAAGCCTTTTGGTAGTGATGAATTTGATATGTTAGATGAATCCTTAAGGAATTCATATCATAAGGCTCATCCACTAAGGCTTGTTATGAGAAACCAAAAACAAAAGATGTTAATGTGATTCAACCTCAACTCATCCTTTACCCACCTTCACACAAAACTCAAACTCAAACTAAACCTGAACTTATCCTTTACCCACCTAGGAATAATGTTTTGTAGCAACTAAGTCATAATATTGTTGCTCACACATATAACACTAGGAATAACCCACAACCTTACCTTTGCTTAAACCCATATTGACTAGTGCTCCTCATTTACCTCCACATAGTGGGAAGGAGTATGATCTTGTTGAAAAAATTAAGAATACTCATGCAAAGATATCTCTTTAGGACCTAATTCAGAATTCACCTAACTATCACACTAAGCTTCAAACAACCTTACAACAAGTAGTGGTTACTCCCGATACAAATACAAATGATTTGGTAGCTCTAATACAAGGAATGAATACAATTAATGTATACATTACCTTTCACCAACATGAGCTCCCTCCTTTGGAGATGAGAAAAAGACATGATTCCTTCATGATAATAGCTCAATTCAATAGAATAGGCATAAAAAGGAACCTTTTTGATAATTGATCATCCCTTAATGTGTGCAATGTGAAGCTCTTAGACATATTGCACATAGATAAATAAAAAATTGAACCTAACTCTTTATTGATTCAAGGATTTGACAATGTAGGAAATCAATCACTCGGTGTGATTACTTTACCTATTACAGTCAGAAAGGATACCTTACAAACTCATATTCATGTTATGCCTCATGACCTTTCATGCAATATTATTTTGGGAATACCATGGATTCATGAGATGCATGTGGTGCGTTCAACCCTTCATCGTATCATGAAATATTTCTATAACAAAAAGGTATACCAAGTTGAAATAGACCCCGAGCCTGAAAGTTTCTTACAAGTTGAAAAAGGAATGACAATCCCTCTAATAGCATTGATTCTAACATCCAACATAGAACCTATAGAGGTTGACAAGAAAGAATTCAAAATAGTGTCAAAATTATTAGATGGTGATTGGGGTTCCTTGGAGTTCACACCCTTATTTATTGGAGAATACATAATCACAAGAAAAGAAGATGAAAGACAAAATAAACCAATGGTCATGTCAACTAAAAATTTGGAAGAAAATTCACAAGCATATACCTCATCCATGCTTGAAGAAGATACAAGTTATACAACTAACTTTGATGAGATAGATTATCAACAACCACCAAACCCGAAAAAAATGGAAAAAATTTATGGGAGAGGTTATGAACTTATGAAACAATTGGGTTATAGTGGAAAATGATGTGGAAAGAAAGAACATGGCATTTGTGTCCCTATAGAGCCTAACATGCAAGAGACAAAGACTAGTTTGGGTTATTGTCCTTCTAAAATTGCACAAGCAACAAAGAGATCATCATTAAACATTAATAATATCATGTCCAAGCCAAAAGTCAAGCTCACTTTGAAACATTTTGAATCGCTTTAGATGGATTTTGAACCATCATGAGAATACTTTGAGGATGATGAAGCCTTGAAGCAAATGTTAGGATTTTATGAAAAATCACCTGCTACCCCTCACAAGAAAAAGGTTACATGTGCTATGATTAGCACCAAGCAAAAAGATGCAAAAGATGAAAGTGATGAGAAAGACATAACTAAAGAAGAATACAATCTTGAATTTCCAAATCCAATGCACTTCCTCTCAGAGATACAATTGACATACCAATCGAAATCAATGATAAGGAGATAGTTACTAACATAGGAAAGTACCTTGATGAGGAAGAACAAGAGGATCACACAATTTTATTCCATGACTTTCTTGAAATTTTTGCTTGGAACTATTCAGACATGCTAGGAATAGATGATAAGATTGTGACACACAACATATTCCTTGCTGAAAATTCCAAGCTGATTAGTCAAAAGATACGAAAAATGAATCTTAAGATAGCCTTTCCCATTAAAGGAGAAATAAAAAAACTCCTAGAGCCTGGTTTCATAAGACCTGTAGATTATTCTCCTTGGATCTCAAACATTGTTGTAGTTTCAAAACCTGATAATCATATTAGGATGTCTATATATTTTTGTGATGTGTATAAAGCATCTTTAAAATATGGTTTTCCCCTTTCTAATATAGATATGATAGTAGATTTGACTGCAGTATGGTGCAAGAGCACTTGTTTGATTTCTTGCCTCCACGAGGCCATTTGTAAATAGTTGCTTTATTTTATGTATTGGGTCTTATATTAAGGTTTATCAAACCATTTTAGAGGTTTTTAAGTCTTTGGAAGTCATATTTTAAGTCATTTTTCAAATAATGTTTAAGGTTGTTCCATATTGTAAAAAATTGTGAAAAGTGCAAAATTAGGCAAATGAAGTGTCATTAAGGTGTTTTTTCAACAAAATAATTAAAATGTGGTTGAAGATAGTTATTTTTTGTTTGAAACGTATAAATACACCCTCAAAAACTCGAATTGGGGGTTGGAGACACTATTTTTGAAGTTTGATGAATGGCAACCTCAAATTTTGTGTGTATTTTCTAATTTTTATATTGTTTACAGGATGAAGTTGTGCTTTGTATGGACTGGTATGGACAAAAATAGTAGAGTATCATATATGGATGGAAATATCTCTATTTCTAGTTTCCAATTATTTTTGTCTCATTGAATTTTATTGAGTTTTGTGGAAGATATGACTATTTTTGTGATACTTCCCTTTTCTAATAATATTGTGCAGAATTTACGGTCTAAAAAATATGATGGTACAGACTGTAAAGTCTATATTTTGGATCTAAAACCAATTGTATTTTGTTTCCATCTGAATATAATTTCATTTTCTTTAAGTCTCATAATATTTCATTAATATTTGAATAAGTTATGACCATTTTTGTGAGGGTAGCTCTGAACACTACCTAGGGTTTTTAGTTTTGGGAAAAATGCAATAACCTTATTTTCCACTATTGGATCTTCATAAAAATTGGAGGAAATGTCTATAAGTATGCTTTCTTAAATATCACTATAGTGATTGGTATTATTATTTTTCTTTTGAAAGTTATTAATGACTGTTCATTGCATTAAATTGTGGGTTGCCATGGCTATGTTTCCAATATGATCTAGAATGCACTTAATCTTTGTTTGAGATGAATAAGTTTATGAAAGTTGTCATTATTGATGATTTCTCAGTTGTGTTATTGCAAAGTAATCCAAGAATTCTAAAGAGAAATATTTTTTTTATCATTTATTTGAATGATTAGGTGAGTTGAATTTTGATCCTCCTAGCTCTGCATCACAGTACATGCTTTTTTGTCATTCATGGATGAATTTTATGGATACAACCAAATCTTGATCAACCCTTAAGATTAATACAAAACAACATTTACAATAGTTTGCAGACATTTTTTTGGGTTATGATTCCTTTTGGATTGAGGAATGCAAGTGCAACCTATCAATGAGTGGTGACACTAATATTTCATGATTACATACATAAGATTTTGGAAGATTATGTTGATTACATTCTAGTTGAATATTTAACAAGACAAGAAAACATGAATATTCTGAATGGAAAATATTTGAGTGAATGCGAAAGTACAACATGAGACTGAATCCGAAAAATTATGTCTTTAGTGTAGATAGTGGGAAAGTTGTTGGTTTTATCATATCTTATAGAGTCATCAAGGTAGACACCAAGAAAATTGATGGTAAAATCAACATGCCACCTCCTAAGAACATCTCCCAATTGTAAAAATTACAAGGAAGAATTCAATCTATCCATCATTTTGTGGCATCTTTAGTAGATCAAACGTTACGATTTACACGTCTCCTCAAAAAGGATGCACACTTTAATTGGAATGAGGATTACAAACAAGCTTTTGAGAGTTTGAAGGAATACCTTGCAACTTCATCTATTTTGCAACCCACTATGTAAAAAAAATCATTCATCCTTTACACATCCGCATCAGCCCATGCTCTCACAACATTGTTGGTTCAACAACAAAAAAATGGTAAAGAGAATCCTATTTAAATTACATTAGCAAAACCTTGATTGATTATGTGAAATGATATAAAACAATGGGAAAAAATTTTTTGGCTCTTGTATTCGCTACCAGTAAGTTGTGACATCATTTACTAAATGCATAAATACAAGTGATGATAAAATTTGACCCTCTCAAACATATTTTCAATAAAATAGATTTATTAGGACATTTTGCTAAATGAGTGATGTTGTTGACTAAGTTTGAACTAAAGTTTGTTTCAAAAAACCCAATAAGGGTCAATCCTTGACGACCAATTGGATAACGCTCCTTCTCCTTTAGCATTACCTAGCAATGACACTTTACCCAATGACAATGTATTGAAAATTGAAGCTAATACATGGGAATTATATTTTGACAGATCAAAATGTAGAATAGGTTTTGGCCTAGGAGTTATAATAATATCCCCCACGGGAGAGCCTATTCCCTTGTCGTATTGGTTAAAATTCTTATGTACAAACAACATTGTTGAGTATGAAGCATTGCTCGCCGGATTGCATTCCACCTTGAACATGGGTGCAAAACACATTAATATCCCCAGTGATTTGCAATTAGTCATCTTACAAATAAATGGAACATATCAAGCAAAGCATGACAAATTATCAAAATATAAGGATCTCACAATGACTTTGTTAAAGAAGTTTGAGTCATTCACTATTGTTAACATCCCATGAAAAGATAATTGACATGCAGATGCAATGGCAAGTGTAGCTTCCCCTATCTCTCCTCAAGATCCTTCAAAATATTTCACCTTCACTGTGCATACAGTCATGAAACCTTTGATCAAAGATAAATCACAAGAAGTTTTAGTAACAACCAATCAAGACTCAAGTGAATGGTATAATACAATATTTAACTATTTGAAAGATGGTACTTTTCCTAAACCAACAACAAAGAACATATAATCCCACTTGAAAAAATTTGCATCTAAGTATATAATTCTCACTGATGTGTTGTATCGGAGATCATTCAATGGTCTCTTACTTAGATTCCTTAAAAAATCCAAGATACCCATAGAACTTGAACAAGCTCATGCAGGTGCTCATGGTGGCCATTTTGGAGGAAAAACATTAGTTCAAAAAGTTGTCCACATTGGATACTATTGGAGACATATGGAACAAGATTGCTTTGAATATGTAAGAAAATGCCACAAAATTCAAGAACATAGCAATTTAATTCATGCTCCTTCTTATGAATTTTGAGCTTAAGTTCTAATAATTCGTCCCTTTCTGGTTTGGGGTTTGGAAATCATTGGAAAGATATCACCCCCTTCCTCCACTAGACATACATTTATAATCACCACAATAGATTATTTCACAAAATGGGTAGAAGTTATTCCCCTCAAATCAATAATAGCTGATGTGATATGTGGTTTCATATTGGAACATATTATTGCTCACTTTGTAATTCCTTCCACATTAGTTTATGATAATGCTACACCATTTCAAAATAATGACATGAAGAAATTATTGGAAACATTTAACATACAACACCACTTCTCCACACCATACTACCCACAATCTAATGGCAAAGCTGAGTCAACTAACAAAACTATTGAAAAAATCCTAAAGAAAAATATCAATAGGCACCATAAGGATTGGCACATGCAATTACAATACACACTATGGGCCTATCACACAAGTGTCAAATCATCTACAAGAACTACACCTTATAATATTTTCTATGGTGGTGAGGCAATAATTCCCTTGGATTTAGAGATTCCTACATTAAGAATTTCTCTTCAAGAACTTATTGATGATAAAAATTATAAAGAACAATGATTCCATCAACTTGAAATGCTCGGTGAACAACTCATCAATGCTCTTGAGCAACTTTAGGCTTATTGTCAAACAATACAATTTATTTACGATGAAAATTTTATCCCTCACGTATTCAACAAAGGTGACCTAGTCTTATATGAATATCAATGTAATGTTAATACTAAAATAAATGAAAAAGGAAAGGTTAGTCCTAATTGGTTAGAACCCTACATAATCAATAAAAGTTTTGGGTCTAGTGTATACACATTAATAGAACTAGATGGCACACCCCTCAAAGAGCCTATCAATTCCATGCATATGTGTTGCTATTATGTCTAATCCCCTTGAATGGTATGATTGATAAAGCAGTTGTGTTAGAGTTAGTGGATAATACTCCATGGGCTCTCACATTGCTTCATTCTTGCCAAACAGTTATTTGCATGTCTTGAACACTAAAGTGATTATTTAATTCAATTTTAAGTAATTACTTTAGGTTTCATGCTATTCAAATTCATCTTGTATGTTGCGTTAGATTAGATCCTTATATGCATTTAATGTTCTTTAATTAGATCATAGGTGAATTTAATTTAGCATAGCATACTCAATCAATGTTGTATCTAAGAGAAACTAGAATAAGTTTTCATTAGATCACATAAGGCATGTTAAATCATGGAGATATTCATTAAATAATATTACAAAGGTTATTTAATTAATCACATTTCCATTTAACATTCAACACATAAGAATAAGTAATAAAACATCAAATTCTCATATATATATGTATATATATATGTATATATCAAAGTTTTATGTACATGTCATAAATACATACAATTCCACTAAGTTCTATGAATACCAGATCCCTTGGGACTTGGTGCTCACATCTTTCTGGTAGTTTTTTGTTAGGAGACAATGGTGTGCGATTGTGATCATAATCCAATGAATGTACTAAGAGAAAACAGTAAGCCCTATATTTATCCATGGGCATCTCAATGCTCCCCTACTATCTGATCTCTCTCTACCTATAGTCTAGCTCCCTCTAACCTAGTCTCTCAAACTCTCCTAGGGTCTGAGATGATTGTGCCTTTGGGGCAGCATCAGCTCATTGGATGCACCTTCTTAGACTATATACACTTACCACAGTCTGACATATGGCCTAAACGACTCTAGGTCTTGATCCATGATGGGTAGGGGCACATAGTCTAACTTTGTAGCCTCCTCATCAATTTATGGGGGAACTATCTCTACAACCACCTATCGATAGAGATCCCGAAGATCTTTTAGGGTATGTGCAGAATCATGATGGGCCAAAAAGTGGCAATATGATGGGTATGTGGCTAATGACTTTTTTTTAACCCAAATTTGATAAAATGAAAAGGGTTTTTAAAGGATATTCTCAGATTTCCACCAATATAAATTATGCTTTACTTTGAATTTAATAAATAATTATTATTAATTTTCTATTTGAATTATGATTAAAGTCCTGATTGATAGGCTGATTGAAAAAAATCTATAGCTTTCAAATGGTATCACATTTTTTGAATCCAAAACATGCGTCACATTCTATGTTTCACATACTATGGGATTAAAAAAATAAAAATTCAATTTCATGAAGTTTTGACCAAGTTAAGGTGGTCAGACATATGATTTTTTAATATTTTTAAAATTTGTAATAAAAAAATCATAATTAATTATTTACTTGGAAAAAATTACAAAAAATATGCATCATAGTCGGACATGAGTCGTCTACTTATATATAAAATCTTATAAAAAAATATTATCATTTTATAGTGGTTAGGGTGGTCTGACACCTACTTCTTATTTTTTCCCAAATTTAAGTACTCTGCATTGAAATTTCAAATTTTCACCAAATAGATTTTAAATAATAAAACAAACCTAGTAGTTTAGAAACTACATTCAATTTTCTATAGATTCTATTCTTACATATTTTTGAAATAATATAGATAACTTATTCAAATTTTTAGGTCAAGTTTCCTAACTCTGATTTTTCTAATTTTTTTGCCACTTAAGGGCCTATTTTTTCCATGATGATCCTGCACATACCCTTCATAGACCCTGCAAGATAGAAACCATAAACACAATTAGTACACATCGTGATATATATACATAGTAAAGAATAAAACATAAACATAAGCACAAAGTATAATAGAAAATAAAACATCATCACCTATCTCTCTAGCAGGCTGTGTGAAATCAACCTCCTCCTCTATAGGGGGCATGGAGGATGTGCTAGCCTCTCCATGACTATGAGTATTAGTTCCTAATATAGTTGTTGCTCATGATATAGTCATACAAATGGGAGAGGGCTCTCCCCACTTGTACCTCGTTGGATTGTCATCTACTACCTCATCACCCTTGCTCATTGGACACTCCTCCTCATCTTCCTCCTCCTAGTCCTCCTTGTCATCCTCCTCATCTCCTCTCTCCTAGCCATCATAGTCACAATCTGTAGTCTCATCGTACTGCTCATCTATGACATTTGTAAATATGTCTACATCCTTGTATCCTATATCCTCGGCCCTATCCTCTACCTCATCCCACTCATCTAGGAGTGGTCATGCATCATCTATAGGCTCATCCATAAAAAATAAAAGAGTTAGTCATGATATTGTCCACTAGTCCTCATACTCATTTGTGGCACCGACATCATCAACATCAGAGACTAGAGGTATATCATGACCTGAATCATTGGATTCACTATAGATAACATCCTCCATAGTGAACCATCTAGAATCACCAAGTCTCTTAGCACTCTGCACTGATCTCTTGAAGAATGGTTGTGCCCTAGGTACTATTTGGACCTACCCAAAATTTTGCATGACACTATCATATTAGAAAGGACGTAGTATGTAATAATCTCTACCAATTAGAAACCTATCCAACTATAATCTCCACATCTACCGAGTGTGATATGGCCACTAGAGCACAAGTTGATAACATCTCCAAAGGATATTTTCCTCCTCCATTTGCTCAAATCACACTCTCCAAAAGTGCAAATCACCATATTGTGAAAATCCTCATAGAGGATAGTTGAAAGCTTGAGGATACTGCAAGGCTGTTAGACATGGGAAGCTAGAGGTGTGGTACAATTAATATGCTCAAGGAACCAAAACTAAAGAAGTGTGCAATGTACCATGTTTTTACCTCCCAAAGTACAGATCTCCCAAGATCATAGAATAGGTGCACTAGGATCTTGCGCCCCCAAGCATATAATGTCCTCTACCCTTCCATCACATGAATCATATGCATCAGTCCTCCCTCCAAGTGTGCTCCCTGGCCATTAGGGATGAGTACTAGTGCTACTATCATCATCATATTTCTCTCAACTAGTGGAGCCCATGTGTATAGTAGCATCGCTAAGTCTATCTACAGTCTCACCCTCTCATCATGTACTATTCCATAAAGGTAGAACTGCATGTCGTATTTCATCTCATGAAATGACTACTCTGCTTAGAAGCGCAATCACTCACCCTAAATAGGAACACATAGTATGTGGTGCACATCCTCTAGTGTGATGGTCATCTAACCGGTAGGTAGATGAAAGCTATATGTATCCATGTCCCAATGCTATGCTAATGCCATAAGCATTAGATCATGGTACCTCATGGGGGGCATGAGGTATGCCCAATATAACCCTACAGACTATAAAATATCTACATCCCTTGTTGAAAGAGTGTGGGATAAATATCGAAGAAGAGTCATCTTCTTTCCACCCAAATGTTGTCGCGAATGAGTGGGAACCTAACAAAAAAGCAAAAAAATATGTCCTATAAGCAGTCTAAATTCCTAAATCTTTACATCAACAATCATAAAATTGTACTAAATTTGTTCTATTGTGCTTTCTTAGAGGCCCTAGACACTTTAGAACCATTTTGGGACACTTCACGAAGAAACAAGACACTTTGAGAAAAATTGGAACACTTCGTGAACAAAAGTGACACTACACAAAAAGGGGGACAATTTGTGAACTTTTTTCTAGGACCCTATATTAACCTATAAATGCATAAAACATCATAAAATAGATGTGTAAGGACAAAGCTAAGGTAGAAAAATCAACCCACTTCATAATGATGCTTGTTGTGCACCACCTAGTCTCACAGCACATCTAGTCTCGTAGGCTTATAATCTTGTTGGCTCAACATATTTCACTACTCTTCAATAATTTTCAAGCTACAAAAAGGTAAATGAAAAATAATTTAGAATTTACTTCATTTTTTTGCTCTTATATAAGTTAAAATTAGGGTTTTTAATAAATTAGGGTTAAAAAGTGCATTCCAAACAAATCAACATAACGAGTGCTAGAGAGATCCATTTTTTATGTTGATTATTGTGTTGGAATGGTGATTCCTCTCTTGAAATCATCAACTATCTATCATTATGTAGTATGGTACTTGGAAATACTCTATGATATGACTTACCCTATTTAACATGGCTAGAATTCTACCTTGATTCCACCTCCATTAAGCAAGTGGAATCAAGGGGGCATAAATCAACCCTCAAATGTAATTTCTAGAAAGAAGTTAGGCAAAGAGGATTTATGGAAAACTAATGAATTCATGTTGTAGGATGTGGTTCCTAATTTTGTAGTTTTGTAGATGACTACACTAGGGGCTTCATTCTCTTGTACTATGAATAAATATATATGAGTATCCTTTTATGAGATAAAGTGTATTGTTTAGAGTCCTTTAGCTTAGATATGCACGCAAAGTCATATGGGCACTAAAGCGGGGGCTAAATGTGAGCACCAAAATTGTACTCTCTTCTTGGATATAGTACAATCCCAAGTGTAATTTGGACCTATCTTGGGTACCCTTGCATTAATTATCCTTTAAATCATCATTTATATGCCCCTAAGACCCATTATTTTAGATCTCAAGGCTCATTTCACTTTAAAATCCCATAAAATCACTCAAATCACTGAAAATCCCAAAAGCACGCATCAAAAATCTATGGTGGGACTCATTCGCCACCTTCGATGAATGAGTCCCCTTAGGTGGTCCCCATTCGCCTAGGGTGGTGAATGAGTCCCATTTGGGGTATTTTTCAATTTTGAGTGAGAAATTCACCATTTTAATTCTTTTTTTGGTGGATGTCAATCTTTGAGATCTAAACAACTGTCAATTAGGTGTTATTTCCTATATAAGCAAGTTTTCAAGTCATTTTTATCAATTATAAGCATTGAGATCAAGCACTTTCAAGAGAAAATTCAAAAGAAAAGTGTTTAGAATCTACACAAGAGAAAGTAAAGTCAAAGCATTGGAGTAGCATTAAAGTGTATTTGCAGGTGTTCAAACTCACTTTCATTCAAGATATAGCACTGTCAAGGATTGATCATGGTTGTCTATCGTGAATCATGATGGATTCTAGGTTGGGGAGATGCAATTGGCCATCAAGTGAAGCCTAAAGACTTGTTTCCTTAGTGATTCCATCCTCCATTGTCACTCTACATTTATCCTAAGGAAGGTACAACATCATTAGGATTCATTTGGGGTGATTAGAGATCACCATAAGTGAGTCTTTTATCTCCATATTTCTATTCTTGTGTCATATTCTTGCACATTAGAATAGGCTTGCAACATGTTTCAAATTTCTTAGTCTTAGATACACTCAAGGCTAGGGTTTTCATGCACATTTATTTATTTATATCAAGGTTTAATTACCAAACTAGGGGTTTGACAAAGGAAAATCCCCCATTAGCAAATCAAGTTATATTTTGTTTTGTGGGTGTTTTTCGAAGATTCAGATCTGGAACTTAGGTTGGAAGGAAAGTGTAGATGTTGAAGTGCAAATCAGAACTTTCAATTTCTGAAAAAGTAGAATGAGACTGATTCACCAAGAGAGGCGAATGAGTCCCACTATATTTGTTTTCCAAATCTATTTGCAGATTCCAATACCCTTTTTCCTGAAACAGACTCTTATACAGAAACCCAAATCTGGGACTGATTCGCCCAGGTTAGCAAACGAGTCCCAGTTGGTCAAAAAGTCAAAATTTCTAGAATTTTAGAGTTTTCTCCAGTCACCTCAAGGTTTCCAAGTGCACACTATTTATCCCATTTCTTTTTTGTTATGTTTTATTAGCATTTAAAGGCCATCTTGTAGATCATTGCATTGAATTAGGGTTTTACATTTCATATTTTATTTCATTTTCTTTTCCAAGTCTAAACTTGGTGGTGAATCCCTTGTTAGATCACATTCAACCCCTAGGATATCCTTATTGCAACATCTCTTTCTCTTTTGCATTGAGAGCTCTAGGGTTATCCTTGAGTGGAATATCTATGAAAGTGGATCTGATAGCAATTGATCAACCTAATCCCCATTTTCATAGGTGGGTCAGTGCAGGGTCATGGGAGTCCAAACCAGGCCCTTAAATGACAATAAACTTCAGAATAACAGAGTTTGGAGACTTGACATAAAAATTTAAATAAGTTATTAACATAATTTAAAAAATATGTAAGAAAATTGAATGTAGTTTCTAAGATACCATTCCATTTTTGGAAAAAAATAAATCTATTTGGTGAAAATTTGAAATTTCAATGCAGTAGTACTAAATTTTCAAGAAAAAATAAAAGCAGTTGTATGTCTAACCAACCTAAATACAAGAAAAAGATAATATTATTTTTTGAAACTTTCAATATTAGTAGAGGACACATGCCCGAACGTGCCACAATTTTTTTGTAATATTTTTGCAAGTAAATAATTAGTTATCAAATTTAATTAAAACATTTTAAAAATATTAAAACTTCATTTTCTAACAACCATAACTTGGTCAAAAATTTATGAATTTTTATTTTAATTTTTTAATCTTATCAATTAGGACTTTAGTTAGAATTTATGTAGAAAATAAATAATAATTATCTATTTAATTCCAAATAGGGCATAACTTGTATTTGGAAAGCTGGCAATTTTCTCAATAAACCCTTTTTGTTTCATCAATTTCAAATAAAAAAACACGTTAGCCACTTTTTGGACCCCCATGATCCTGCACTCACCCAGGTTCCATAAACTATAACAAACAAAATAGTACACCCCATTTTTGAGGGATGGAGCACAATGGTAGGGTTCCTATTTCACACTTGCTACACCAAAGGAAACCTAAGAGATCTCAATCCAAAGATAGAAAGAGGAAAAGGTATCTTGTAATAAGGTATCCTAAGGTGTGATTAGAGACTAAAGAGGGGTTCAACACCAAGCTAGGGCTTGGAAAGACAAGAAATGAATACAACATGCAAAGTACCATGCAAAACCTAACCAAATGACCTAGGAAATGAAACTAAAAATCAAGATATCAAACTAGAAATGAATAGAGGTGCACTTGGAAGAGTGATGAGACCAAAAAAAGCTCCAAACCCTTGAAAAATTGTTGTTTGATGCCCACTATGACTCGTACACCAGTCTGGGAAATTTAGTCCCAGGTTGGGTTTTTTGTGCTAGAACTAGAATCTAACAATGGTTAATCTAAATGTCCTAAAGCCTAGAAAAATGCAGTACTAGGACTCATATTCCCAAGGTGGTGTATCAGTCCTAGTATGATTTTTCAAAGGTTTGAGACCTAAATCTACTCTCCTATCTTTTATCTTCTTGTTGCACTTTTTTCCAAGTCTAAAACTTTGATTTGCAACCTTTAGGAGAATTTTCATTGTCTTGAAAACAAGGAAACAACTATGAAAACTTTATTCAATCTTCTAACTTAGTCTTCAAAAATCCTTCAAGCTCCAAGAAAGCTAGATCTAAAATCACACATGTAGAGAGAGAGAAACTTGTTGATTGCTAGAGAATAGGGGTTTGTCTAGGTCAAACCCCATTTAGGTAATTAAACCAAATGATGAAACAATGAAATAAGGACATGAAACATGAAACATGGAATATGGACAATGATACCTTGAATGATGTCTTGTTAATCTATAATATAACATGAAGTGTCCATGAAGAATATAGATCTTGATCTTTGAATTAGATGAAGAACAATGCTTAATCTTGGATCTTCAATGCTACATCACTACACTAGCTCAACAACATGCTTGATGCTTGGTGAATTTGACATGATGATGGATCTTGAATTTTTGCAACAAATGATAAAGAAATCTACTCTTGAATGCTTTAAATATGATCTTGAATACTCTTGTGAAGTCTTGTAAACTCTTGAATGCTCTTGTGAACTCAAATTTTCTAGAAGGAATGCTCTTGTGGAGGTCTTAGGTGAAAATGAGTGAGATAACCTTGTATTTATACTTGTTTATGCTAAATTCCTCAAAATTGCAACACTACAAGCCGACATCAGATCTAGGAGAATAAAATCCCATCAAAAATTTGAATTAAATTTGATTGTGGGCCACATGAGACTCATACACTAGAAGTGGCATATGAGTCCCATTAGGCTAGTCTTGGGACACATTTTTCAATAAATTCTTAGAATGATGTGAAATCTAGATCAAGGCCTCAAATCCTAGGTAGGAATCATACACCCAAGGTGGCGTATGAGTCCTATATCACTAAATCTAGGCCATACAACATGCAAACATTAGTTTTTTATTGGTTACTTGATGTATGTTGAGATTATCCTCATAAATATGCATTAATTAAGGCTTGTGGATGCAAAGTAAGGCCAAATAAGACATAAAGAAGTTCAATATTTTAATGAAGCCCTAGATTAGTTTGAAAGTGTTAATTTACACTTTACAACACCCTAAATAAGGCATAATTAATTCCATTTCATTTACAAGGGCCTAAAAATTTAATGTGAAGGTGTAATTGAATACACTTTGCAACACTAAATTAAGGAAAAATTAGGTTTATTTAGCTTAAAAGGGCCCTAAATCCAATGTGAATGTGGAAAGCACATTACAACACTAGATCAAGGCAACATTAGGTTCATTTTAATGTTAATAATTCTCAAGTTAAGTGTGAAAATTTAAATGATGACATTTTTCTGCACTACAAAAACTTGAAGAAAATAGGTCCCTAAACACCTATTTTGTATTCCACCTCCCAAAAAGTGGAACACCTATTTTCTTGTTTCAATTTTCAAGTCTTAACAACTATTAACCATCAATTTCTCAAGAAAATTTTTGGCTATAGATGTATTAGTGTAAATCTATAATGGACACATTTCCCCAAGAGGAAAGAAGCCCTAGAAATAATCCTAAGTTAAGAAAAAATCCTATTCATTATTCTATTAAGTAAAATCTAAGCCATCAATTAACTAGAGTTAAACATGAACTTATTCCTATCCTCTAAGTGAGAATCTGAATGTTTCACCTATAAAAAATTAGAATTATAGTTATGTTAACATTAAAAGGATCCTCACACCCACTAGGAGTTTTAGAAATAAAGAAGTGTTGAATCTAAACTTGATATCTTGAGTAAAATCAAATTTATAAACACCCACATCTGTAGAAAATTTTAAATATAATCACATGTCAAAATTAAAATTAAGAGCTCTTCAATTTATAATGGCACTCCTTTTTTATTATTATCCTAATTTTTTTTTGGTTTATTTTCTTCTCTCAAAATTATATACAAAAGTGGGCAAGTGGCATGAGGCTCAAATGGTAAGGAGATTGATGAAAGATATAGGAATTAACTTTTTTTTTAATCTAGTTGGTTTGAAGTCCATAAAATAGTATGCTATTTTTATGTTGGAAATATATTACATCCATAGATGCAACAAATCTATATGTAAATTTGGAGACATCATTTGGGAGATGAAGGAAATAGAGTGCTTTTGTGATTCAAGACATTTACTTAGTGATGTGGAAAATGAAGAAAAAAATTCATTTTTTTCCACCATAGTGAAAACTTGGAAATTAGTTTTATCTTGTGGGAAACAACCCTTAGAATAACTATGAGAGTTGTGAAGAATCTTTGAGTATGTGTTGATTGCCACATTGCAAAAAAACTATCTCCAAGATCATTGCAGGTGAACTTGTTATGAGGGATATGAACTATGCCCATCATTTTAAACATGGATAATTTTCATGTAGAGATATTTGGTGACACTAAATGAAGTGATACACAAAATAGGATTCCTTATTATAATAATGTGTACCATGTTAGAATTGCATTAGGGAACAAGGTTTTATTTCTATTTTCAAGAAATTTTTATTAGTTTTATTTTTTATTTGGTTTTTTGGCAATCTATAATACCATGTTGGCTTTATAAAACTAGATGCATAGAGTGAAATGGAGATCACTACTAATATTCATTGTAGGGGTATCTATAAAATGCTTCTTTTATGATAACATGCATGCTTAATTAATAATATTTTTTGTAAAAACTACAAATGTATGAAATTAAAAATTGAAGTAGGAGGTAGAGAAAGAGAAAATAAAAGGTGAAGAAAAATACAAAGTAAATGGAAAGGTTCTTGACTAGTAGGAAATGGGAGAGGATGATTCATAATTACTATTGATATTTGGTATAATTTTTTTTGTATTAATTGTATTATCTTTTGTCTATGTTAGGTAATTGGTAAAGAAGAAATGTTTAAATTTTGTGAAATTCATTGGACACTATAGTATCATTTGAATGCTCAAGAACATTACACTCATATTGTATAAAAAATATTCAAAATTTAACATGTGATTTTATGTCAATAAGAAGAATCAAAATGTGATAACAAGTTTGGTAATCTAGTGAAGGAAAAATGGCCAAGGTTGAGGTTAAAATGATCCCTAAATATGATATGGGAGTGGTCACTAAAGAAAGCCTAAAACAAAATGTGAAATTGTAAGGGTATGTAATTTTTGATGTAACAAAGGGTTTATCATATATTAAGTCTAGTTTTTGATGAATTAAGTATTATTTTTATCTATTTTATTGTCCTATCAAAATACCTTAGGGAAAACCTACCTTGATATAGAAGAGCCTAATGATGATGTAGATATTTCCAATTCTTACATATAGTTTTATATTGTTTCTACTATCCAATCATAACTTAATCCCACAAACCAATCTCAACATTCACTAGAATTAGGTTTTCATCTTGTCTTTATGATTTATGGAGCCAATATTATGATCAACAACATAGTGAAAGTGCAATACACAAGACAAATGTATTAGTAATGCAACATCTTCACTTTATATTATTTATATCAATCCTATACAAATATTCATGGATTAAATACTTTAAAATAATCGGTAAGGATTAGTGGCCAAGATGAAACATAATGGTTGAAGTTACACTCCACTTGTTTACCTAGTTTTTAATTTCTTCAAAAAATAGAACACATCATACTCTCCTTTCCCTTCACAAAGGAGAACATCTAATAAATATAAATCACATAAAACATAAATAATTGGGCCACTTGGATATTTTTGAATTACTCCTTTATGATGTAAGCTGAATTAGGCACCCACCTACTTTCATCTTGACCAATAACTATTTAACCCTTAAGTCCATGGCATAGAAAATAAAACTATGTAAACAACTCTTTTCTAAATGGATAAATGATAGAATTCAGAATAAAGAATTCAACCATTTTTGTTCATGTATAGAGCAAAGAGAATACATGTGACTATTTATAACACTAATGTGCCAACACAAGAATGAGAATGTCTTGTTGTTGAACAAACACAAAAATATTTTTTTACCTATCATAATTCAATGGTGAATTAGAAATAAACTATATGGGGAAAAGTAGGGACTTAGGCATTGTTATAATATTCCACCATCATTAGAACATGAAATATTATCAAAATCATAAAGATTTGATAAATGTATGTGGAGGAAACAAATACAAAAAAGGTACCAATCATATAGCTAGGCAAAGGCATAAGGATGAAATTGTAATTTAAATTTCTTGGATTTATTGTCAATGTAAGGCATGCGAACACACTATAAAGAGATAGAAATAGGTTATTCCAAGATTGAATGTCAGTGACACCTCTTATTACGGACTTAAATGTTCAAAAGTTACAAAAATAATCTAGAAGTCTCTAATAGAGCATACCAAACCACAAAGATATGGAGAAGAATAAAATAAGGCGACAAACTAAAATTCACAAGAACTATATATAAATATAAATTAAACATAAAAGAAATAGAAACCTAAAACTGAAAGGCTCATGATGAACAAGATTGCCAACATATTAGATACATGCAATTACAACTAGGAATATTCTCTAGCATACATATGAAGCTACAATGGTCCATTCAAAAAATGTGATACAATATCCTCTATAACAACTTCTTGTGCCCAAAGTTTATATGAAAACATAAAACTAATACTTCCCTAAATCAAAAACAACATTTTCGATTAGTTATTCCATTCTTCTCATTATAATGCAATTACTACCTAACTAAAATATATTTATTCTCATACATTCAAGAATGTACACATGGGCATATTTTGGTTGAAGGTCAAGAATAAAAATTAAGTTTTGGGCCCTTATATGAATCAAATAGCTCACTAGATGCAACACATAGAAATGACACATATTAACATTACCATAGTTACATATAGTATCTATGCTAATATTACATGGTTCATCATTATTGGAAAGTGAATCTATCCCAACACAAATAAAATTCTTCATAATCTAATATCTTGACACTATCCTAAATGCAAACCACTTTAAATTTATTAATGTCATTTACATAAATTCCTTGTATTCACATTTGCAAAATGACATACTAGGTTACATGATTTTTATATAGAAATTTTTCTAATAGGAAATCCCAATTAAAAATCTCAAATATAGGAAAATTATCTATGTAAACTATATTGGTTGAATTCAATAAACTATATTGGGTTAATTATATAGGTCACCTAAAATGTGTAGCTTATATTCTTCTTCATTTGCACAAAGATCCAAATATTATTTCTATTATCAATTTGGTTAGCTTTATTAATGTTTGTAAAATATAATTGGAACAAGAAAAAAAATACATTCTAATCAAACTAGAAAAACGATATACACTTGAGTCGTATAGGTAACCCAAACCATAATTTAGATAATTCAAGCTAAATATGGAAAGTTGAGGCAACACATGTGAAGGACCTAGTTTTTCATATTGTAGGTTGTCTATTTATTTATTACATTCACTGTAACATACTACATGAGACTCATTACTATAACCAAATTCATTAATAAATATACTAGAAAAATTATTAAGAAATAATGCTAAATTGACTTCATTAGTAGTTTATTCATCTTATTTTGTTAGGATTTCTCTTTTAGCATATTTGGTATCTAATTTTTTGAATGATTCAAACCAAAGGAATCAATCAAAATATACTACAACTTAGTCATTAGCAACACAAATATTTATAGGTAACTTATTAGACAAAACATCTAAATCTAAGGGATTATCAATAGAAACAATTTTGGATGTAAAATGTAACATGATTGATACCCTAATGATTTTATCAATTTGTTTACCTCAATAATAAGCCTATGCAAGACTTATGAGATTCATCTCGTTTTAAAAAATATTATACTTAGGATCAAAGACTCCATGATAGAATCTCACACATTCTTATATAATAGATCTTACATGCTTAGGGATATTTATCACAACTCCACGTGAGATTATCTAATTGAATAATATGAAAAATGGATAATTATGTATATCACACTTTTCCACACATTCATTCAAGAATTTCCTAAGACTCCTAATTGGATTGACAAACAACCTCACAAGCTGAGCCAATTCTCATTGAGGAGGACTTAGGAAGGAGGGAATTTTCATCTTTAAGGGGTTCACCACCAAGCAAGTGCTTGGAAAAGACAAATAAACATTCAACTTATGAAACCTAATTATGCAAGCTAAATGAGAGATGTAAATAATGAAAATATGCAATAGGGAGTTAGGATGTGTGTACCTGGGAAGTTTGGAGATGTTGTGAGGATTCTCTAAATGCAAAGAAGCTGTCGAGAAATTTCATATAGGACAAAGATGTCCAAGATGAATTTATTAGTCCAACTTCTATTTTTGAGGGTAGATGCAGAGTCTTTAGATGTTAGAACCAAATCTGAAGGAATCTCTAAAAAATATGCTTGGGAAGACTAAGATACCCAAGTTGGCATATTAGTCCCATTCTGACTTTTTTAAAACTTTCAAAGTGATCCTAAGCTTCGAGGTCTTCACTAGCTTCTCCTTTGATCTTAGGTTCTTAAACTTTCTAATTTAGCCTATAGGTGAGTTTATGTGAAGATGGTAACTTTATAATGCAACTTTGAAACTTTTACAACTTTTCACTTTAAATGATCTTCAACACTTCAACCTAGATCTACAATCACAAATATGCAAGGAGGGAAAAACTTCTTGTTTGTTAGTGAATGGGGGTTTTCCTTGGTCAAACCCCTTGTTGGTAATTAAACCTTGAAATGAAATAAAGAAATGAAGGGAAATGGTGAATGAATAACATGCAATGCTACAACTCACCAAAATCCTTATAAATTTTGAAAACTTGTGTGCAATGGATGCAATGGATGTGAATCTTGAATTCTTGATAGATCTTGCTTGGATTGCTTGCTTGAATTAAAACCCTACAACACAAATGTTAGCATGACAACACACATGATGCAAGAAGCTCTTTGATATGATGCTTGAATCTTGATAATGGCTCCAAATGTTTGATAGAATGTTGTTGAATGCTCCTGTGAACTCAATTTAAAGAAAATAATTGGATTAGAATGAATGAGAAAACCTTTTATTTATACTTATGCTTAATATCCCAAAATTACATCACACCAAGCTGACATATGAAATCATTATATAAAGGAGGCTAAATCATACTAGAATTTGAAATGAAATCTTGAAAATGATTTAAGGAGGACTAAGATGTCCTAGGTGGCATTTAGTCTGAAGTCATGAAACTTGGGGCATAGACACCAAAAAGGGGCTTAATTAAGATGCCTCAAAATTAGGGTCCCGAGACCTTTGCGGGATAAAGACACCCTAGGTGGCATTTTAGTCCCAACCCAACAATTAGGGACACAAAAATAAAATAATTAAATTATCATTTATGCATTGGATAATGTCGGTATTAGCAAGAAAAATATGTAAATAATAGGGCTTGTGAATGCAAAATAGGACCAATTAAGCCATAAATGAGGATAAATTATAAAGAAAGGCGAGCCCAAAAAAGTGTGAAAATGCAAGGGTATGCATTTTGATAAACTACATTTAGTCCCCACTTTAGTGAGAGGATGAACTTGCTCCAAACTCACACTAAAGTAGCCAACCATGCAATCAAGAGGGATTCAAATGTACAAATGTTAGTAAGATAGGATGACAATAATCAAGAGGGTGGTCAAGCCCCTAGGATCAAGAACCTATGGAAAACCAACATAGGCACAAAGGATCACTCTTTGTTGATGATATATGAAGCCATAACTAAATAAAAAACATACAACATCAATGACAGGAAAAAGGTAGGAAGGAAAAATGCAGTGAGTAAAGCTTTCACTGGTCATCCAACGTGGTGGACCAGGTCTAGGTTGACAGTTTACAAGTGGAACATGATGTCCACTATGCAAAAAAAACACACACTCACAATGGCTAGTGAAGCTAGGTGTTCACTAAATGAGCCCCAATGGAACATATTAAATCCATACCTCCATGAATTTAATAAGATATTGAACCATATATTTTTGGCACCCTAATCCTTTCTTGAACTTCTAGGGTTTTTCACCTAAAAGGAGAAAGTAGGGCCAAAAGATCTAGCTAGGTTCACTTTAAATTATGAAATGTATGATGTAATTTAGACTAAATGAAATGAACTAAGTGCAATTAAGTGATCTATATGACTGATTATGAATACAAAACCTACGATTTATGCAATGCTGGAAAACACAATGTGATATGTAAACAATGAACTATGAATGAACAAAAGTAAAACATAAGAGAAAAAGGCTGAATCAGAGTGCACCTGGGCAAAGATTGGAGAATTTGGAATATTCTAAATTTTGTCTGAAATCACAAAAAATCACTAGTGGGACTCATTCACCACTGATGGTGAATCAATCCTACTTTTGATGGAAACTATAGGGAACAAGTTTCTGAGTGTCGGGATCCAGAACCTGGCAAAACTTAGATTTCCAACCTTAATGTGGGACTTATTCACCACTGATGGTGAATCATTCCTCTCTAAAAATTATGAGAAATCAAGGTACCATTCTGTAACACTAGATTTGAGGTTGTCTACTAGTTGGGTTGTCGAAGTCAAATTGACAGAAAATAGATAGAATGTCTTCTCCAAGCTTGAAATAGGATGCAGTTGAATTGAAACACTCTATTGAACTCTTGTCCACTTTCCAACACCTAACTTCTTTTCAAAACTACATACAAAAGTCTGCAAACGCACATGCAAAAGGGGAAAAATGGTTAAGGGTTAGGTTATAGGGATTGGTAGTGGTCAAATCCCACTTTGGTAATCAAACCCTTAATGAAATGAAGGAAAATGATAAACAAATAACATGAAAATTCTCTCAACTTACCAAACCCTTGTTGAAGAAAATATGAAGATATGTAAATGGATACTCCAAAATGCTTGATTAATGCTTGATTAAGTGATGAAAATTGATTGAATGCTTGAATGAACGAGTGAATAAGTGAACTTGATGAATGGGGGGTTAGAATGGATGTGAAAACACTTATTTATACACACTTGTGCCTTAGTAACCCTTTGAAACCTCATAACAGGCTGACATCAAGTAATTTTGAATAAAAACACGAAAGGAAATTTGAAATTTTTTGAATTTGGAGCCAAGAGGGAATCATAAACCACCCATGTCAAATGGGTCCCACCTTGGACTTAAAGTGGATGTTGGGAATTATCTTGCATTTAATGTTTTTTGTTGGGTTTACATTCAAAAACACACTTAATTAAGCCTTATAAGGGCATAAAGGGGTCAAATAAAGCATAAGAAAGGTGTAAATAGTGAAATCATGCCTAGAAAAGCATGAAATCTTGTTACAAGACTTTACAACACTTCAAAATAGGACTTGATAAGTGATGAAAAGGTGATTTTTAGGTGAACTGTAATGAATAGAGTCTAGAAAGTGTAGAAATGTTATACAACACTTCACAACACTTTCACAAGACATCATAATTTGAGTTTCAAGGACCTAAATGTGCATATTCAAGCCATATTACATTAATAAATCAATGCAAAATAGACCAAACATTGTGAAGAAAGGCCTAAAAGACCATGAAAATGACAAGGGGCTATTTTTATACTGTACATTTAGCCCCCACTTTAGTTAGAGGTTGAACTTTCTTCAAACTCACACTAAAGTATCCATGCATATCGAGAAGGATCCAAGTGCACTTATGTTAGTGAGATGGAATGAAAATGATCAAGAGGGATGATCAAGCCCCTAGGATGAATATCCCATGGAAAACTAGACATAAGAAAAAAGGAACAAAAATGTTCAAATGAAAGTATAGGATGAAGCTTTGATTGTTTGTCTGACTAGTTGTGAATTAGATATAGGTTGTTTGTTTGAAAAGAGAATGCATACTCATTCTGGAGTGATAGAATTCATGGTGTTCCTGCATGTGAGAACACCCAAAAAGGTTAGATACATACACTAGTTGGTATGCACTCACAATCACAAAGGTGGCTATGGGGAAAGTCGTGCCGCTGAATAGGCTTTCCACTCAACCATATCAAAGTTATGTGTACTGATAACTTTAACAAGGCACCACAAGGGAAAATGTCAGTTCGTGCTTCATGAGACAAGAAAAGCTTCGTATGCTTAGAATTCATGAACAAAAAGTAAGGTACCATAGGCATGCAAGTTTTGTTATGCAAGGTGGCAAAAATGCAAAGTGCAAAAATGCAAAAATGTAAAGTGTAAAAGATGTTCAAAGGAGTCTTGTTAAGTTCATGCAAGGTCTATCACTTAGGGAACATTGTGTCTAATGTCTCCAAGAGAGGACTAATCAAAGAACAAAATATTCACAACTTAGGGGATGTAGTACATCTCATCATGCCGCTAAGAGGAATGTAATATGCTAAGATGGATCACACTTATGAAGGACATCATACCCAATGTTGTCCACAAAGTGATGAATGCATCATATGAAGCGACAAGGCTTGACTAATAATCGAGAATGCAAATGAATTATGGTAATGTATGCCCCCCACTTTAAAGGAATTTCTACACACCATTCTATGAGAAATTACTTTAATGTAGCAAAGGAAAAATGCAAAAAGAAAACAAGACATTAGAGCCAACTTGGAAAGACCCTATGGCAAGTCATATGTTTCTAAGTTAGATTGCATAATGTAAATGAAACAGAGAACAAAAGAAAGGGAGTTTCCCTAGAAAGGAACACACATACGAGATCTATGGATTTGGGTTCAGTATGTTCATTGCTGCATTTTTTTTGTTATGGAGTGCGGAACTGTCATCATTCCCCAAAGCACATAGAATTGGAAGAATAACACAAAGAGAGCGAAAAAAAAAAAGAAAAAAAAGTTTTTTTCAGGTCAACATGGAAGAGACATTGTGGTCTCAATGCTTTGCATCATCCCCAAAAGGAAAACACAAGAAAAAATAAAATGAAAAGGAAAAAAGAAAAGGAAAAGCTTTTGGGTCAACATGAAGGAGACATTTCAGTCTCAACACCTTGTGTCATCTCTAGAAGGAAAACACAAGTGAAAACAAAAGAAAAGGACCTTTTGGGTCAACATGGAAGATACATAGAGTGTCTCAATGCTTTGTGTCATCCTCAGAAGGAAAACACAAGTAAAAATAGAAAAGGACCTTTTGGGTCAAGATGGAAGAGACATAGAGCATCTCAATGCTTTGCATTATCCCCAAAAGGAAAACACAAAACAAAAGCGAAAAAGGAAAAAAAGAAAAGCATGACATATAGAAGAATAGAGGTACAAATAGAAGAAGTATACAATGAGAGAGAAAACACCAAATGCATGACATGGGGGGGAACATGATACACACATACAATAAAAAAAGAAAGAAAAATGTAAAAGGCTAGTAAGGCGAATACAAGTCAACTATCTAACAAGTCATCCACCACCCAATCATGTTCAGTGTATTGTGAGGGTGGTTGGCTATCCAAAGGAAGAATTGCAAGTGTCGAAATAGGAGATGTACCAAGTTCCTCACTTGGTTGAGAGGATTTTTTATTTAAGCTCATGGTAGATGAAAATAAAGAGTTTAGATCATTATGCACTTCTTCATCTATTTTTTTAATTTTCTTATCATCATCATCATCAAGATTGATTATGATGGCAGGATGAAGGGTGATTTACAAGGAAGGATGTATCAAAATTTGTGGTTGTTTGATTAGATCATTTTGTTGGGAGGGTTGGATTGTACTATCTGCTGGTGGATCAAGGGGAAGATGGTGGTCATCTATTGCTTCAGTTAAAGGTGGAGGTTGGTTTTCTTCATTTTCTTCCATTCGAGACTGATGGGCAAGGAGACGATGTTGAAGCCTACGTTCCCTAGCACCGCGGTTTCATTTAATTTTATTTTGAATTTTTTGAGGTGTAAGAGTGGGTTGATCCATCATAGGTTCCTTTTATTTCAGAGGGGGAATAATGAAAGAAACATAAGAGGATGGGTCAATCACTTTCTCTTTAGCTTTATACACTTGTTTAATGTGGGGAGGCATGATGGGATTGGTTTCACTTTCTCTTGGTTGTTTAAATGATGGAAGGGAAGTGTGTAAGGGAAGTTTTATGGTTTTCTCAATGTTAGACTCAGGCTAAAGCATGCTTTCATCTATGATAGGAGGAGTGGAAGTGGATGAGGTAATGTTATGAAGAGACAAATTGGCTATTTGTTTGGATTTGAAATTTTGATAGGCTATGAAAAAGAAGCCCTTTTGAGGGGTGATGGGTTCCATAGGTTTAGGTCAAAAGGATTCTAAGAAAAAATTACATTTAGAGGATAACGGATTAAAGCCACTATGGTTTATGGTAAATATTTCATTTCCATGTGGAAACTTCAAACATTTATAAACAACTGAAAGGACCACTTTCATGGAGTGAAGCCAAGGGTAGCCTAGCCACAAACAGAATTGATCCGATTGTGGAATAATAGAAAATGTTACATCCAAATTTTTGGGTCCTATCTATAATGGGAGTATGATCGATCTGATCATAGGGCATGCAAAACTACTATGTGTTTTAATCCATCCAGTTGGTTTATTATAATCATCTTGATAGAGATTGTGTAATACTAAAAAATTTTATGTGATCACATTCTCACCATAGGTTGTATCTATTAATATCCCATTGGTGGGATTATCATAGATTCTACCAGCTAGGTAAAGAGGACCATCAAGAAGCTTTTTAAGTATATCTTTAGCAAAAGGTGTGATATCAAGAGTTTTGTTGGTTGGGCCCTTATGAGGGATAATGTCTATTTCCCCTAGAAGTTCATCTGTAGGATTAACTTGGGTAACATTTGGAGTTATATCATTTTGTTCAGAGTTTGTATCAACACTCATTGCATCAGTGTTTGAAGGCTCACTATCCTTGACAAATGAAATATTGTGTTTAGGCACGGGGTTGGTGAAAATTTGTAAATTTTGGTTGGGGGTGTAATGGACCTATTGGCTTGATCATTGACACCCACAATGGACAAACAACCCAAATCAATGAGGTATTGAACTAAGTGTTTGAGACAATTACATTGTTTGGTTTCAAGGCCATTTTGGTGATGAAAATGGCAATAAGCATTTGGTTTAATGGTAGATGGTAAAGGTTTGGTGGTATCAAGCGGTTTCACAATAGGAAAGGTGATCATTTGTTGTTGGAGCAATTGGTTCATTGTATTATGGAGTGTATCAGGTAAGGGAGTAAATTGTCTCTTCAAATCCCCATAGGTATAAGGCACTGCTGCTTTAATAGCTGCCACTTAATTTGGAATAGGTTGGGTTTGTGGCTGAGGCAGATTGAATTGTAAAAATCCTCTATTTGGTTTGCAAAAGTTTTGTGTGTTGTTTTGTTTATTTTTCTCAGACTTCTCAGCTCGATTAGAAGTGGACTTTGAATCATGACTTGAAACTGAGTTATGATATTCACATAGGGTTGTGCATAACTGCATGAAAGAAGGGAATTTCATCATAGTTAACTTATCTTGAAGGTTTATGTGCATGTTTTCGATAAACATCTTTTTTAGATGTGAGTCAATAATTTTGACATCAACTTGATCATACAATGACTGATAATGTGAAATGAAGTCAGTTACTTTTTCATTGGCATTTTGTCTACAGTGCATTAGGTCAGCCATTGCCTTTTTCGGAGTCATATGAACTTGGAAGTGACTTATGAAGGCATCCACAAGCTCATTAAATGAACGAATTGAATGATTAGGAATTTTTGAAAACCACTCTAATGTAGTGTCTTTCAGGGTCCTAGGAAAAAGTTTGGCTAAGATTTTATCATCAAGGACAAAATCACTGCATAAAGCTATATAAGCATTGACATGGTTAATAAGGTCTCCTTTACCTCTGTATTTGTCAAACCTAGGCAATTTTATCCCTTGTGGCATCGGGGCTCTTAATATTTCTAAAGATAAGGGGCTACTATGAACATGATATGTGGTTGGAGTGTTTTGACCTTGGCTAATGTGAAAATTTGTTGTTGCATGGATGAACCAGTATTAAGGAGCTGTGTAATGATGGGGTCAGGGTAAGTGGTATGAGGTGGAAGGTAAAATTGAGATGGAGTGTATGTAATGTGAGGGGAAGTAAAAGGGACACTAAGATGGGTTAAGGTGTTAGAGGAGATTTGCGATGCCACAATAGAACTAGAAATGCTAGTTGGAATTGCAAAAGAAGGAGCCACATGACTAACATGTTGCATAGTTGTTGTAACCCGAGGAGTGGTATCAGTTGGTATAGATGCTATGGCTGAAGGGGGAGGAATGTGAGGTCCTCCTTGGCTTGCCACTATGTTTGTTGATTGGGAGTTGGAAGAGGCATGTTTATTGTAAATCTCAACAATTATTTCCATAACTTGTAAGCCATCATCAATTTCAATCAAATAATGAAGGTTTTCTATGGTCGGTATGGTAGTGGTGGAAATTTTTTCAAGTGAAAAGTCTAGTTGTAACTGTGCAAAATCCTCATGAATATGAATGACCTTTTCTTTTGGGATGGGATTATTTTGTGTGTCAACATTCATTGGATGGAAAGGTGAAGGCATAGAAGTGGTATTGTCCATGCACCTAATGCACCTTGTCCATACTAGGAGTAGGATCTCTTGAGATCCCAAGGTCCACAATGAAAGTGCTATCACAAGAAGCCATGAATCTAGAACTTCATCTCACTAAAGTATTATCAATGGGGCACCAAACACTCATACAAGTACCACAAAATATGGGATGGATGCAAATGCAATGTAATCTAGGAGTGCAAAATAAAAATAACATAAATTCTGCTAACTAAAACAGAGAAGTAAGTACATAGAATAGAAATGAAAAAAAATGCTAGAATATGCCTAAAAATACAGTCTAAAATGTGTAGGTAGATTGATTCACCTAGGGTGGTGAATGTGTCCCAGTATGAGATTTTTTTTGTGTTTTTTAGAAAATTTAATGAGATTCTAATGATTTTTAGATGTCAATTAAAGATGCAGATACAAATTTTTAGTTTTTTCAATGATATGCAATGAAAAAATAAAATCTACATGAGTCTTTCACTAATGCAAGTTAAGAAACCCTAAGATGCAAAACAATATCCTAATGGAATGCTAATGCAAATGAAGTCTAGGATGCAAGATGTAATTGAAATAAAAAAATGAAAAGTGTTCAAAATGAAAGTTCACCAAAATGAACCATAGATTTTTGGCACCCTAATCCTTTCTTGCACTTCTAGGGTTTTTCACCTAAAAGGAGAAAGTAGGGCAAAAGATCTAGCTAGGTTCATTTTAAATTATGCAATGTATGATGTAATTTAGACTAAATGAAATGAACTAAGTGTAATTAAGTTATCTATATGACTGATTATGAATGAAAAACCTAATATTTATGCAATGTTGGAAAACACAATATGATATGCAAACAATGAACTATGAATGAACAAATGGAAAATAGAAGGGAAAAGGGATGAATCAACGTGCACCTAGGCAGAGATTGAAGAATCTATAATCTTCTGAATGTTGTTTGAAATCATATAAAATCACTAGTGAGACTCATTCACCACTGATGGTGAATCAATCTTGCTTTTGATGAAAACTTTCTGGAACAGGTTTCTGAGTGTCGGGATCCAAAATCTGATAGAACTTAGCTTTCTATCCTTAAGGTGGGACTCATTCACCACTGATGGAGAATCATTCCTCTCCCAAAATTATGAGAAATTAGGGAAAAATTCTATAGCACTAGATTTGAGGTTGTCTCCTTGTTGAGTTGCAGAAGTCAAATTTGCAAAAAACAGATAGAATGTCTTCTCCAAGCTTGAAATAGGATGTAGTTGACTTGAAACACTTTTTTGACTTCTTTTCCACTTTCCAACACCTAAATTCTTGTCAAATATGCATACACAAGTCTGTAAATACACATGCAAAAGGGGGAAAATGGTAAAGGGTTAGGTTATAGGGATTTGCCTTGGTTAAATCCCACTTTGGTAATCAAACCCTTAATGAAATAATGAAATGAAAGAAAATTATAAATAAATAACATGCAAATTCTATCAACTTACCAAACCCTTGTTGAATAAAACCTGAAGATCTGTCAATGGATTCTCCAAAAAGCTTGATTAATGATTGATTAAGTGATGAAAAGGTGATTTATAGGTGAATTGTAATGAATAGAGTCTAGAAAAGTGTAGAAATGTTTTACAACACTTCACAACACCTTCACAAGATGTCATAATTTGAGTTTCAAGGACCTAAATGTGCATATTCAAGCCATATTACATCAATAAATCAAAGAAAAATAGACCAAACATTATGAAGTGAAAATGACAAGGGGCCATTTATGTATGGCAGAAGTATTAAACTGCATGCTCACAAGGGCTAGTGAAGCTAGGCGTTACTAGGTGAGCCCCAGGAAGTCCATATCAAAGCCATGGCTACATGACTTTAATAAGGACAAAAGGAAAATGCATGCTCACAAGGGCTAGTGAAGCTAGTTGTTTAGTAGGTGAGCCACAAGAATTCCATATCAATGCCATAGCTCCATGAATTTAATAACGACAAAAGGAAAATGCAACAAGAAAGAGGGATGTTCAAAGGATTTTTCTTAGTTCATACAAGGTCTTACTCTTAAAGGTGACATTGTTCTTAATGTCTCCAAAAGAGGACCAATCAAAGGATAAATGATTCACCACTTAGGGGATGTAGTGTGCCACATTACCACTAAGGGGAATAGACTTGGTCTTACTCTTAAAGGTGACATTCTTGAAGGAAATTACTCCTAATGGCACCATAAAGAGTAAAACATTTCACATGAAATAAAAAAATTGCATCAAGGAATGTTCATGAAAAAGGAAAAAAAATAATCAAAATAATGCCAATGGATGCCCCAACTTTAAAGAAATTGCTAACACCAATGCTGTGAGAAATTGTTCTAAAGTAGCCAAAAATGATAAAATAAAAGATGATTTCCCCCCTAGAACACACAAGGGATCTATGGATTGGGGGTCAGTATTTGTCTTTGTCAGAATAATATTAGATATCTTAGAACTATCATCATTTCCCAAATACACATAGAACTGGAAGAATAACACAAAGAGAGTGAAAAACAAGGAAATCCTTTTGGGTCAACATGGAAGAGACATAGGGTGTCTTGATGCGTTGTGTCATCCCCAAAAGTAAAACACTAGACAAATGAAAAAGAAAAGGTGAAATAAAAAAAGGAAAAGCTTTTGGGTCAACATGAAGGAGGCATGAATGTCTCAACTCCTAGTGTCATACCTGAAAGGAAAACACAAGAAAAAAAATATGAGGATGAAAGGAAAAGATAAAAGATCAACGAAAAGGCAAGAGTATGGGTATGTGTAGGATCATGATGGGCCAAAAAGTCCTAATATGATGGGTATTTGGCTAACGAATTTTTTTTTACCCAAAATTGATGAAACGAAAAAGGTTTTTAAAGGAGATTCTCATCTTTTGACCAATATAAATTATACTTTAATTTGAATTTAATAAGTAATTATTATTCATTTTCTATTTGAATTATGACTAAAGTCCTGATTAATAGGCTGATTAAAAAACATCTATAGCTTTCAAACGATATCACATTTTTTAAATCCAAAACATGCGTCATATTCTACGCTTCGCATACTATAGGATTAAAAAAAAATGAATTTCATGACGTTTTGACCAAGTTAAGGTTGTTAGACATACAATTTTTTTTATATTTTTAAAAGTTGTATTAAAAAATTCATAATTAATTATTTACTTGGAAACAAATTACAAAAAACTATGCATCACATCGGGACATGAGTCCTCTACTTATATCTAAAATATTATATTTTTTTTTATCATTTTATTATGGTTAGGGTGGTTAGACATACACCTACTCCTTATTTTTTCCCCTGAAATTTAAGTACTACTACATTGAAATTTCAAATTTTCACCAAATAGATTTTTTTAAACAAACCTAGTAGTTTAGAAACTACATTCAATTTGCTACAAATTCTATTCTTACATATGGTTGAAATAATATAGATAACTTATTCAATTTTTTATGTCAAGTTTCCTAACTCTGATTTTTCTAATTTTTTTGCCACTTAAGGGCTTGTTTTTTCCATGATGATCCTACACATACCCGTATTTGACATATAGAAGAATGATGGTACTATAAATGGAGGAATGTACATAGAGAGAGAAACATTAGACAAAACATCATATGGGATCATGTTATGCACATGCAAGCAAACAAAAATAAAATGCAAAAGACTAGTAACGAACATGCAAGTTAACCATCTAGTAGGTCATTCGCATCCCAATCTTGTCCAGTATATGTAGAATGTTGATCACTAGTGAGAGGGACAAAATAAATTGTTATACTAGGAGAATCACCAAGTTCAACATGTGGTGCATCACTCTGTTTAGGAAGATCATCATAGTTTTTATCATTTAAACTCATGGAAGAGGAAAATAACAAATTCACTTCATTATGCACTTCCTCATCGATTTTACCTATTTCCTCATCATCATCCAAGTTAACCACAATAGGAGGACGAATGATAATATCCATAGAAATTTCTAGTCCTTGTTGTGTTGGAGACATAAATTCTATTTTTTCTGGTAGGAGAGGAAGGTCATCATTTATTGCTTCTGCTAAGTTTGGATTGTGATTTTCAATGTTGTTCTCATCATTCATCTTTCAAGCAATAGCACATCTACGCCTACGTTCTCTAGTATTTTGGTTTCTTTTATTATGGTTTTCAAGTTGCGTTTGTGTAGGAGCGGGTTTGTCAAACATAGGTTCCTTTTCTTCTTGTGAGGGAAGAACATAAGAAACCATTGAAGGTTGTTCAACCACTTTCTCTTTGGCTTTCTAAATTTTCTTAGGATGTGGATTAGGACTTGTTTGTTTTTCTCAAGGTCTCATGTAGGAAATAGGTAAGGGATTATTCATGGATGGGTCTTGGTTTGTTGGAAGGGCTTTAGGTTTAGCATTATTTTCTTTAGGGGGAGGAGGTTAAATCATGGGTGGAGGCAAGTTTTCAAGGGATAGTTTGATTATGCATTTTTCTTTGAGCTTTTGGTATGATAGGAAAAGTAAGTCTTCATGAGGTCTTATAGGTTCCATGGGCTCATGCCAAAAATAATCTAACTATAAATTTCCATGGGAGGATGAGGTCTAAAGCCACTATGGTTTACTATGAATATTTCATTATCAACTAGAACCTTTAAGCACTTATGGACAATGGATGGGACCACATTCATGGAGTGAATCCATTTGTAGCCTAACTTCACACAAAATTGGTCTGAATTAGATATTATAGAGAATGATATATTTGATTTCTTCAGTCCTACTTGTAATGGGAGTGTGATCAAGCCCATCGTAGCATGAGAAAAACCATCATGCATTTTAATCCATAGTTTTGGTTTATCATATCTATCTTGAGTGAGTTCATGGACATGTAAGAGATCTTCTATGACAAAATTTGCTCCACAAATGGGATCAATCAAAATCCTAAGATTGGGCTTGTTATTGGTTTGAATACCTAAAATATATATATGTAAAGATAACCATCAAGTGCGTGTTTAATTGTTTCTTCTAAAGAGAAAGTAATGTCAATGGTTTGTTGTTTACGAGGCTCGATGTCAATCACTCCTATCATTGTATCAATAGGACTTTGTTCATTAGTATCTATGGGACTTTGTTCATCATCATCCATAGAACTTCGTTCATGATTGCTCATATTTTCATCATCTGTGTCAGCATTCATCACATCGGGCTTAGTTTCACTAGCCTCAACAAATGGAATATTATGTTTGGGCATTGGGATTAGTAAATATTTGCAAGTTTTGGTTGGGAGGAGCTATAGAATTATTTCCTTTTTCATTTACACCTGCAATTTGGATATGATTAGAATCAATGAGGTCTTGTACAATATGTTCAAAATACTTACATTGTTCTGTATCATGTCCTTTTTGTTGGTGATAAGCACAATAGGAATTGTGTTTAAAGGTTAGAGGTAATGGGAATTAGGGTCAAACATGAGGTAAAGTAAGCATGGTTTTTTTTAAGAGTTGGGTCATAATGTTGTGGATTTTGTTGGGTAAGGGTGTGAATTTCCTTTGTGGATCCCCAAAGATATAAGGATTACTCTTCTTTATAGTGAGTACTTGGGTATCAACTAGTTGGGTAGGTTGAGAGGTGGAATTTAGTTGAGAGAAAATTCTATTTTGTCTTCTGAAAGGTTGGTAAGTGTTTTGGTTTGGAGCTTCAGACCTTTTAGGATGGTTAGGGGTGGCTTTTGGTTCACTACTACTTATAGAATTTTGATAGTCTTGAAAGGTACTGCATAAATGCATGAAGGAAGGGAATTTAATCATGGTGAGATTATCCCTTATCTTTGTAAATTTCCATGAAAATATTTTGAAGGTGGGAATTGGGAATCTCCACACTGATTTGGGAATAAAGCGACTGGTAGCATGAAATAAAGTCAGTGACTTTTTCACCTTCATTTTGCTTGCATCTCATCAAATTATATAATGTCATTTTAGGAAGCATGTGCACTTGGAAATGGTTAATAAATGCTTCAAAAAGTTCATTGAATGAACAAATTGAGTTATTCGATAATGCAAAAAACCAATCCAAGGAAATGTCTTTGAAGGATCGGGGAAAAATTTTAGCTAAAAGTTTTTCCTCAATGATAAAGTCACTACACAAATTAGTAAAGGCATTAACATGATTAGTAGGATCTCCCTTTCCTCCATATTTATTAAATCTAGGGATCTCTATACCTTGTGGCACCAGAGTTCTCAATATCTCCAAGGATAGTGGGTTGCTCTTGACATAGTATGAATGTGGACCATTTTAATTTTGATTTATGGTGGAAACTTGACGTTGAATGGATGAAAGACTTTGTAAGAGATCGTTAATGATAGGATCATTTCTTGTAGTGTGTGATGGAGATGAATATGATGGTGGTATGTATGTGTTGGAAGGACCAGTGAATGAGTTACTTCTGGGAGGAGATATAAGATTGGATGCCACATAGGTATAAGGAGCACTCGTGGAAATGTTTGAGGTAGGAATAATGCTACTAGTTGGTTGCATTGATATGGTCATTTGAGGATTAGCATAGGTGGGAATTGAGGTTATGGTTGACGAGTGAGGAGTTTGATTTCCTCCTTGGATTTGCACATTATTTGAAGCTTGAGCACCATTAGTGGTGGAAGGAAGATGCTTTCCAAAGATTTGAGCTTGGTTATGAAAATCTTCTAGTCCTTCATCACTTTCCATCATGTGGTGAATACTATCTATGGCAAGTATGATGTCTAGTGTTTGAAATGTTTTCAGTACTCACACTATCTTGTAAATGATCTAAATCTTCATGCATTTTCATTATGTTTTCTTGAGGGATATAATCAACCATTGTTTGAACTCTCAACACAACACTTGTAGGTAAGGTAGGCATAGCAAAAGAGGTGTCAAAGGTATGGTCCATACCTAGTGAACTAATACCAACACTAGAAGTAAGAGAGCTTGATAACCCAAGATCCACAATGAGTGTTTTATTATAGGATGCCATGAGTTTCACACTTCATCTAACCATAGTATTAGCAGCAGGACACCAAGTACTATAGCTCATACAAGGGATAAATGAAAGAAAGTAGAATGAACACAATATCATATGCCTGCAATTACACTTGAAATGAAAGAAATTAGAATAACAACAATTGTGGGAACTAAAATAAAAAACTTGGCAGCCTATAGAAACACAGAAAAGCAATTTCAGACCTTGAAAACTAGAGACTCAAAGTCAATAGGGACAAAGATGCTAGGAAGTACATCTTGATCGTCTTGGTGAGATTCTTAAGTTCTAGAGGCTAAAATAGAAAGCAAACATCAGAGAGAGACTTCTGAGGAAAAAATCCTGAAAGGGACTAAGACACCAAGAAGGGCGTTTTTGTCCTAGCAGAGGTTTTTTGCAAAAAAATAGTAAATTCTAGAATTTCTATAGTTTTTACAAATTGCCTATTTAGGATGCTAATATTTAAAAATAGAAAAATGTGCAAATGATTGCAAGAAAGTAACTATGAACAAGCAATTGAATGCAATTTTTTTTTTCAATTTTAAATGCAATAAGAATGTTTCTAAATACAATTAAGATAATGAGCAATGCACTTTTCAGTTTTTGAATGAAATGAAATGATGCAAGAAAGAAAAAATGCAACCTATATGCACTTTCACTAATGCAAATATAAGAAACCCTATATGCAATTTCACTAATGAAAAATGCAATAAACCCTAGATGCACTTTCACTAATGCAAGATGCAATGCAAGGATGAATGCAATCAAGATCTAAGAACTTTAATGGACTCCAAAATCATAAATCAATGCTTAATAAGGTTGGGTTCACCAAAATGGACAATATAAAAAAGGGATAAATATGTATATCATACTTTTCCACACATTCATTCAAGAATGTCCTAGGAGTTCTAATTGGATTGACTAATAACCTCGCAAGTGAGTCAATTCTCAATAAGGACGACCTAGGAAGGGGGGGATTTTTCAACTTTGAGGGGTTCACCACCAAGCAAGTGATTTGAAGAGACAAATAAACATTCAACTTATAAAACCTAATTATGCAAGCTAAATGAGAGATGCAAATAATGAAAATATGCAACAGGGAGTTAGGATGTGTGTACTTGGGAAGTCTGAAAATGTTGTGAGGATTTCGGAAATGCAAAAAAGCTGTCTAGAAATGCCAAGGGGGACAAAGATGCCCAAGATGGTGTGTTAGTCCTACTATTGTTTTTCAGGGTAGATGTAGAGTCTTCAGATGTCAAAATTGGATCTGAAGGAATCTCTGAAAAATATGCTCAAGAGGACTAAGACGCCCAAGGTGGCGTATTAGTCCCGTTCTGAATTTTTGAAACTTTGAAAGTAATCCTTAGCTCCAAGGTCTGTACTAGCTTCTCCTCCAATCTCAGATTCTAAAACTTTCTGATTCAGCCTATAGGCGAGTTTCTATGAAGATGACAACTTTGTAATGCAACTTTGCAACTTTTACAACTTTTCACTTCAAATGATCTTCAAGACTTCAACCTATATTTGCAATCACAAATATGCAAGGAGGGAAAAATTGTTTTTTGTTCATGAATGGGTGTTTTCCTTGGTCAAACCCCTTGTTGGTAATTAAACCTTGAAATGAAATAAAGAAATGAAGGAAAATAGTGAAGGAACAACATTCAATGCTACAACTCAACAAAATCCTTATTGTAAATTCTACAAACTTGTGTGGGGTGAACCCACAATAATGGGTTACAATTATTTAGATGAAGGAAAATTAGAAATATACATAAAAAAATCACTAAGGTAGTTCTAATGAAGGGGGGCCTTCTAATGAAGGGGGTTCATTAGAAGCACCCCCCCTTCTAATGAAGGGAGGCTTCAAATGAATCCCCACCAATTCATGGAGATATTAAAGTTTCTAAATTGAAACAAATACATAGGCTTCGTTCGAACCATTCCTTGAATTTAACTCCCTCTCTAATTTTAGAGAGGTGATCTATTTTTAGCTCTAAAATTTCAAAGACGAAATTAATCTAGGTCTTTTTGGTGGGCAAGAGATAAAATTAATCTAGGTATTTTTCACAGGCAAGTCATTTTCACGGGATTTTAAGCTAACAGAGTGTGGTCATTGCTGGTGCTTTCAAGAACTGGGCATTTTTTCTGGCACTTTCGACAAAGTCATTTTTGGCAATTTCAAGAATTGGGCATTTATGCAATATACATGCATCAAGGTAAGACTAACTGTGAGATTGTAAAATAGAACAAAATTTCTGGCACTTTCACACAATAGACATGTGTGGTGATTCATGTGTGCAATTTTATCCTTTGAGTTTATGAATGAATGGTTAGGATTACGATTATGTACAATTATTCTTGGATTGTGATTTGCTTATGACCTTCCTATTTTACAATTGTTTGTGAGACAAGCTTTGTTGTGTATGTACACTGTAATCATTTACCTGCAACCAAGAAAATCCCCATTTACAATGCAAATTCATTTTTATATTCTCCCTCTACAATTGGTAATGGTTTCTTGAAAATCGTAGAAACCTTTCCATCGATCCCTTCTATTATCTAATTCCCAAATTAAAATTTGTGGTATTTGCCAAGTTATTAGACCCTTGCATATTTGAAGTAGTTAATAAATTTGACCTACTTCCTGGATACATTATGGTCTTAGTTATCACGTCAATTTTATTATGCCTACAATTTCCACTCAGCTTTCCACTATTGAAACAATAATTTTATTTGACTTTATATTGTTATTACAATGTGTGTCCCAAGTAAAATGTATGCCCTATAGAAAATTCAAGTAGAAATGAGAAATCTCCCAACTCATATGGGCCTATGGCTTATATTGTTATCATATCATGCTTCAACCCTTCAAATTATATATGCACACTAGCAACAAAGAACATGCATCAATCCTCATAGTTCAAGTCAAGATAAACTGTTAAAAACATTTGAAACAAGAAAATGATATCAAAATAATATAGTCAGCCTGCACCCTACCAAAAGCAAGTCAAGTCAAGTTTTCAATTATTATATAAGAAGCATGTTTACTGAAAAGAGAAGGAACTGCACCCCTGCTTTCATTTCCATAGGGTGATCCTAGATGCTTTGACTTGACCTGTCATAAGCACCTGGCGTAGGTAAACTATAACTTGTCACACCAGGGTGTAGGAGGATCCTATCAGTAGCAATAGAAGAGGCATATACAGTGGGAATCCTTTCAGCAGTGGATGCTATAGCACCACCACTATTACTTACATCAGGTTGTTTAGTTTGAGACTTAACAGCTTCTGTAGTAGATCTTTTTATGTCAGCCTTAGCTTTCTCTAAGTGAGCCACACACTTTTCAAGATTTTCTAGAGACATCTGCAACTCAAGTTTGTGCTCTTGAATGCACTTAATTAAAGCTTTCATGGCTGCAATTTCTTTTGAGGTCTCATTTGTTTCCATCTGACAATCTACATTCCTCATTGTATGGGACTAGGTCTTTTGGAGCATCTATCAATTATGGCAGTTTTAGCCTTGGTGTTGTTCTGCCATCAGCTAGTGCATCTTATCCATCTTCATATTTGTGTTAAGATGCTTAATAAGGTCTCCTCAAAGTCAGGTTCTGATCTATAGTTGCTTATGCACTATAACCATTTTAAGTTAGTCAATGTTTATAGCAGATCTTTAAAAAGGTTCAGCTTTTGATTTTTACAAACTTCTCTTTGGGTTGGCCATGGACTAGCCATCAGGATTAGCTAACCTTTGATTGAAGTCATTTTACTGTTTCATTTGGATGCCAGTATTTGTTTGGAAAGATGTACATGTTTTGGTGCTAGTATGTTTCCGAATGGTAAATATGAATTAGCATTTGCATTTTCAAATTAGACATGCGTGCCATTGTGGAAACCTTTTTATGTAAAGGCATAGGTTTGTTTCCATCATTTATGTGGCACATGTGTCCAAACTTGTGAATTGATTTCCATAGAGCTACACAACCTTATGGTCCATTTAATCTCCTCCTTTGTAGTTTAAACATTAAGTATGTTACTTCAAAGTATTGATAATGTTTTGGAAGTATGTATTTGAATCTTTGATTGATAATATGTTTCTTTTATGCTTTCCTCTTTCTATTTATGTTTTATTTCCTATGCAAGTCTCAAGGAATCTTAACAAAGGTTCTTCTAAAACACTACAGAGAATCTGAGTAATCCTATAAATTTTCCTTTTATACATTCTATTAGGATCAATGAGTTTCCTGAATCATAATTTCCCATGGCTTACTTGCTAGGAAGGTCTGCTATTGCTCTCTCGACTCTTCAAATAAAATTGTAGCTTCATGAATTGATTATGGGTTCAATTTAGTAGAGTATGTTCTTTGTGGTTAGTTCCTACAACCATTCATATTTTACATAATTGATGTTTGGAGAAGAGTTGCAACTAAATTTTCTCAGATAAGGTTTATTCAGTTACTGGATCAGGTTGTGCTTGTTGTCGAAAGATGTAATCATTCATCCTTATTTTGCAAATTCACCTCTTGAAATTCACATCCTAGGAAGAGGCATGGGCATTCATTACCAGAAGCTAGGGAAAATCCCATTCTCTTCAAGGATATAAGTTTATCATACTGGATGTTCATCTTCTTAATGATGTTGAACATAGCAGCATTTGTGAGATCCATAAAAATGCACAATGTGATTTATATTAAGGACATTCTTGTCCCCAAGAGGCCATATTTATTTATTTCTATACTCTTTATCATGGCCTTAGTCGTCTGTCCTGCAGACATTAACTAGTTTCCTATTAAAATTGTGGAACAACACTGGTTGCCAGGCTCTTCAGAGGAGCGTGTCTTTTAGATTGAAATCAAACCTTAGGGGATATGTCTAAAGGTCAACACCCCTCCCATATACTTCTATTAGCTGAGTTTATGTTTTATATTGGCTATAGATTTAGCCTCCTCCTTTTATCTATTTTTTATATATGTCTTATCTATGGTTCAGGTAACCTGAATGGTAAATTGACTGTTTTGTGTCTCCTGAGTCAAAAAATGGGTGTAATACCAATCTTACCTTCACAATAAGCCTATAATTTATTTGTGACAAGGGTCAATAAACTCTAAAATGCTTGTTCATGTTGACAAACTAATATATAACTAAATAAATTGGGTAATATTAATATATCAATTGGAAGCAGTGACTGATGTGATGGTTGAGCTTGATCGTCACGCATACATGCTTGCAGCTAAATGCTAACAATGTATGATGTTCTTACCAGTGTGGTATACACCTGCACCATTTAATAAAAATGGTGTAGAAAGCATAAGTAGGTGCATTGCTACCTCTTTTAAATGGTCTGTAGTCAACACATTTTCTACCTACAAATGTGCATGACATAAAAGCTTGGCACAGTGGAACTTAATATGATATCTTAGGATTGGAGGGTTAGTCATTGAATTGTTATATGTTTTTATCCAAGTCATAAACCATTGAGATGATCTGGTAATTATGTCTTCTAGATACATTAGATTAACACTCTTGAAGGTGCCCATGTAAGAAAGTGATCATTCCCTAGGAAGAGATATGCAGCTAGATTACTTGTTACATTTTACCCATTGAGAGTTGTACATTTTGATATGTTTAAACTTTATACACAACTCTATTGGAACTGAATTTAACCTGATTAACAACTTCTATGTCATATATGTGAGGCTATGAAACAAATTTAGTACACTAATTCAAGGCTTAGTTTTCAACCGTGCTAGCTACATTGTCTTTGAAGGATAGTCAATCCCCACATTTGTCTAGAGATTTAATCTTCATATGTAAATTGTTCAATAATGCACTTTCCTTCTCACCTTCTCACCCTTAAGAATGACTGGAACAAGTAAAGAGAATGCAGAAGGTAGCATTACTAGGATTGATTATTTAACCTAAGTTAATGTATTTATGTGTTAGGACTTACACCATGTTGGTTTTCTTTTAATTAAAAAAAAAAATTTGTTGTTTTCCTAGTAAATTTTTTTGGGCATGACAAAAAATACAAAGCAAATTTTACAGAAGATAATAGAGATGCTACTTCATTGTGCATTGCTATTTAGAAACTATGCAATTCATCCATGTGCCTTATTTTTTGACTTCCTAACTATGCAATGGTGATAGTTGAAGTGGAAAAAGGGAGACCAAAGAAAAGATACAAAACCATTTCTAGTATAAAATTGAATGAATCCAAATTATAGAAATTTCCTTTCTAGTGGTTGATGAGGAAGATAGGGAAAGGGTAGTAGATGATTATCAAATCTCTAGAGTGAATTTGGGAAAATAAATGTAAGAAGAAGAAAATTCTTTTCTAGAATTTTTTGTGGAAACACTAAAGATAAGGATCAACAACGATAAGCATAAAAAATGGATCTAAAAGAGAAACTAGAGAAGATATATTTTTTTGATTAAATATTTGATTGCTATCTATTTGTTAACAATTTTGTCACTGGAAAAATGATCGAACTCATTCAAAGGGAAGCAATGAAATACACCAACAAGTGGAGGAATCATTATGAAGTTAAGAAAACTCCTCTACTTTTGAGAGGGGTAGCTCCCTCGTATGATGGGATTTTCTATTTTGAGTTCTTTTAACTAGAAAGTACCAAAAGGGAAACAAGGAAAAATAGAGGAAAAATGAAAATAAATCCAACTATGAACATAAGAACAAAACATGTATAGATTTCTCAAACAAAATAAAAAGATAGATTATGTATCAACTACGAAAGTGCAAAGAATTCCAAATTATTTGCACACCAAGAATGAAGAGCAAGGAAATAAGCATGGAAAAAACTAATTAAACATAAGAATAATCAGTCTTTAGAGAGAAATGTTGACATCAAAACTAACACATCTTTATTTAAATCAGAAGAAGCAAAAAGACTGTAATTTTCCCCTCCAGAAAGCGTTGTCTCTTTACATTTTTATTATTACATATTAATAGAGTTTCTTTTAGATTATTTAGAATTAGTTACAAAAGAAGCCTCTTTCCTTTCCCATAACTATTTCTTGAGATTTAAATTTCCTTAATTAAATACTTTTAAAATTCTTTGAACCATTCAATATGTCTTTAATTTATTGTTTGGAGCAAGAAGGCCTAAGGGGACTTGAGAAGATAAGTCATAAAGTAATCGTGTCATTGCTATTAGTGTTGGTTTTTTAATAGCTCATATATGAGATAATGAGAGCATTTAATCCAAGTTATAATATCAATATTTTGGAGCACGAGGATGATACCAATATGAAACAATGTTAGTGTTGGTTTTTTAATAGCTCATATATGAGATAATGAGAGCATTTAATCCAAGTTATAATATCAATATTTTGGAGCATGAGGATGATACCAATATGAAACAATGTGGAAAGTGACCTTTACAACTGGCTTGATATGCTAGATCTCTTGAATGATAATAGTGTATCCCAAATAGACAGTGTCTTATTTGCACTAATGGTGAGTAGTTGTGGAGCTTTCCTCAAAATTCTTAAAATCTTAATAAACCAAACAACTTCATCATGTGCCTTCAATTCTAAGTTTGGGCATAATCTCACATGAATCCTATTTGTGATTTGCACTCTAGAGAACAATTAATCCATCACTGCCACCAGAAATTTCAAAAGTGACTCTCCTAAAGAAGATAGGAATGCCACCAAGTAATAAATTGCACCTTTTTGAGCTCCATTACATGCTCTTATAGGTTACCAAGTTACCATTGAGAAGAACCACTAATGGTTCTAGGCCAAATGGTTTCTTTTGTTTGAAAATGGATTCTGCCTCGTTCTAGTGATCCATCCTTCCATGTTTCTAAAATTTTGATTATTGATGTTTTTAAACCATTTTTACACTATTGCAAATATGTATATATGTGAGAAAATTGTACTAGTGAAATTATATGATTTTCTGCTTCCGATCTTCCTTAGAGCCTACCTGCTTGTCTCATAATCCTAAAATGGGTCTCCAAAACATTCTTCTATACCTTCATTACCACCTTTAATATTGCACACAAGAAGGTGGCTACACCTCACCTTTATGATGAAATCCCTATTTCCACATCCTTATAGTCTCATAGATCAAAGTGTCTTGCAAATTAGCTTCACCTTATAAGACATCGTCATCTAGTGACAAGGGATGAGGATTCTCCTCAAACAAAGATGATTTAATCAAAACCATGTAGAAATGAATATTTGAGTTTGAAAATGGGTTGTATTGAATGATCCATAAGAGTGATGAGGATTCAAAGAATTTTTTGCATGTTTAGTAAAATGCTCCACCGATGGGCTTAGAGGCACCTAAATCCTCCTGTTGTTTGTCTACTTTTGAAGCTTTAGAATATGCTCTAATGTAGGAATTAAAAATATAGATGAAACCTCCCTATTATTTAAAATATTTGTTGAGGGTTTTAAATAGCCCTCATGCTCGAACAATGCATCTCGATTGAGAGAACTGATTCCTAATTTTTTGGTTCCATAGACTTCTGCTTTGTTTTTGAAGTTCAATTTTTCAAAATCACCCATGTTATAATTGCATTTCAGTACATCCATTACTTGCAGTTCATTCCCAGCAACAACTACGACAACACCCATTTTCTAAAGCATGATGGTTGCAACTCTTTGAAGAATAGGTGTATCTTCTAAAGTAAAATTTCAATGCATTTAGATACTTCTCTATAGAAATACCACTGGAGAGAGCCCATATTACTGGAGCTTTGGGAGTTGTTTCAGATAATTTTGGGTGGTGTATGTAATATAAACATTACTTCATTATTCAAAGATGAAGGACCTCCAAGAAGCTTCATAGTTGGCAATCTTGGGCTAGATGGAAAAGCCTTACCATTTGAATAAGGCTATATCATGACAACTACAAGGTTTGATATGCTGACTAGTTTAAAGGATGAAGGAATGTCTTGATCACTGATATGGGATGACTTATACAACTCAAAATTCAATGCTCCTCTCTCTGAAGCCAAGAAATTGTTCCTCATAAGAGTGTGAGAAGTTTCCTGGCATGAGCTGTTGTGTAGCAGCTCTATCCTTAGATTTAATTATCACTTTACCTTTGCTTTACCATGAAGGTTCTTGTTTGTATATTAGAATTAGATCCTCATTGTAAAAAACAATAATGAGGTATAACTGGAAACAACCTCTTGACAATGAATAAGACTTGACATAGGCATGTAGGATTGACTGGTCTTCCACTACCTTTAATAGTCTATGTTCTTGTGCATATAAAGATACAATTGGAATGATTTAAATCTTCATGTGTAATGATATCAAGACTGTGATGATTATTCTTCTATTTATCACCAAATCCAGCTTCCCTTGAACCTGTTGTACTGATGTGTGCTCTTTCCCAGGCACCTCTGTCATTTTTTGAGAGCAATGAGTAATATGTTTTGATGAATCATATCAACAGTTAACCATATGAAATATCATAGTCCATAGAACTTCTTATAGAGCTTAAAACCTTATCCCCTTGTTGGTTAACATGCTCGATCATGTAGATTAGCCCTTAAATCTGGTAGCACTTACATTTTGCATCTCCAATCCCAAGATGTTCTCCAAAATTTTCCTTTTCACCTGAAATAATTTTCAACAGAGGTTCTAAAATTTATAAATCTATTGATGTCTCCAAGAATACAATCCATAATTCTTAAAATTTGAATGATAGGTAGTTCCATCTGAAAAGTAAACATTCATGGCCTCATGCAACATATAATAAGCCTAGAATAAATGGTTTCTATTTTCTTCAGAGCTAGTAGATTTCAAGAGTTAGTTCAAAATCTTTGTTGAATGGTGTTTGTCACCAACCTTTCCCTCATATGTAGTTGATCTTGGAAGATTATTCTCATAATATGAAGTACCTCGCTTTGCTTTGTGAGAACACTGGCTACTATTGTTCCTAAACCATCCGATACAACATGACCAACTTGCATTCTAGTAGGGAATCTTAGCAGCAGACATTTATTGTGCCAGTGTGCTTTGAGACTAAAATTCAATCCTTTGATTCCTTCTGAAGGTGCCACTAGTATTGCAAGCAATAGTGCAACCTTTACCAATAACAGGTTAGTAATAGTGCAATAATCACCAATAATTGTGTCCTCTCCTAGCATTGGTGTCCCAACAACCATTGTAGATCAGGAATGTACCATGCCTGCTATTTTGTAATATTCCTAATGATCCAGTCTTATTGGAGGTACATTACTTGAAAATAGGATATCTAGCACTAGTGGAAACATTCAACATTGAAGAATATCTTAACAACATCATAAGCCTTGAAATTGTCAATCCTTGTAGTATAAAGCTATCATAATAGTGGTTTACAATTCCTGAGAGGAACGAATTTTAGCTGAAATCACATATTTTTAGAAAATATAATGATTTAAGCCTTAAAAAGTTCCATTTTAAGGATTCCAATTGAAGAGGGTTTGATCAAATCACTTTAGATCAAACCCCCTTGGATAGAACCTCGCTAGTTTTAAACCATACCTATAAATGCGTCTCCTTTACACCTATCAAAATGCTGATAAAAAATCACTATTGATTTAGCTTTTGGGGATCAAATGAATTCATTTAAAATTTATTTCAAATGATTATGGTATTCCTCAGAACAAGCTATCCAATGAATATAAATTTAATATGTTTTGGTTTTGTTATGTATTTGTTTTTTAAGTTTTATTAAACATAGGTTTTTCATCGAAAATGAATTTCTTTCTTCTTCACGTGTGGAAAAATAGAATATTATCAAAAAAAAATGAAAAATATGAGTGCACCAGATATTGAAGTCCTTGATCCAACAAAAAAAATTAAATTAAATTTTGACATATACAAAAAAAGTTACGCGTTATCGGTCGGCTGTGTCTGAATTGTAATTTGTTTGACTTTGAAAGTTGATTAAGGAAAAAATATTCAATAAAAAACTATCTAACCAAGTGGAAGCACTACATATCAAAGTTACAAATCTAAATTTGAAAGAATTATAATTTTATCCTTCATGGAAAAAAGTTATGCATTATACGGTGTGTGTCACTTTTTAAAAATGTTGTTTTCTAAAAAAAATCAATTTTCGTGGGAGATGGAAAAAAAAGTGCAATTTGATTCCAAAAATTTTGAAAAAAATATTTTTAGAATCTACAGACAAAATTTGATGAGACTCTAGTTTACACCATCCTCGAATTCCTCACAGTTTAGCCACTATAGGTGCCCGAATGTGAAGATTTAGTTAAAAATAATAATTTTAGTGTCCAGTTTGGCCAAAAATTGTAAACCACTATTATGGGATCACACTCTGAGTGGATTTCGTGGGTGAATATTTTATAACCCATATCTTGGTCCTCCAAGTAGAGCAATATGAGTAATCAAATTCCCTATTCTAGAGTCAATTTTTTAAAATGTTTTCTAGAGGTTGCATCAACAAACTAGCCATTGATTAGAAGTTGTGTATAGTTCAATTCAATTGGCAGTTTGATAGGTTCTTCTAAAGCATTTATACCAATCCCAAACCTTCAAACTCTTCCACAATATACTAACCTTCACTATGGAAATGCCCATCTTCCCATTATAGCTCGGTTTAGAAAATTGTGCTACAATAGGTAATTTTTGTAATGCAGCATCAGCCTGCACTAAACATGAGATACATACTAACCTATCAAAATGGGCATTTCAAATATCATAGAGAGAGAGAGATGAGCATATAAAAGGAACCATAATGTTTTCCATTTTCAATATAGATATATTGTCTAAAAATGATGACATCATTGTCCACATTCCCCACTTTATTTAGTAGAAACTTTGTATACATCAATATTAAATTCACAATAAGCTATTGATTAACCAAATTGCTTTAAATCCTAATCATATGAAAGTGGTACATTATGCATTAAAATTTGACTAAACCTTGTGGATTGTCTTTGTATTTCTATTTCTTCCTGCTACTTTTCACAATAAACTCTTCTTCTAGCATGTAACCAATAAATATATGTTATGAGTAACTATAAAATGTTTTATGCCTCTATTGAACAAATAAAAAATGAGAAGAATAAAATCATAATTTCTGATGTGATGAACATTAATTGGACTACCTTAAATCTATAATAATGATTTTTGGAATGCTCCAAAGATAACTTAAATTGCAGTAGCCACTACATCTTACTAGTATCCACTTGGAATAATAAATAAAGTTTTGATGATTGGATCTTCAGCATTCCTAGTGAATCTGAATGAATTAAATTTAGGTGCTTCTTGATTCTCTAGTTCTTACTTCTCACTCCCTCCATCCTTCAACATAAGGGGCAAAAACTGTGCAAACATCTTTGTTAAAACACACGTTGTCTTGTGTTGCAGTTGTTATTCCCTTTTTTAATCTTGTTTGAATCAGATTGTTGGTCTATTTTAGCTAGTTAGATGTGTTTTTTAGTTTATGTGTTGTTTACAGTTCAAAAATTTTGCAAAGTTTTTCCCAGGTCTCGTGTCCAAGTCGGCATCTCAAGTTTTTGCTACACAGAAGAACTGTCTACATTTGAGTTATATAATTTTGGTTTTAAGTTGAAGCCAATGTAATTTGTTAGGGTCTGTAGTGCCCTGTTATTTCTAGATATTGATTTTTTATGTTTTGTGAACATCAGTTTGCCGCACAAGGTCATTTCCATCAGGAGTGTCATTTTCATCAATAGTAGTGCTATTTTCATCAACAACAGTAGAGGTGATTTCTGGTGATTTCATGTGAAAGTGAGGCAAATGGCAGCAAACGAACAGCAACCAGGTGCATGGAAACAATTTTAACTCACAACCAATATTTTCCTTTAAAATGCTGCATTAATCTTCTCTAGAATGAATCCAGCAACCAAGTGCATGGAAATGATATTAACTCACAACTAATATGTTTTCAGATGCTTAATTAATAGCAGAGGCATATTTTTGTTTGCTTAAATTTAAACATTAGGATGTTTAAAGTAATTTATTTTTTTGGAAAAATCAAGGATCGGTATGGCAGCTCAGGAACCACCACCTAGTGGTATATTTACCAATACAAAGGACGAGATCTCTAAATTACGCCATCTTTTACTTCATCCCACCACCACAGGGGTTTACATGGATACATGTGTGTCCATTCTACATAGCTTAGAGAGGATTATATGGACATCTGAGAATAGACGTGCTTTGTCTGCTAAAAATATATTAGTTATTCTTGGTCAAATGCAGCAAGAGGTTAGTGGTGAGGTTTCTCTTGCAGATGTTCAGCTGTAGGTCCCAAAAGAAACTGTCAAAAGACAATGTTTTCCATTTTATGTTGATAGATCCAAGGTTAAGGGATATCAGGTGACTCGATGTGTTGATCGTCAGATGGCCCCTTTGATATACCCATGCTTTCTTGCAACATTTGGTCATTATCCAAATAATGACCAAATTCCTTTATACTTTGTACAACAGTTGTACACTGAGGTTCATTTGGGCCTCAACATCAACTATTTAGACCTACCAAAATATTATGGTCAGGGGCGTGGCAGGGTAGCTTATAGGGATGCTTTTCATTGAGCAAATCGACCACCTCCAATATATTGGAATATGGTTGGGGAGAGATCGCCTGCTATCTCCCCATCCCTCACACCTATTGCAAATTATGTTATCAATGCTTTTCAAAGGGAAGCAATTGATAGCGTTAGTGATATAGCTGCTACTGCATCTACGATATCTACTGATTGTGTGGGTAGATATTTGATGAGTCATTCTACATGATCTAGATCATCAGATCATGCTAGTGATCCTTATGGTATTGCAGGTGTCCTTTCACCATTAGACATAGATGGTCTTATAGGGGAGAAGATGCTTTGGAGTACAACTCATTGTTTGAAAAATGACCTATTAGATGCATATGTTTTCATTACGGCAGAGCTTGGGTTCCCAATACATGAGGTTAGAGGACATGTGGGTAGAGCTTTTCCTTCACATCCAGGATCCAACCAAGCTACAGGCCCTTCATCTCATTCACATCAATTTGATAGCTTTTCAAATCCTACAGATCTACCTACAGATCATTCGGTTGCTTGAGAGGAGGATACACCTACTGGTTGTTTTGTGAGTGTTCAACATCATGCATCTCAGGGCCTAGATGCAATTGAGGATTAGTTGCAGATGATTGAATTGTCAGGTTGTGTGGATATGCTACTACGTGGAGATATGTCATTGACGTCATCTCACCCGGTTAGTCCACTACACTCATCAATATTGGTACGAGACAGGGAGACCCATGACACAACTGAGTTGACAGATAGGATCATTGTAGCAGATCCTGCACCACCTAATACAAAGGTATGTATGTATGTACACACATGCACAATTTAAACTTGTTTAAATTTTAAATTACTTGTTTTACTTAAATGGTAGACTAATGTATACATTTATGAACATTATATATATATATATATATTGTAGAGGGAGTTAGCTCATGTTACACCTAGTGTGAGGACAAAGCACATACATTGGCATGATTTAGATGATGCAACTAATGTTAGTGAACAGGTGAGTTTTAACTTTTTAAATCATGTACTCAGGTATGTATATAATTTGTACACATGTATATAGATATACAACGTTATTCCAATTTGGCATAATGTAATTAGATTGTGTACATGTCTTGTACTATCTCTACGGCTCAACACATCCATTTGAGCAAGATTCTCATTTAGAGGGTCACTCGATTCGGAGCCAGCATGACGACGTTGCTGGAGCTTGACTTAATTAATAGGTAAACAAGTTGTAGCTACAAGATGCAATGTTTATTTTATGTTTTTACATTAGCTGCTCAAAATTTTGAATTAAACATGTTGGTAATTTGTCTAGATGCTAATTCTTTGGCATGTGTCTTTTTCTAGGCTCTATGTACATCGAGCCATTGTTGGGTACAAAAGGTAAATTTGCTAAGATTCTACTTTTTATGTGTCTGTTGAGATTGCTTACTCTTATAGTTTCATCTACTTATTTATGGACTTTTGATTAATTGATATAATAATGGTTCTTTTTTAATTAATTACATTTGAGCAGGTCCAAATCAAATTTATTTGGTATGTGCTTTTAATTTGTTCTAATGGATTATTGTAGGATAAATTACTACATCTTTTTTGTTAACAGTTTTTTCAAGATCCAATAAAGCTGGTACCATTTTTGGATTTGTGAATCTTCAGTTCATCAAAGCCATGGTTTCAATCAGTGGTTTTTTTTGGAATCTATAGGCATGGAATCTATTTTTTCCCATTGGCACTATGAAGAGCATGACAAAGTTTGTCTACAATCTTGAGGTGAGTCACTTGCCATGGTTTCAATCAGTGTTTTCTTTTTCTTTTTCTTGTAGTTCTTGATGAGTTCCTATCAAGGATTTTTTGACCCAGGAATTGTATTTTGCTTTCTAATTTCACTATCAAGCTCTACTCTTATTGTATGACCTTATTATAATTTCTCTTTTCATATTTCTTTCAGTAATATTAGAATGATTTGTTATCTTAAACCATATTCCCTTAAATCCATAGTAATAGTCTAGTGCTTGTATCCATAGTAAAAATATAGTCAATTGAATGTTTACTTGCAAAACTCCATTGAAATCATGTACAGTGTGCAATACTTGTAAATCGCATTTATAGTTTTAGGTTTTAGGTGTAGTTAGATCTCAGGGTGCTTCACATTCTAATTTTAAGAATAGTTCTATTGTATGTCCTCATTTTATTTGTGTTTGAGAACAAAAAAATTAAAAATTTTACAATATGAATCATATTGTTGTTAGCCAAAACAAGTCAGCAAAGTGCATCAAGTTTTTGTGGCAAAATAAAACCATTGTATACTATATTTTCTATTTTTCATGTAGATCTATTCTATATGAGGATATTGATTTTGTCACACCCATATGATCTAAAATCTTGACAAAGATATGGGTTTATGGAAATATTTTTGAGTCTTTTCTGATTGCTATTATTAGATCCAATCAATAGGCACTTGAGAATTGGGCTACGAATAATGGAGAAACTAGAGATTTTGTTGCATTGTGCCAAAATCCCAAGGCAAAGGCATACATTTTGGAAGAAGTGAATGCATTAGCTAAAAGTAACAAGGTACAGTTGTGATTGCATTCTTTTGTATTATGTTATTATAGTCTTTCTGTAGATTGCTAACAAATGCAATTCTACTATTTGCTTTCCCTAGAATTTTTTTGATGATCTGTATAAAAGCCTCAAGTGAGCTCTAGAGGAAAAAAAATGCGGGGGATTGGAATTTATCTTGAAATTTCTTTACTACAAATGTTTCTCTTCTTTGGAATAAATTTGCTGAGATTCATCCATATACCTATGTTTAGGGTGAATCATGTAATTGCTCACAACATGATACTTCTCTTAAGTGAAATTTGAAAGTTGATAAGATCTAATGAAGCTTGCTTGTGCTTCGTGACTAAACTGAATGAAATCTTCAGCTCCTTGTACTTATGTTGATGTTATGGTACTTTTGGAGCCATTATTGTATTGTTGTCTTAATTTACTGAAGCCTATTTATATATTCTGGGATTTTGATTATGGTTTGTTCAAGCTTCTTTTGTGGTGATCCATCAATGATCCAGGGGGTCTATTTATGTGATCAAAGATTCTTAAAATTAAGGTATCTCGTGTATATCACCAATCAAATTACCAGCCTCACAATTTGGAAACAAAGATTAATCACCACAACAAACAAAAAGAAAAAAATCCTAAATTAATCAATGATCCAAGGGGTCTATTTATTGTTTTGTAGGCCTAAATTAAGGAATATCCCAGAAGGGGGCATTGCAGTAGCATTACACTTGTGTAATGCTAGGAAGTATGATTTGGGCAAGGTCATTGTGCCAAACTGCTTCATAAGCATATAATTAGTGATATGATTATGCAATAAATATGACACTTTGACAAGAAATGTTGTGGATGCAAGTGGAAATACATTCACTATGAACATAGCCTTAATTCAAACTATCTTAAATTCAAAACCCAATGCAAAAATACCTACTTTTTGTGAACCCTAACCATAGGTTACAATGAAAATAAGTAGAATCATAATACTAGATAAGATTTATGCTTCTTAATTAGGCACTAGTCCACCAGATCTTATTGTGAATCATTTTGCATGGTATTCTTCACAACTATTATTTATTAGACAATATTCATCCTTGAAGATTTCAAGGAACTACTGCCAAGTTTCAGCTTATTCATATTATTTTTCATGATACCAGAAAGACATGACTTTAAAAAGTTCAAATATTGTTATCCCTAGCAGAAAACTCTTCCCTAGAAGTATACTCTAATAGGTCAACCCAATTGTATACTTCATCAATAATTAATTTACCTTTGAACTCGATACCAAAATTAAGTAAAACTTGGGTGTTTATTTGGCCTCCAAAAGTTTTCCATAGACGCAAATAATGTTGGGAATTTCTTGGCATCCCAAAAGTATAAGTATAAAGATATTTTCAATTTCTTAGGATATTATTGGAAAAAAACTAAAAAAATATCAAGAACCCCAAAAATTGCAGTACAATTAAAAAGAAAGAAAGAAAGAGCTGATGCTTTTCATGTTTAAAGCCATACTAATTATAGAGAATGGGAGTTAAAGTAAGTAAGAGTGTACACCTTGAATTTAAATATGGATTTTCTTCATTAATTTTTACTTTTTGAGATTGTTGATCAAATAATTGTAATATAAATGTCTTTAACAATGTTAATAAATAACTATGCCAGAATGATAATGAACTGTTAATGCAATAAAATGCAACTAAGGTAAGTATGACTCGTTAACCCTACTGGTCTTCTTAACTATCAAGTCAAAAAAGAATAAACTATACACAAAATGGTAACTACGGTTGGCAGTAAAAGTCTCCCTAACCTCCTCAAATACTTTGTAAGTTTACAGTAGTAGCAACATTTGTGCCTGTTATTTAAGGACAGCAACATCCTGTCTTAACCATGTTTCATGCTAATCACTTTGATCAAAAATATTTCCTATAATGTAAACATTAGTGTTGATGCCCATATTAATTGAACACAATACTAATAAGGATGCTACTGAACACCATACTGATCAATAATGTATAGGTCACAATACTGATAGAATGTTACTGATCAGTAATCTAAAAAAGATTAATAGTCACAAAAGGAGTTGTGTCAAAGACAATAATGATGGAAACAATCTCAATGAATATAACATTATTAACAACTGATCTATAGCAATGACAATTACCAAACAACTACCTCAATCATATAATTATTTTTCAAATTAAAAAAATGAAAAGAATATCCATTGATAAGTACAAATGATAGCACTAACATTTGTCAAGGCACAATTTATTGAAACTTTTAACAAATCATAATATGATATGGTTCCAGGGTTGGGGCCCTAGCTCGGTTAGCTAAATATTTCCTATTGCAGGAGGTTGGTCATGAGGTCTAGTCTCCCCCACTCCCGTGGTACCGGAGGGCGTGTTGTGCTAGCGCCGCTGGTCACGTTAAAAAGTTTACTACGCACACTGCAGTTTATAGGGGTTCGTGCTACCCGATTCCTATAGTCTAAAAATAAAAATAAAAATGATATGGTTCCTTTATTGAAACTTATAAGAGTAAATAACAGGATCAAAATTACAAATTAAGATGGATTCTACCCATATTCGTAGGCATAATCTTGATTCATAATTCATTTGTTTGAAAGATACATTTATAGGTAACAACTTTAAAAAAAGTCATATTACTTGATTTTTCCATTTCAAACTCACTTCATTTTAAATGTATAAATTATAGTGTTCCATTTTAGAATTAAAAAACTCACTTCATTCAAATTGAGCAAAGGAAAGAACTAACCAATGAGGGTTTTTTTGAAGGAAAAAAATTTACCAATTAGAAATTGTAGTCGAACCAAGCACCACCAAATGCTAAGGATACACAAAAATTTGATAAGGGAAAAAAACAAGAAAAAACCCCAATATTATTAATGGAGGAAAAATTCCTAAAAATGATACAAAGTGCAATGTGTTAAGAACCTCATAAGGAGGTGGCTACAAATATTCCTTAATAAAGGAATTAAAAAATAAATATTTACAATTAAAGAATAACCTTTACCAAATAAAGATTAATCTTCTAACAATTTCCCTCTTAATATAAGTAAATTGTTCAAATCCACCTATGACACATCCTGTTATTCAAACCAATTCAAGTGGTTCAACCCGCTCTTCAATAATATGTAAGATTCCCTGATGATCATCACTATCTAGTCTCCACTTACGACATCCATGTACATGTAGAACTGGATGAAGGGAGAGGGCAATAGCAATTACTAGGTGGCTATATTGATATACCTTATTCTCAGGTTGATAATAAATGAAATGAATCCCATTTTGAACAATTTTAATTTGCTTGAGATATGTCCCTTGCACCACAATTGAACCTGAAAGAACCAACATTCCAAAGTAAGACATAACATTTACAAGGTCAATATAAGTAACAAAATATTCATAATATACATTCAATAGATAAATAATATAAGCACATCTATTTATTTAGTCATACCTATGGGGAATGACATTCCATCACTTGTTTCTGATTATACTAGCTTCTGCCTCTCTCTTGTGCAACACAATAGATAATAACTAACACCTACATTTCCAAGCTCTGCTATGACTGCAAAAACATCTCCTGCACCAAAATTACATGGAAATTTGTAAAAAAAGTTAGAGTTCCACTATCATTTAAGTTTATGTAAATTTACTTTAAAAAGTAGCCAAATAAAATTGCATAAATGATTAAGCTACAAATTTACACAAGATCATACATGCACGATATAAATATATATATACAGGTACCTGTTTTAATCAGTCCTAAAATATGGTCATAATCATTTGAAATCAAAGGAATGTCTTCAAATCCTTCATCTTCATCTTCATTGTATGTGTCACTAACATGTAGTGGCACCAAATTTCTTCCACTGACATATCCTTGTTGTTGGTTGTTGCATTCATCATAGTTTTCTAAAATGCAGTCATAAGAAAAACATGAGTAATCCCTAATGTGCAATGTCCATGGGAAACTAGTTGTACTCATGATGGAATGCAACTATCTTGTTTTCTCTACCCTCTTGCATCCACGCATTGATCTTCTATCCATAGCTACAAAACATAATTTTGCATCAAAAAGTAATAATCAATATAAATATATTCAAACTAAAATAAAAAAACTTGAAAGTACACATATATGTATATTTAAAGATTAAAATTCAAACAAAAACATACATGATATCTCCCAAAACACTCTATGTGGAATGCATTGGTTGGTTGCTGAAGATGTGCCTACCTCATTTGATGCAAAACATTTCTGACACCATTCAACAACATCATGTGCATCTTTTATGTGATCTCCTTCATAATTCATTTGATGCATTCTTAGAGCGCGTTTGATGCAAGCTCCTACACCATCATGTTCACCCTTTCCATGCCCACTCTCAAAGAAGCTCCAAACATGTGGTATGTTGTCATTTCGATGATATCTACATAATGCATAAAATGGCCTTAACGATTTGAATTGTGAAGCACATCCATATGACCATACAAAATGCTTTTCAATTTTGACACCCCTGATTTCCAAATATTCAAAAAAATTCTTGAAGCAATGTTGTACAAATAGTGTGTCATGCTCTTTGTCATCACTAATATAGAAGTGATATTCTTTCTTAATGACTCATGCCTCAGATGAACCGTCAAGACCATCCAAATCCACTTGTGCATGTCGATAAAACACTTGCACCATAATAGTGATCTGCTCTGAAAAATAGTATTGTGATTGAATCTCTTTTTGATGTACAAAAGAGTAATTCTCTGCAAAGTCAACTACTGATAACACTGTTCCAAGTGGGAAGGTATCTCTTAATATCTGAAACTATCATGCTTGCCACTTAGAAAAGAAAGAGTGTTGTATGTATGGTTGTATCAATTTACGAAACTTTTCCATAAATGTTCCCATTGGTATCTCCTCTTCTACATAATCTAACCTTGTTGATTCTTTGCCACTTTTGGTATGAAACTTGATGTACTTGTAACTCTTGCAATTTACCAAATTTGTCATGTCAGTATCTTCATCTCTCAAAGGAATTTTAGCCAAATTTCCACATGTTTTACAAACCACTTTCATGCAACTAATTTGACTGTATGCATTATCATCATCAGATTTATCATATAGGATGGATGCTATGAATTGACTTGCTCGTCTTAGAGGTGCATTCTGAAAACCATCACTTTCTTCTCTAATCTTTTGAAACACCTGATAGTAGAGATCAAATTCAATATGATGATGACAACAAGTTTCAAAAACCTTGTTTGTCCTCACATAATATGTCTTTAACCTTTCAAACATTGTTTTCCCAATCTTTATATGTGGATTTGAATTACAAAACAACACATACATCTCATGATTTGTTATGTCTAACCAATGTTTTTGTATGCAATTCATTATTATCAAGCCCAATCTTGTGTTTGATAACATCTCTTCTATTTGATGAAGGATGAGTATGATCGTTCCAAAAACTTGAGATGAAGTTCCTAAATACATATTGAATCCTATTAGATTGAGGAGCTCTACACATAATTGCCCAATTGCCTTCTGAGGTACTGTCATCTAGAACCTTTCTCCTTTTGACATATTGTGCCAGTGTCTTTCTACTGAAATTAATCTCGGTTGAAAGTGAAGAGGTTTGTCTTTTTTTGGCCATTTTTTGACTTAAAATTGATGTCAACATGACTCTTCTTGAAATTTCCTTATCTGCTAATCGAGATTGTTTCCCAATGGAACCCAAACCTTTTTTTTAATTTTCAACAATGTCTTTTTGTAGGTGTGAACCTTTCCTCTTTTTTGTACTTGTATCTACACCCAATAATTTTAGTGACTCTTGCAACTCATTATTAAGAAGTACAATTTACAATAGTTGGGCTTGATTGAGTGTATCAAGTTTACTAAAATGAGAAATTATTTTCTTTGCAATTTTGTTCATTGACCTCTTAGTATTACGTCTAGGTTGTTCAGCATAAAACTTCAATTTTCCCATATCCATTTGAAATAAATGATTTAAATTTCTAGAAGAATTTTTTCTCCTAACCTCTTTAGCTAGATTCATATGCTCTTCCATGATGGTATCTAGAAGCGATCCTAACCCCTCTCCAACATTCATTTCTTGCACTTGGGCCTCCTCTCTAACATCAATAATGTGTTCTTCAGCTTCATTTGCTCTAGGATCTAAATTTGTCTTGACTTCTACTTCAGTTTCTATATGTTGAGCCCCTACACAAAAGCATGCCAAATAACATAGGATTCACTAAATACACTAAATACAAATACAAACCCTCCCTACTTAGGATTCACTAAATACAAATTTGTGCAATATGTTGCTATGCCCTTGTATTCAAATAAATTCAATGCATGAAAATTCTAATCTCTCCTACTAATTAGCAATATTCATATATTCTTTGTAATACACACTTTGATTTGTGTTTTAAAAGGATATTCATGAAAGAAAAATCACCCATTCATTTAATTAAACACTAACAACTCAGTACAATTCCCTATCATCATATCCCAAGATTATATTATTGTGATTGGAATCACAATGATAATATCATCCATAGATAAAGTACTTAACTTTAATTTTACTTTTCCTCAACTGATGACAATAACACAAGCATAGGCAACAATTGATCTACCCTAACCTATGACTTATTTATGTCAATTATGTTAACGATAAAGTAGTGATACATAAAACTTGTAATATTTTTGCTTTCATACTAGTTCAGTTCAACATAGAAAGGACCTAAGGATTTTTAGATAAATCATATACTTAGAATTACTAATTTCATCAAATTTAGTAAAATAGAATATTCAACAAGGTAATATTTTGAAACACTTAAAAACTTTATACAACACTCAAGATTTATTAATATTTGATTTAAGGATACACAACTATTCATTTATCAATACTAGAATTATCAATCATATAATAACACAAAATCAAAGATCTATTAAGGAAATCAATGATGGTGAAGAATGACAAGGTGATTAACAATAGATGAGTTAGGACTTCAATACCTTGAATAAATCATTCAAAAAGATTAGCTAAGCTTAAAGGATATTTATCAAGTTTCAATTTATCAATTGCTACGAAAGAGAGTTTCTAAACATGATTTGGAGCTTAGACTTATTAATGAAAGATAAATGGTAATATACATGAGGATTGCAAATTTGATGCCTTACAGGTGGTAATAGTTTTCACTGGTTAGAAGGAACATCTCTACCACAAGAGGTGATTAAGAAGTTTAAATAAAATGAAAATTAACAAAAGTTACCCTCTCAACTAACTAGTTGACAAGAAAAATCAATATGTATTACACAACATAGGAATAACAAGACTAGCATTAAACATATTAGCCGCATCATTTGAAACCTTACAAACTTTTTATAGTTTATGCTCTTGTAATTAAACAAAAGAATCACTACCCATACCCATTAAATCACAATGTTGAAGATAATTTAAACATCATTGATGGTCTATTTAAAGATGGTAGGATTTCTGAGGCTTGGGTCTGTTTTCATAACACACAGAGAAGTGTTTTGTAGCCAAATGTGATTACTTACAATTCTCAAATAGAAGACAGGGGATCTATTCCTAATGTAGTAACAAATAATATTATGTTATATACTTTTTGCAAGATAGGAGAGTTAAAGAGGGCATGTGAAGTGCTAGATGAAATGGAATTAAGGGCTTTGAAACCTAATGAAGTAACATGCAACAAAATAATTTACCATCCGTACAAAGTAGGGGATATTGCTAGTGCACATTTACTGATGAATAAAATGATTCATAATGGCATGGCTCTTGATGTTTTCAACTATAATGTTCTAATTAGTGGTTATTGTAGAACATGTGAAAGTGATAAGGCTTTAAAGATTTTTGCAAACATGAAAATATTTTGCCTTATTCCAAATTTTGTAACTTAGAAAGCTCTGATTGAAACATTTTGCAAAGAAGACAAAATTTCAGATATCCTAAAGATAGGGATAGTTATAGTCCATTTGAAAGAGGGGTTGGCAGAATCCCAGATGAGCAAAAACATAAAGAAGATAAGGTTTATAAAGAAGAATTTGGTTATGGAGATTTGGCAGAGAAATTTGAAGAGGTCTTATCTGTAAGCTATTTCATGTATGGATGAACAAGTTTCTATTGCAGATTTGGATAATAGTATGAAATCAAGATAATGTTTTAGATTTATGACTTCATGTGATAGAAATTCTTATTTTTTTCATTATTTCTTGCATAGGATTCAATAAATTTGTAAAAAGGAACTAATAAAAGGTACGCTTTCCTTCAAGCAATGTCTAGAATGTTTCCCAAGTAAAAACTTTCTAAACTGTACTTTCGTTGTTATTGAGTAGTAAACATTTGAGGCAATTAATGAAATACATTTAGGAATTGTTGAAACTAATCTTTCATCATAGGACAAACAATTAGGAGAGATGATGTTGAGGTATTAAAATCCATTCAAAAGAGGGGTTGATGTTTCATCATTGAGATTGTAGAGGAGATAAGGTTCATCCATTTGAAACAGGGTTGCTATTTCATCATTGAGATTGTAGAAGAGTTAAGGTTCATCAATTTGACAGAGGGTTTAGTAGATCCTAAATGAGTGAAATCCTAGTGGAGATTATCCCAATAAAGGAGAATCTAGTTACATAGATTTTGCTGAGAAATTTGAGATTCAATTTTTAAGCCATTTAGTGCCTTGGATGGACATGTTCCTGTTATTAAATTTGGATAACATTTCTGAAGTTCTAACCATGAAATTAAGATATTGTTTAAGATTTATGATTTTTGGGTGCTAGAAATTCATATTGTTGTATTATTTATTGTGTAAGCTTCAATGAGATTGGAAATACAAGTGATAAAGGGACACTGATAGAGACAACCTTAAATTGATGCCACAATATAGAAATTGGAGGCATACTTTTTATAAGCTCACAACAGGTGAATTATAAACTAGTATGCATACTTTTTATAAGCTCATAGCAGGTGCATTATAAACAATTAATGCATACTTATGTTATATCATTGTCTTGTGATGTGAAAACTAGTATTCATGTTGTATTCATCCGCAACAAAAATAGAGAAAAAAGAGTATAATAATAGAAAACAAAAGTAAGTTGGCTGGATGGGAGATTGAAAGTTGGGTAATCAACTTACGATTTAGCAGGGTAGTGAGATTGAGAGGTCCAATGATTTATTTTGATGTTGGTGAGTGATGTGCAGAATACTAAGAAACACTAATAGGGGTGAGGCATACATTTGGAATAGGTGTATATGTATTCAATTGAGAGTCTAAGGCTTCTAAAGTAATATGCCCATTATTTGCATCCCTATTCTAAGCAGCAACACAATCTCTGTATTTAGAAGAGGCTCAAAAGATATATGGATCTTGTAGCAAAGCATATATTGTCAAATGCCATTCATCCTCAAATTAACGCCTTTATGGAAGGATTCAATGAACTGATACCAAGGCATCTTATATTAATATTCAATGATTAAGAACTTGTACTTCTGATCAATGACCTTCCTGAAATTGATCTTAATTATTTGATGTCCAATGCATAATTCATAGTCCGATATACTTTAGCATCTCCTGTGATTCAATGGTTTTGGGAGGTTGTGCAAGGATTTTGCAAGAAGGATGTGGAATACTTGTTGCAATTTTTCACATGAACCTCAATGGTTCCTTTGGAAGGGTTTAATGCTCTTCAGGGCATACTTGGACCTCAAAGGTTTCACATTTTTATAGCATATTAAGTACCAAACATCTACCTACAACTCACACATGTCATAGATGGTCCTACCTTCAGTTATAATATATTAAATTATTTTAATATATTAGTTTTTTGTTATGCATATCTACATTACTTTGTAATCTTTCTATTGTACTTTTAATAAAATGATTTTTTAGTGTTTTTTATGCATACCTTGCCTCCAATTGGTGCATGCGTCTCCCTCTTTAGTTCCCTGTGCCTTTAGTTTACTTCCTCTTTTATATTTTGATTTCATCCAAAAATAAATATCCTCTTAAGTTTGTATATAAAAAATCATGCATAATTTAACGATTTTTACTGCAGTTGAGTCTCCTAATTTTGGGTTTACATGAATCCCCACTATTATTATTATTATTACTAGCATATATATATATATAAAATATTAATATATATAAAATGTCGAGATTTATCCTTCTCGAGACACTTATTTTCGTCATTTTTTCTATCTAATAATGATAACTCTCGACATATTTTTTATATATTAATATTTCATATATGTATGTTAGTATAAATAATATGATCTGTATATATGCTGATCTATGTGTGATTTTATTTTATTTTTCAAATAATAGATATAAATGTAACTAATCATATTAAGAAAGGAAATTGAAAGAGGAAACTATTTTTTTTTTCTCTCTTTTTAAAAAAAAATTCTCTTAGTACTTAGGTAACTTGTGAATACCTTTAATACATGCTTTTATTAAATTTGATGTTAATAGAATATTTAATTTAGATCCAATTAAAATTTGATTCTTTCATTAAAGTTCTCACAACAAGATTGGAGTTGATGCCCACGAATCCATATTTTATTCCCTTAAAGATTTCCATGATGACTACCATGATTACAATTATAAAGTCTATATTTATCCAATATTAACTCCTTATAATAAGAGATTGAAGTATTCCTAATGTTTCCTTCAATCTACACATCTAGATGCAAGAATGAACAAATTTACAAATTTGAACCAAACACCATATACCAAACATTTTCCCCTTTTCATAACCCCACTATAGGAACTCAAACTCTTCCTAATTCATAAGACCCACATTTATTTTCTTGAATTCTGAATAATATTGGGAGAGACTTAAGTTTGACATACCTTGTTTACGTCTATAATAACTTTGCAATCTTTTTTCACGTATTCTCTGTTCATGTTCTATTGAATACTTTCGTACAGTCTTACTTTTTCTTATCTTTTTGTTCCCCATCTCCTTTATAAAATACCACTTAACAATTTTTTTGAATCTTCTCCTCCAAAACTTCCTTTGTAGAACAAAAATATCTTTCACAAATTTTCTATTTCTCTTCTCCAAAAGTTGTCTTTTAAAACCTAAATATCCTTCACAATTCCTCTGAGTTTCTCTTACTTATATAATGATTTACAAAAAAAAAACCTATAATTTGAATCCTAAAATTAAAAATTGATTAACATGCATTTTTCAAAAATTAGGCTAAAACTAAACTTAACTACTAATATTAAAAAAAAAAATTGAGAAGTGATTAACATGCATTACATGCATTTGATAAATTTAGGAAAAAAATATAAAACTTAACATAAGTGCTAATATTAGAAAAAAAATTAAAAATTGATTAACATGTATTACATGCATTCTCAAAAACTTAGAAAAAAATAAGTTAAAACTACACTTAACCATTAATATTAGTATTAAAATCATTACATGCATTTGAATAACTTAAAAAAAATTCTAAAACTACACTTCACTTTTAATATTAAAATCTGAAAAAAAATTATTAGGAAAAAAGAAGTTAAAACTACACTTAACTATTAATATTAATATTAAAATTATTACTTGCATTCTCAAATTTTTTAAAAAAAAAATTAAAACTACACTACACTTAACTTGTTAATATTAATATTAATATTAAAATCCAAAAAAAACTGCTAATATTAAAATTAAAAAAATAAATTAATTTTTAAATCCAAAAAAAAGGAAGAAAAACTAAGTTGTTGATATAATGTGTTGCATGAAAAAAACTAAAAAATTGCTAACTTGAGGAAAACTTTAGTGACCTTTTAGGGGTTCTAATGAACCCCCCTTCATTAGAAGGGGGTTCATTAGAACCCCCCAAACCCCCTTCATTAGAAGGGGGGTTCTAATGAACCCCTCCCTTTTTTTACTTTATTTTTTTAATTACGAAATTAAAGCATTTTTGACTTTCGAAGCTCTATTTGGAGGTGCAAATGGAGTCAAATAGATGAATCAAGTTGGAGAACCGTAGTCCTTGAAACAAGCTTCGTAACAACTATAAATTTGATATATTTTGCTTTTAATTTGTATTAAATTTTTTAGTTTTACTAGACATAGGTTTTTCACCGAACATTAAGTTCGGTGAAAAACTATTGTGGAAAAATAGTAAATTAGTGATTTTTTTTTGGAAAAATATGTTCCACCAATATTTATGTCCTTGCTCAAAAAAAAAGAAAGAATTTCAATAAATACAAAAAGAGTTATTCGATTGAAAGATCACCTATATCTAAATTGTGATTAGTTTGACATTAAAACTTAATTAAAAAAAAAAATCAACAAAATGTTATGGAACAAAATGGATGCCCTAAATATATGTGTTACCAACCTAAATTCAAAAGAATTATAATTCAATCTTTTTTAGAAAATAAGTTACGTGATTGAAAGTACACATCACTTTTTTAAAATGTTGTTTACTATTAAAAACTAGTTATCAAAGGAGATCCAAAAAAAATTACAATTTTTTTTATTTTTTTTTTAAAATATATATATTTAGAATCTATGGAGAAGATCTCACAAATCATTAGTTTGGATCATCTTCAAATTTCTAACAATTTACCTACTATAAGTGTCAGAAAGTGAAGGTTTTGTTCAAAATGTTGATTTCAATGTCAAGTTTAGCTAAAAAGTGTAACCCACTATTGTGGGATCACCCTGTGCAATGGATACAATGGATATGGATCTTGAATGCTTGATATATCTTGCTTGGATTGCTTGCTTGAATCAAAACCCTACATCACAAATGTTAGCACAACACGTGATGCAAGAAGCTTTTTGATATGATGCTTGAATCTTGATAATGGCTCTAAATGCTTGATAGAATGTTGTTGAATAATCTTGTGAACTCAATTTGATATTATGAATGTTTTTCACAAAAGACTTGGATTAGAATGAATGAGTGAAACTTGTATTTATACTTACTAATGCTTAATATCCCGAAATTACATCACACCAAGCCAACATATGAATTCATTAAATAAATGAGGCTAAATCCTACTAGAATTTGAAATTAAATCCTGAAAATGACTCAAGGAGGAAGAAGACGCCCTAGGTGGTGTCTTAGTCCCAAGTCATGAAACTTGAGGCATAGACACCAAAAAGGGGCCCAATTAAGATGCCTCAAAATCAAGGTCTGAAGACCTTTGGGGGACAAAGACCAACTAGGTGGAATTTCAGTCTAGATCCAAAAATCAAGGACGCGTAGATGAAATCATTAAATTATCATTTATGTATTAGAAAATGTCAGGATTAGCTAGAAAAAGATGTAATTCATAGGGCTTGTGAATGCAAAATAGGACCAATTAAGACATAAATGAGGATAAATAAAACAAAGCAGGCCCAAACAAGTGTGAAAATGCAAGGGTATGCATTTTACTACACTACACTAATAGTAAATGGACAAATTGATTCATTTTTATTTTTCTAAGTATTACAAAGCTATAGAGTTAACCTACCAAGATCAACTTCATCTCTAAACTACTCAATAATAGTAGCTTGAAAATTTTCATAATATGAAATGTAATTATCTGATCTAAGCTATTACTATTATATTGTATATTACCCCTCTAATATTGAACAAATAGTTTCAACAATACATCCTCAACAAATATCTTGAAAAAATTCAATAGACTAAGACATGAAAATGCACACTATGTAATGTAAATCACTGCTATCAAATAAAGACAATTAATTTTTGAGTGTATTAGATATTGAATTTATAAATTTAGGTATTTCATTGAACTTTTTTTTTTATTTATCTTAGCAAAAAAAAAGGATAGTCTTTCATATTGAACTCTATAAAATTATAGATGAAACTTTAATTAGAAATGACCTTACTTAATCTTCCAAATTTCTTCTATATTTAGAATTTTATTGATACAACAAACAATGCTTTCTTGATTATTAGCATTTGAGGGACTACCACTATAGAATACACTTGCTTTTAGATTCATCGTATATTTCTTTCAAGAACAATTTTCTTAGAAACATTCCCACTGAGAACCATATTCAAATGTGTAGACCATATGACCACGTAATATATCAAATAACCCATACAACTCATCACTACCTAATAAGTGATGCTTTCAATCACGAAGATATGTAATAAAGAATAATAAGAACCTTAATAATTTGATGTCTTCGGATGAATTTTGTTAATATCTCGCAATCAAGGTATTCCATGAGAACAACATTTTGTTGAGGCATTTTGTCAAACAGTTCTCGTGCCTTGTTTATGCTTCCAACATTTTTGCATACATGTCTACCAGGGTAGTTGCAACTACAACATCTGACAAAATTTCTCTATCCATTATCCTGCGATGGATATCCATGCCATGTTCCAAAACTCCCATTTTGGCAAAGGCGCAAGGAAGGCTGGCAAAGGTTGCGGAGTCAGGCTTTACAGCTGCCAATTGCATTTAGTTGAAAGTTTCTATATCCTGCAGTTATAGCATTCCATGAGACTGCATTTATTTGAGGCATCCGCTCAAACAGTTCACGTGCCCTGTCTATGCTTCCCCATTTTGCATATATGTCTACCAGAGGATTTCCAACTGTAATATCTGATAATAATCCCCCTTTGGTTTGATGGATGTCCACATCCTGTTCGAAAGCTCCCATCTTGGCACAGGCAGGAATACACCAAATCTTCATTCAGTTTTTGCTACATGCTCTGCAGATGGAGTTTCTCTTGCTATTCATGTAGTAGTTGTAGTAATGGATATAGCAGCACGATTTACTGGAAACTTCTCAGGATTTGTGTAATCAAGAGGAGGAGAGAAGTCCATCTCCCAGTCTGTGTTAAGGACACTTATGGCAGATTCAAGTTTTGTGTTGTTGTAATCTATGCGGCTAACTCCATGAAGCCTCACCATTTCTTTCTCCATCGCCACTAGTATGCCTCCATCCAAAACTAGGCTTCCATAAGAAGCAGCAGCAGAGAAAAAAAGACATCAAAGCAGCTTTCTGTTTCGGCAGGTGATGCGAGTCTGGACTCCGGAGTGAATATTTAATAAACATGAGCCCGGAAGGAATATCTTGAGCACTAGAAATCCTCCAGTTGCTGCTTGAGCGGGGGAGAGATTCGAAATTTAAAATTCAAACTCAACCGTTAGTTTCATTATCAATGAGTTACAACTGGATTTGGCGGAAGTTGCAGTGACTGTGACTATCGGAGTCAGAGTGCTGCAGTGGAAAAGAAAAGGGGAAACAGAAGACGAAAATGAAACAGAGAATCCGACCGAACCGGGTAAGAGTGGGACCCAGAGCCACGTAAGAAGTCAAACCTTGGTATTCCATGAAATCACATTTCTTTGAGGATTTGTGTCAAATATTTCACGCGGTTTATCTATGCTTCCCCTTTTCCATGCACATCTGAGCCTCCAATTTTTATGGCACCGGCAAAAGAGATGTTGGCAAAAGTTGTGAATTATGGCATTGCGAGAGCTAATAGCACTTGTTTGGAAGTTTCATAAGCATTTCAAACAAATCCTTTACGTGCATATCCTGTGATCAAATTTCGAGGCATTCTACCAAACAGTTTACTCGCCATGCCTGTACTTTTTTGCGCTATCTTGAACCATTTAAACGCATGCGATGAAAGATGACAGGCTTAAAATGGTAATTTTAATAACTGCCAAATACGACGGCCATCGACCTTTCGGCAATACTTATTTAAAACATCCGATACTAAAAGCTATCGGCCAACTAAGAATGCTTTCCAATTCATTTGAAATTGCTGATGGTTATCATGAGCATGCTATATCGACATTTTGGAGCAGATCGGTAACCATTTTGAAGTAGGCAACCTTGATCAACTTGCCGATAGCCTTTACTTTAGTTGTCCTTTATCGGTGTTTGGAGATGACTTACCAACTTGCTTCTACGCCTTGGAGGAGGTTATTAACTTGCAAGCTATTATGGATAAACTCCAAGTTAATAAAACTATGATCTTTATTTCTTATCCATGCTTTAGTAGAAGTTACGAACTTCAATAAAACTCTCGATCAACTTCAATTTACATTTATCGTCAGAATTAAACATTCATTTCAGAATTTATGTTGGCAATGTGAAGTAACTTAACTTGTATGAAGGCATAGATATGAGAGGATTTCCTCTAATTGACATTTTCAAATGACTTTATGACTTAAAAAGGTCCTTGACTTTGTGAACTTTCAAATGATTTTCCAATGCCAATCCTATGTATATTTGACTCTAATATGAATTTAAAAAATCTGAAATGTGCTTGACATTATTTCAGGAAACTATAAATCAATCCAATAAATTAGTTAATCTGAAAATGGAGTTAAATATATAACTTTCTTCTGGGTTAATATTTTCCCACAAAATGTTGTCACATCTCTAATAATGATATTAAGAGCCTCGTGGCCAAATCATTTTTTGTACCATATTTTATGAAAAATTCAAATTTAATTGTCTTTATGTAAATCATGTCATAAAAATTTGAACTTTTAATATCTCATCAATTGAGAGGCTTTCTAAGCTAAAAAAATTCCATTGTAGGTGAAATGATACTAGGGGCATCTCCATATAAGGAATTTGCACCAAATCTTATAAAATTTGAAATTTAGTTGTTTTTGTAATTTTTCACAAGTTGCATTGTTGCTTTTGAGGATTGGAACAGGGATGATGAGCAATTTTACTTCAGATTGGTGAATGACTTAATGTGTGAGCATAATAGGAGATTTTGTGACTAGGAGAAAATTTACTTAAGCATTTTGAGGAAAAATATTTAAAATTTGGCGAGCTTAAAAATGGGGCTAACAACTAGCTCTAACTGGAGATAATGATCACAAGATATACAACAGGAACCCATAAACTTTGTAAAGGATCAATGCATTATATTTTGGGAAATAGAGTCAAGTGAAAATAATACAAGAGACTTATTAGGGAGACAAAACACAAACCAAAAATGGGATGAACACAACAAAAACCTCTACCTAAAATATGTACATAGTAGGTACCCCTACCTCAAGCTTCTCCAAAATGATCATACAAATCCGTTAATAGGGTGAGATAAATAGGCATCAATACAAATAAGATATATAACTTTGTAGCACATATAAGCTCAGTAGATTTACCAAAGCAACATATATGAGACGAGAAGGATTTTTGAACAACATACCAAACAACCATTTCTCATCATAAATCTTTGATTTCTCCTCAATCACATCAATATCGCCATGTAAGGTCTTTGGCACATCTTTTGGAATCATGCCAAGAAAACCAATTTTCTCTATTTGAACATTCTTCCAAGTTTTTGGTTTGGGTAAAATTAGGCCACAAATTTTGAAATCTTCATATAATTTGTGAAGTAAGGAAAATTGTACCTTTCTACTTGTTGAATCTAGTTTTTGAATATAAGCTCCTACTAGCATATGCTTATCATTGATTATAACATATGTCTTTTTTATGTGAACTTGAGACATTGCCTTATTCCAAGATGATGAGACAAAAGAGTAAGAAAATAAATTTGCATATTGAGAATGATGTACACAATTTTTTCCTCTATATTTGTTAGAGGATTAGGAAAATCATCTACACCATCAAAGATATTATCACCTAAATTGACCGATAAATCTTCCATATGAACATCACTTTAGGAGCCTCTAGAAATATGCCTTCAAAATGAAAAGATTTAAATGATGGGAAATTTATTGCCTCAGTTCTCAACAATTCCTCATCATAATCATCATCAAGAAACTTGAATATTTCATATTCAGGTTGCATGAATTACAAAGAATGAGTGTTTGATGATTCATCCTCTTCCACTGGGAGTTGATCCTTAACTTTACTATCAATTACATAAATTATCAAATTTCTATCAATATCTTCAAAGGTAAAGCCCAATATTTCTAAAGGAAAAGAAGATATATGAGGGTTCAATTATGGTTATCTCTCTTCTAGTTATTGTAGTGAAAGATTCTTCAATAGTTTTTGAATATTTTATTTCATCAATAAAGCTTGACTCTTCAATTATTAGTGATGAATGAATAAAGATATCCTCCTTGCCAAGAAAATAATTATTTGAAGCCTCAAGACACCAATTAGGAATAAAAAATTTCATGATTTTTATCTTGATGTATCTTTTCTTCATATCTCCCTTTAAAATTGTGTAGCATGTGTGTCTATAATTCATGTGGTATCTCTTCCTTAAGCTCCTTGTTTTCAATTTTATTATAGATTTATTTTTTTCTATTGACATCTTCATAATGTTGATGACATGCTATAACAAAACCTTCTTTTAGTATCACTGTCACTTTTTCTTTATCATCCTCTTGACATTTATTCTTAAGAGAAAGAATTAAAAATTAAATTTCCTTGGAACATGCATGTTCCAATGAACCTCTTTCAATCATTTACTCTCATGAAATTTTATCAAAAACATGTTTGTCACTAAGAATGTAATTATCTTGAGCTGGTCCTTTTATTCAATCTTTTGTAATGTTTGATGTAGAGAAGTATGTACTTTGTCAAAAATGAGTGGCATGTCATCATAGAATATTTTCAAAAATTAAATTTGATTAAGATGATCAAGATTTTGTAAGTGTTGAAAAATAGAGATAAACATTAGACCAATTTCCCCATCATTGTTGTTATATATCACTGTTTGAGGGAAATAATCATGAACAAGAAAACAAGTCTCTTTTTCATCTCTTTCTTCAATCCTTTGCAAAGTATGAAATTGTATAAAAGGATGTACCTTATCATAAACTAGTTTCATGATACATTAGAAGCTCTTCAAAAATTCAACTTGTTTAGTTTTGTAAAAGACCTATTTTCTTTGGGATGAGTAAATAGATATAGAGTAGCCTTCATCATCAATATCACCATCACTTTCTAATTTGATTCCTTTATACCAAACCATTGTTCAAGGTTTCTCTTTTAGACACAGTCACCAAACTTCAGACTAAAGAAGTTACCTTTAGATTTTTTTATGAGAAAAACACACTAGCATTTAAATCCCCAATAGAGTCACCAATATTCTATTGGTAAATTTTTTTTCCCATGTGATTGATTCTCCAAAATTGATCCTATTTTCTCAATGATCAATGAGGATCATTTTGATAGTTGAAGTTATTATTGGATTAACAATTTCCCTTTGTGTTTGAGAGATGTAACTCCCTTGTATGATAAGTATATTTATAGTTTTTTTGTACTTTTAACCTAAAATTACATAAAAGAGAAAAGATAAAGCTAAAGGAAAATGAATAAAAAAACCCCACTAATAAACATGGAATACCAATTTAGATTTCACAATTAATTACAAATTATAAATGGGGTTTTAAAATATGTTTTGATATGCAACAATAAAAAAGGAAGATGGAGAAATCTCAACATATAAAGAGATAAGCTACCTCAATACATTCAAATCAAGATATCAAGATATGATTTTGTTTCATCAATCACTAGATTACACAAAATTTAGATGAAGGGATTAGCTATTTAATATATAATAAGTAAGAAATAACAACACAAGAATAAATTCAAAGCATTCTAACTAAAAAGAATTCTTCATTATCTTTATGAAATCATATAATTTAAAAAAAAATGATACATAGTGTTAAACAAAAATTATCTCTAAAATATTCTTCTTAAAAGTACCCCCTTGTAAGTGTCCCCCTTTATAATAGCAAGAGCCTTTTATTTATAGGCTTTTTTCAATAACTATGTATCAATACCTTTTTGAAACACACTGGTTTTAAAAATAATAAACCTTATTTGGCTATATTTTAAATCATTTTTCTAGAAATAATGTTTATTTTCTAACTTCTTGTTGTAATAAGTGACATAAGTTGCTTTTACAAAAAGGTAAATAGCAACCCATAACTTTGAATAAATACCAAGTCATTAATCTTGTCAATGTGGTTCTCCACCCTCATTTTCTTTATCTTTGATACTTTTTAAAGATGTTCCTAGCACTCAACATTGTCTAAAATTATCCTTTTTATGTCATGTATTAGGAACTCACACATACTTCACCCTTCCTTTCAAATTTATTGATTTTGGGCATGTCTTCATTCTTATTCTAGAAAGAGTCTTTGGGGTCAATGAATAGAAATTAGAGTTCAAACAATTGACTAAATTATTTACATTCATCCTAAGCATTTGAGGACTATTCATATTTTTCCTTAACAAGCACATGAGGTGCTTCATAATTTTTGATAGTTGACTTAGTATTCCCCATGAATATTACATTTATGTTATTTTTTCTACTATCACATTCACTATTACTAATGAATTGAACATCTAAAAATTTCACATCATTTGTATCCTTAGGAGCAAAGACTAGTTTCTTCTCCTTGGACTCTACAACCTCTATAAATTATCCTAGCAAGTTGTACGAAGATTAAATATATTGTATGGTTGGGCCTAGGATCCCATTTTAGTTTCTAACCTTTGTTTCCTATTTCAATCACAACATGCACTACAAGATCATCACCATTATCTAGGGTTCCACATGGCATGCTTTTCATTAGACATAATCCCTCATACTTATGAATATGGCCCCATAATGAAAGATTGACTTGTGATTCTAAGTTATCGATTATCTTCATTTATTTCTTGTCATAGGGGTGTATCCTTGAATTCATAGTTACTAGTTTACATAGTATTATGACTTGGAACACCTAAAAAGGGAGTCTTACTTTTACAAAAAACAATTGATCCATGCTCTATGAAGACATTGATCATAATCATACAAAACTTTAGGTTATAATACACTCCAGATTCTCCAACCCCATGTTTACCATAAAGTTTACTTTCCTTTTTTTGTCAACTCCATTTGTACTTGTAACTATCTCAACATATAGCTAATTGAGAACATAAAATTTTTATCTTTCCATTTGAAAATAATAAGAAATTTTAAGGCTCTCCATAAGGATGAAAAACCTCAAGTGTTACAATGTGCCCACATACTACTATATCAACAATTGAAATAAAGAATAAGCATTGAACACCATTTTTACTTTCAAGGACATGCACTCTTATATTGTATCTTCTAACAATCATCTCTTTCCATGAACCTAGATAGTGATATGCCATGTTATCTCCATATTTAAGAGACGTTCTCTGTATTTTTAAGGAAATTGATAATAAACCACTCTAAATTCATACTTAGGTTATTATGTTTCCTCTATAAAATCATTCATTCTATGATCATCCCAAACCATTATTACCTTCACACAACAATTAGGTATGTTTCAATGATTTAAGAAATTTATTTTTCTACTTATTCAACACACATCAAGTGTTTCCTTTGGATTGTTATTGCTCTATATGTAACTTGAAACTTATTTTAAAGAAATGATTGAAAATAATTAATTAGAAGGCTCAATGTTCACAAAAAACTTGATACTTTCTTCTTCCTTTCACTTTGGACTACTTAGATAATTTAACATTTGTGTAGGTACACCTTCCCTACCAAGTTCTTTTTTGGTTCATCAAATATTCATCTCCTTGCATAGTTCCTTCATTCACTATCCACTTCAACTTTTATGAGATTGGGTGTTTGGTTTTAAATCAAGCACATTATTTCTAATTTGAGGCCTTAAAATTTTATTTCCATCCTTGGAGAAGTTTTAGTACCTTGTAATTTTAAATCACATTCTTGTCCCTTTAAGGCATGGTTGTTACAATTTCACTTTGAGCTTATCCCTATTTGGTCCAACAAATCTTCTTTGATAATTATTTCTTGGTGAATATTGTACATCTTAATTATCTTCCCTAAGGATTTATCTCATCAAAGATCCCATTTTCTTCAATCACATGATACAACTCAAACCAAAATTTGCATCTCCTCAATAATTATAATAAATCCTTTTTCCAAACTATATATGACCCTTTATTGAAACTTGATTATCTCTTCATTGGTTTGAACTAAATATTATAGCTTTGTTTGTTTATAACATTAAGTTGATATTGATAAATACCCTACCACCATTTATTGACAATGATGCTTTCCTAAAATATTCTAAAACCTATGCTTCCACATTGCTTTTCTACACATCAACTAGGGAAATTACGATGAAATCTAAATGAGAATTCATCTCTTTGTTGTATTCTACAAAAATGTTCATGTGCTTTACAGTCTTTGTTTCCACATTTTGCATACATGTCAACCTTAACACTCTCTATAGTTTGTAGATCCCTCCTTCAAGACATATTTAAGTCACTCTTCAAACTCAACCATGTACTTGCTTTAGCCAACAAGGTTTAACTAGAACCTTCATGATAAATTCTAGATTTTCATTAGGATAGCCAAAACATTCAAGAAAGTCAATCAATAGCATGCATAAATGATCAATTGGAGGTGTAATGCAATAAGGGTTACACATGAGATTTTAGTGTAGTAAAATTTACTCCTTTACAATTTCACACCTTATTTGGGTTGCCCAATTAAATTTGACTTAATTATTCCCTAATAAGACCTCTTTTACATCTACAAGCCTAATAAATTTCATTTTTTGAAGGCGAAACCCAAAAAAAATTAATGCCAACACTTAATTAATTACCTTGATAAATGTGTGTTTCAGGAATAGGGACCTAGGACCCATTCACCCATGGGTGATTAGTCCTCCCAATGCCTTTGAATCCAAATTTAAAATATTTTTTGTTGGTATTTTATTGTCCTTTGATTCAAATTTCAATCTTGGCTTGTAATGTCTATTTTTTGGGAAATTAAGGATAGATTTGTATAATACAAGGTCTTTTCATCAATTCAAATTTACGAAGCTAAAAGAAGATTTTTGAGAACATACATTATGCAAGAATTTAAAGAGCAAAGATTATGATCAAGATCATTCAAGAGAAAATTTATCGGTGATTTATTGCAATAGTCAAGGTCTCAAGAATCATGTCAAATTCTTTTGCAATCATGCATGTTTTTGGAGCTAACATTGTGATGTAGGTTTCAAAGACTCAAGTTAAACATTCAAGTCAAGATTCAAGAATCAAGATCCACATCCATTGAATCCATTTCATGAAAGATCAAGATCAATATTTTAGTCCTCCAAAGGTTTATTCAAGGGTTTTGTGAGTTGCAACATAACATTGTTCATTCATTGTTCCTTTCATATTTCATTATTTCAATTCAAGGATTAATTAAAAAAATAGGGTTTTACCAAGGTAAACCCCCAGTCACCAAAACCTATAAAAATTTCCCTCTTGTTTGTTTGCACATTTATAGGTTGAAGAAATATTGTACACCTCAAAGTTGCAAAATTGTTGAAAAGTTGTAAAAAGTTGCTAACATTGTTGTCGATTCATGGAATCTCACCTACAAATCACTTATTTCTAACTATTTGACACTAAAACCCAAATCAAATAGAAGTTACAAACTCACACCAAAGGAACCTAAGAGCTAAGTGAAACCTCTACATATTTGAAAAAAAAATTAAAAAATTTTCTATTATGCTTGAAATTGATGATTCAAGTTTGAATAAGCATAATTGAGTTGGATTACTATTTTTAGTTTTTCTCCCAAAAGTGTTGTTTAGGCTAATACCCCCATCCTCAATCATAACGAAATCAATATATTTCCCCAATAAGTTGACTCACCTAAGGGTTGTAAGTCAATTATTTGTGTGGACCTCATTTCCTAATGAAATAAAGGAAAATAGATCCATCATACCATCCCACATTTGATATCAATCCCATATTTAACCTACCCTTTTTTGTATATTTCAATTTGGTGAATCTAACTTTTGAACATCATAATTTCTTATTTGGAACATTAGATGTAGATTTGCATTCCTTTGTATTAGTTTGCATTTTTAGATCCCTAAAATTTGCATTACTTTGATTTGCATTTTACGGTGTTAAAGTGCATTTTGGCATTGTTGAAAATATGAAAACTCACAAAAATTGGCATTTTGTTAAACTCATTTTTTGTAGTGCTTACATAACATTGCATGATTAGTCAATTAGATCTAATTTGCTAGAAATCTAAAATTACAACTACTTGTTTGCAACTAGAATCTAGAAACATAAACATCAACTCGTAAATTTGTAATTTAATTTTTCAAAGCCCTTATAGAAGAACCATTTGCCCATGGGAAAATGAGTCCTTGATCAGGCCTATTTGTGAATTTTTAGGAACTAAAAACCCTCCGCCTTCTCTCTACATTGATGTAACTAGATCTCTTTTATAGTTTTTGTACTTTGTTTATGATATTGTTCAGAATTAAGGTTAATTGGTCAATTCAATTGCATTTGAAACATAAATTTTTGACTTAAAAGACATTATATTTTAGGTTTTTGCATATTATAATTAGAAAATTATCTTGTTTAAAATCTTAAAATTGCTCTCTTTTTACAAACTTGCATTGCACTTCCTATCTTTGGGTGTTTGTTGCATTTATCTTGTACCTATTCTCCATTTTGGGTGTACCATAGGTTTGGTGAAACTTGTATGAGATTCACAACCTGGTGTCCTATTTCTGATACTGTCGTGAGACGTAGTGCAAGACTCATTTCATCCAGAGATACATCACTCACTGTGGATCTTATGTTTTTAAACTCTTTCACTTATAGTGTTGACACTAGTCAACCCATCAGGACCATAAACCTGACACCTCATTCCCTATGATCTCCTTACCAAAAATGAATGTTACTAATGTTGACATAATGGTTCCTAATGTCCCTCAAGAAGAAATAAGAAAAATGGATGAAGAATTAAAGAAATTGGAAAAATTTATGAGTTTTGAATACATTGTTGGTACTGTGATTCCTATCATAGATAACATGAGGAAGATGCTAAATAAAAAAGAATGAATATAACTTTTATGAATCATCTCTTACATCATTAACCATCACATGGAAAATTATGATAATAACATGCTATAAATACTATGGTCAACTTCATTGAAGTTCAACCTTGTAAGGTTAAAGCCAACATGTCCCTTGACATTGCTTTCTCATCAAAAGACATAATTAAACATGCACCTGATGCCCCGCTTTACATTGCTAGAAGAATCAATGAAAATACTACTAATGGGATGCTAATTGATCATGTCTATGTAGAGAATGAGATAACTAAAAAATTCTTGTTTGTGTACGAAATTTATCAAGATACTCATGAATAACCAAAAAAATGGGTCAAAATACATAATGGTTTTGTGTGTGCTATGATAGGTTCAATCACCCATCCTCTAAAATTTGGACTGAAAAAATTGAATGTCTCATTCTCCATCATCTCAACATCAGATTAATTTTGTGTGAAATTAGGCTAACCATGATGGCTTTTCCCCATGAATGTCTTCCCATCGGTAGTGCATAAATGCTTAAAGTTTCCATTTGGTAAAGAGATCTTCATTGTGAATCATTGTGATTTTAATCCTGTTACTTCCCATAGGAATTTCTCATTAGATTTCTTTTGGCCTGAACCTATGGAACCTTTTAAGCCCTGTGACGACTTCTTTTTCAAATCTTATCAAAAATTTAAAGAAAAAAAGATAGTAGAATTATCACTTAGCCATATGCCTCAACCCACGATTGAGCCTTCTATCATTGATGAGACCATGATTGAACCAAATTCCCTTCCAAGTAACCAAGACCAAACCATAGAAAATCCTTCACCCATTTCCTATAAGAGACCAAGAGATAACCAAATAAGTCCCATTTTTCCTCCTAAAATAAATAAAGTTTATAAAATTAAAAAAAAAAGTGGTTGAACAACCTCCCATGGTTCCTTATGTTCCTCCCTTTCAAGAATAAAAGAAACCAATTGTTGATAAGATACCCGCTTCCACACAATCACAACTTGAAAATTGAGAAAAAAAATCAAAATTCTAGAAAGCATAGGCATAGACATCATGCTATTGCTCGTCAGTTACAAGAAAAAGATGAATCAACAACTCAAGATCAAACAAAAATCAAGAAATGCATGATGATGCTTCATTTTCATAGTAATAAAAAAATCCTATATCTCGATCACAACAATAATTACCTTCCATGGATATTATCATAAGACCTCTTATTATGATTAAATTGGATGATGATGATGATTATGAGACTGTTAATATTGATGAGGAAGTGTGTAATGAGCTGAATTTGTTTTTTTCCTCTTCCACTAGCTTAGATAATAACAACTATGTTGATCCTCCTAAAAAAGTGACTCACCACATGTTGAACCTAGTGATGTTCCTAGTAAAACACTTGTCATTATCCCTTTGGCTAGTTATTGACCTTTTTCATATGATGAACAAGATTGGGATGCAAAAATATTGCTATAGGTTGACTGGTATGTGTCATACTAGTATTTTCTTTTTCTTATTTTCATGATTTTTGTGTGATTTCATGTGTGTAATGTGATCCCCGGTATCATTCTATTTCACATGTCTTTATGTTCATTCCTCTATTTGTACCTACATTCTTCTATAAGTCATAAACATTCATATTTTATCTTATGTTTACCTTTTGGGGATGATGCAAGGCATTGAGAAATTTAGGTCTCTTCCATGTTGACCCAATTTTATTTTATTTTTTTCGCTCTTAATGTGTCATTCTTTTAGTTCTATGAGTATTTGGGGAATGATGATGTTTCCAAGCTCTATAATAACATTGTAGAAAAGACATACAATGACCCCAAATCTATGGATCCCTTATGTGTTTGGGATTTCATTTAGGGTTGAACCCTTTTCATGACACAACTTCATTTGGAAACAGATGCTTGACATAGGTATTTCCAAATAAGCTCTCATGTCTTCTTTATTCTTTATAATTTATCATTTTTTGCATTAAAGTAATTTCTCACATCAAGGTGTTTAGAAATTTCTTTAAAGTGGGGGCATAAATTGGCATTATCATTTTGACATTTTTTACTATAACTCATGTTTCTTATTGTGGTCTTCTTAATTTATGTGATGTGTCTTCTTGGTGGTGTTGTGTTTGATGTACTTCAAGAGTGTGACCTTTCTTAACATATGACATTCCTTTTAGTGGTAATGTTGTGATTTGCATTCCCTAAGTTTCAAATATTTTATCCTTAAACTTGTCCTTTCTTGGCACTAGTGATGTCAAGTGTGATGTTCCCTAAGGTGTGGCCTTACATGCATTAAGAAAAACCCCTTTGAATATGGCTTATTCTATCTACATTTTGTTCATGAGTTCCTAGCATAACGCAACTTGCTAGCCTTGTGAAGCTCAAAGTTACAAATTTTTTCATGGACACCAAATATAACACTCCTTTCTATTGGAGCCATGTTTTTGTTCATGAGTGCCTAGCATAATGCAGCTTTCTAACCTTGTAAAGCTTGAAGTTACAACCCTTTTTCAAGGCCACCAATCATAACACACCTTGCTTTTTAGTGGATCCTTTTTCATGAGTACCTTGCATAACACAACTTGCTAGCCTTGTGACCATCTCTGTGACACATTATCAAATTTATTAGGAGGTATAACTTTCGTATAGAACTACTTAGTCACTTCCTAGGGCTCACCTAGTGGAGAGTGGATTTCACTAGCCCATGTGAGTGCATGTTGTTTGCATAGTGGAAATTAAGGTTTCACTTGTAATTTTTTTGGAAAAATATCTAAGGCTTCATCCATATCTAGATGGACATAGTAAAGGCTTGATCCACCCTTTTTTCCTTTATTTCTTTAAGTCTTTGACATTGTATGATTGAGTATCTTGTCATTGTTGTTTCATATTCAACAAAGGTATTTGTCTATTTGTGCCTTTGTTCATTTTGCATGAGATCTTAGACCTTGGGGGATTGATCAGCCTCCTTGACCTTTATCATCTTATCTTTCCAATAGTTGTAGAATTACACCTCTCTTGATTGTCTAATTTAGTGTGAGTTTGATGCAAGGTCATCCTCTCACTAAAGTGGGGTATAAATGTAGTATAGAAAAATGTACTCCTTTATGTTTTTACACTTTTTTTTGGTCTCCTCAATTCAATTGGACTCAATTATGCCTTAGTAATCCCTATTTTACATCTAAAATCCTAATAAATTATATTTTTTAAAGGGGAACTTAACAACAATTAATGCCAACACTTAATTAATTTCCTTGAGCAATGTGTGTTCCAGGAATAGGGACCTAGGACCCACTCACCCATTGGTGAATGGGTGCTCCCTAGGCCTTTGAATCCTAATTTAAAATATTTTTTTGGTGGTATTTTATTTTCCTTGAATTCAAATTTCAATGTCATCTTGTAATGTTTATTTTTTAAGAAATTAAGGATAGATACCTATAATAGCCAGGTCTTTTCATCAATTCAAATCCTAAGAAGCTAGAAGAAGACTTTTGAGAACACACTTTATGCAAGAAATTCGAGAGAAGATTTATTAGTTATTTATTACAGCAATCAAGATCTCAAACATCATGTCAAATTATATTTACAATCATGCATGTTTTTGAAGATACATTGTGATGTAGGATTCAAAGACCTAAGTCAAAAATTTAAGTCATGATTCAAGCATCGAGATCCACACCCATTGAATCCATTTCATGCAAGATAAAGATTAACATTTTAGTCCTCCAAAGGTTTATTCAATGATTTGGTGAGTTGCAATGGGTATGTGAAGGATCATCATGGAAAAAATAGGCCCTTAAGTGGAAAATTTTTAGAAAAATCAGAGTTAAGCAAATTGACATAAAATTTTGAATAAGTTATCTATATTATTTCAAAATAATGTAAGAATAGAATCTATGGAAAATTGAATGTAGTTTCTAAACTACTAGGTTTGTCTAAAAAAATAAATCTATTTGGTAAAATTTTGAAATTTCAATGCAGTAGTACTTAAATTTCAAGGAAAAAATAAGTAGGTGTCTGTCTGACCACCCTAACCACAATAAAATGATAATTATTTTTTATAATATTTTAGATATAAGTAGAGGAATCATGTCCCAATGTGATGCATATTTTTTTGTAATTTTTTTCCAAGTAAATAATTAATTATGAAATTTTTATTACAACTTTTAAAAATATAAAAACTTGTATGTCTCACCTTAACTTGGTCAAAACTTTATGAAATTAGTTTTTTCTTTTTTTAATCCTTTAGTATGCGAAGAATAGAATGTGATGCATGTTTTGGATTCAAAAAATGTGATACCGTTTGACATCTATAGATGTTTTTCAATTAGCCTATCAATCAAGACTTTAGTCATAATTTAAATAGAAAATGAATAATAATTACTTATTAAATTCAAAATAAGGCAGAATTTATATTGGTGGAAAGCTGAGAATCTCCTTTAAAAACCCTTTTTGTTTCATCAATTTTGGGTAAAACAAAAGTCGTTAGCCACATACCCATCATATTGCCACTTTTTGCCCATCATGATCTTGCACATACCCCAACATAACATTGTTAATTAATCATTCCTTTCATATTTCACTATTTTAATTCAAGGTTTAATTACCAAAATGGGTTTGACCAAGGTAAACCTATATTCACAAAAAACAAATAATTTTTCCCTCTTGTGTGTTTTCCAAGTTTATATGTTGAAGAAAGATTGAAGACCTCAAATTTGAAAATTTGTCAAAGTTGCAAAAAGTTGCCAACATTGTTGCTGATTCATGGAATCTCACCTATAGAGCCAACTATACAAAAATAAAACCTGAATCAAATATAAGTTGTAGACTCACACTAGAGGATCCTAAGAGTTGAGTGAAAGCTCTCCATAGAGACCCATTCACCTATCGGCGAATGAGTCCTAGTTATCCTCTAGAAACTACATTTTGGTAATAGGTACACATCATTCAAACCTTTCAAGATCTACTATTTTTTTTTTTTTTTGTATTATGTTTTAAATTGATGATTCATGTTTAAGTGAGCATAATTGAGTTGATTTACTATTTTTATTTTTTCTCCCAAAAGTGTTGTTCAAGCTCATACCCCCATCCTCAATCATAAGGAAATTAGTAGATTCCCCCATTGAGTTGACTCACCTAAGGGTTGTAATTCAATTATTTGTTTCAATCTCATTTCCTAATGAAATAAAGGAAAATAGGTCCATCATACTATTATCAATATTTTGCATAGCTCAAATTGATGGAACTAGTTATTCAAGTTCATTTTAAGGTGAAGAATTTTAATTTTTTCTACAGATGTCTTAACCATTGCAAATTTTTGAATTGTTGATTTCTTAAGAAGCACGTAATGTTTTTAGTTGCCATATATCATTTGTAGGATAATATTTCATGAAATGAAAATGAAATTATTTCTTTTGCATTTAGTTTTCATTCATAATGATCCATATATTGTTTGTAAAAGAAAAGCACAAAATTGAACAAGAATTATACAAATGTTGTTTTTTATTCATTGGAGTAAAAAGGAGAATAAAGTGTCCCACACAAGCCATGGGAGTAGCTAGAACAATGGATCATAAAGAATATTCTATGCTATTGAAAATAAATAGAGAAGTATGTAAGAGAGAACATAATTGCCATTGCCTAGTTGTGCCTTTGAGTTGACTTCAATGTTGAGCTCTCCTTTTTGCTTCTGTGCTCCAAGTGAACCTAAAAGTGGATGAAAGTCTTGTTAGAGCTCAGACTATGAACAATCCTACATGATCCATCAATAGTAATGTAGAATATTGTCTATGATGCATTGAATCAACCAAGCAAAAACAAGAGGAGTTCAAGAGAATACTAGGGAGAAAGTATAATGATAAACTTTTGAATTTATTGTTTTAATCTAAGATTGTTTGTTTCTTGTGTAGGTATAGGAAAATCCATGTTGCTAATTTGTATTGAATATCATAAAGCATGTGGTGTAAAATGGGCTCCCATAAGGGTTGAGACCCGGCATGCTGCCCCTCAACATTCCAAATAGGGGTTTCAGAAAGGAAATAATTCAATATTGCTCAAAGAGATATGCATCTGAAGGAGTGCATCATGTGCCATGAGAACTCAAGAAAGTGACCATCTAGGATCTATTTCTCAAGTGAATTACCATCAAGTGCATCATCACAAAATGTGATAGTGAATAGGCATACATAATTCCTTGATTACAAATCAAATGATAACTGAAGCAAATGAAGAAGCTTCCAATCATCATCATTGGGTGTTTATATTTAAAAATATTCCATGCAAAGATTGTTTTCACATCATCATGTTGCTATCTAGGAGAAACAAAAATGCATTAAGAGTACAAAAGTAAACTTTATCTCCATCAAGAAATGAGATTAATAGTTACTGTAGATGAAGCTTGAAAGCTAGTTAAGGAGACATTGCTGACTGTGGATTCAAATACACCAAGGTTTGAGTGAATACAATGTCAAACATTATCATTCATGAAGGTAATTTTCAAATCTTAAGTTGTTTCAATACTTTGATGCCATAAATGTGAAGTGGGATCTTATTGCATGATATTATGTTCTCAATAAAGTATAAAACTATGGTGGAAGTGAGACTAGATGTGCCTTTCTAATACATTCAAGTACATAAGAGGTGTGCCAAGTGGCTTCAAGTGAACCGCTGAAGGCATCACTAAAAGGATGGAATATGAAACTTAAATTTTGTTACAATACACTGATTTAAATTCACAATAGGATTGAAGCTAAGTGAAGGGCAGAGTCTACAAGTGTGTCTTCATGATGTTCAAGTGTTTAAGCTAAATGTGGTTTGAGAAAAACATTACCAATGAAGTAATTTGCAGAATGAAGTGATTTTTTCTTCAGTATTTTGATACAACAAACTTAAGGGAAAGTCACATTGCATTGATTCATTAAATGTGAAGGTAAATATGCATTTTTTTTAGCATTCAAGTGCATGAAATAAGAGATGATGAGCATCAAAGTCACCTACAAGAGTATCATAATGGATGAGTGGAAGTATAACATTGAATGAAGTAGACACATCAGTGTTCAATGTATTTGAATGTAAGTAAGTGTATGGCAGCCATATCTAAAAGTAAAATGAGAAAGTGCATGAGGGTATGAAGAAGCATTGTTCATAAAGACGAGTTTCACTATTTTATGCATTTAAAGAGAAATGGAAAGAAAACAATTGTTAACACATGCACTTGAAAAGAGAAAGTACAATTGAATAGTATGTCTTGTTCAATTTAGAGTAATTTCTAAGAAAAGAAAAGTATACATTTTGAGAACAAGCATGCTAAAAAGAAGTCTTTCTGAATGTGAACAAATGAAATGACAATGGTGAACACATATATTGGAGTCCTTTTCTTTTCAAAAATAGTGTGCTTATGCTTCAGTAAACTAGGGTTTCAAAATGAAGCAAATGCATAATACCTAGTTTGAGCCTTCAAGGAAGAATCCACATTGTTTCCATTTAAATGCTTCAAAGTGTAGAAGTAAAGTATTTCTATCTCATCAATGAATGCAAGAAAGATCAATTGAACCCTCATGGTTGCAGCCTGAGAGTCATTAAATCTCTCTTACAAATGATAATACCCATTCAGGAAAATTTGTTCCAAACACGAGTACAAAGAAAATCAAGTGTTTTGAGCTTGTTACTAGTAGACCATGCCATTGTTAAGTGAAGATAATGGAGCCAATGGTCGTAGACTATGATGGGTTGGTAAACCCAGAAAATGAGTTGACGAGTTGCTTATATATGTTCAATGAAAAGCATGAGAAATGTAAATGCATAGAAACCCTAACTAGTGCTCTGATGGCCATGGCCTAGGAGAGCTTCTCTCTTCAAAAATTTAATACCCACTTAGTGTTTTGTCACCAAAATGCAACCATAGTGATAAATAACAAAGGCTTGAGCTCATACAAACAATGGAGCTCCCAGAAAATGGAGAAATCAAAGCTAATGGCCACGGCCTGCATAATGGCCAAACTTAGAAAATCCACAAATCTTCATTATTTTATAAGAGAGCAGATAAAGCACATTGAAGCCGTTTAAAATGATGAAGAGGGCTGTAGATATTTCTAAGCTCATCATGCCTGTTAAAGCAATTCAGAGGCTCTCGGCAAACTCTGACATGACAATACAATCAATGTGAGGGGTGCTCGGTGGCCTATCAGCATAAAATGAATCCACAAACCCATGAGTCCTTGGCTGACCAAGGGGCCTGGCCTGGCTGATGACTAAAGGGTTCAGAAGTGAAAAGAAACTAACACAGCAGATTCACAGAGGAGAATTAGCAAAGATAGAATCAAAATGGTGAAAGAATTAGGCTCCAGGCTCTTGGCTAACTCATGGCAGCCTTGGCAGGCCTCTTTTCTTCAGAGTGGTTGAAAATGATTGTAGGAAAATATGTGGGAGATGGTTTTTGTATGGCTGGGGTTTTCCATTCCAGAAGTTAAGACCTGACTTTATGCATTCTCACTGTTCAAACACTTTGTTAATGCCTTGTTGCCTAGTTTGAACAAATTCCTTAGGAATTTTTTATTTTTGTGATATTTTGAAGAAAATGAAATTTAAAACCATAAAAATTTCCCCTCTAACTAGGGTAAGCCTCTTTAATGCCTTATAAATGTTTGATGCCATGAACTTTTCCTTGGGAAAAATTGAATGATGACTCTAGGTCCTCTAATATTTTCCTAAGTCTTGAATATTTTAGAGTTTCCTTGGAGCCCAAATCATTATATGTGCTAGGGGGGCACAATTTTTTTATGATTTTTATATAAATATCAAAAATATTCAAAGCCTTAGATTAATATTTTGGTTTTTAGCACAAAATTGCAAAAATTAAAGTATTTGGAGATAAATTGTAAAAATCAAATGTAATCAAGCTTTCTATTTTTGTTTCCTGAAACTACAAAGCTTTAAGACACTAATTAAGCAATGTTTCTATAAATTTCTTAGTTAGCTATTATTTAAATGTAGTTAGATGATGCACTTGAGTTAACATCAGAAAATTTCCATTTTGAGTTGAGTTCTTGGGAAGATTGGGAAAGAAGGTGATAAACTAAAGTTTCTATTTTCAGTTTCCAGTTGTTTGCAACTATTTTGGTGGACTTTTTGGATGGACCCTTTGGAGATGGAAAGTTTCCATCTTTTTGAGGCAGTTTGGAGTATATTTTTGGCACTATTTTCCAAGCTTTTGCTTGAGCTTGATAATGCAGAATGACTTGATTTTTGGAGAGACACTGGGCCAAATTTTTGTATTTTTCATTATGGATGTCACTTGTAAGCTATATATTTGAGAAATTCAAATTTCTTAGGGTTCATAATTCTGTTTCTTGCTCTCATATGCATTGTAGAGAGTTTTGTAAACTTTAGAATCAGATTTTGATATCTTACTCCTTCAGTTTCAATACAAACAGTAGAGTCCTTTCTCTTTCTCTTGTCATGTACTTGCAATAATAATTTGGTGATTTTTTTGTGATTCAGAGTGGTGAATCATTCTATTATCTTATTATTGTGAGTTGTGGGTGAGAATTGTTGTTAGTTCAGGTTGTATATTGTATTCAATCATTCACAAATTTTTATGTAGAACACTGTTGAGCTAAGTGTCCCGAGGTGAATTGTGAGAGCTAATGTTTTAAAAGAGATTGTTGTGAGTTAAGTTTGTCAAAATTTTAGAATATCTAGTTGATCATCTTAAGTTGTAGGTTTCATTTTATAGCTTTCTTCCTACCCCTTTCCCCTAAAAGTTCATAGGTTAGGTAACTAGCTAGAGGGAACCATCTCACTCTGGAGATTCACTCTCACCAATTGATTGACCCACAAATCAGAGAGTGTTTCCATGTTGCAACAGGATAGCCAAGCCTAGCTTGACTGAGGGTACAATCTTGGTTGCACACACATACCATTACATATTTGATATCAATCCCATATTTAACCACCTCTATTTTTCTATGTTTCAGAGATGGAAGTATGGACAATCTTCAACTACTAATTTTGCATGGATGCATTCTCATAGAAATGAAGGAATTACATAATGCTTTTGGGTAAGTGCACCAAGATGGTTCCAAAAAAAGGGGCTTAAGTGGCCACATTTTTTCTGAAATCAGGACATATTGACCTTGGACGTGAAATTGAGGATAGCTACACTCAATTTTTTTTGATGGAAC
>VDFB02379711.1:233411320-233449839 GCA_007258455.2 Sequoia sempervirens | reverse complement strand
AATGGTGTTTTTCGTGCTGGTGAGAGACATCGTTGTGTTGGTGTTTGGGGTTTGATTGGTGGATGGTGCAATCGATGTGATTGGTCCTTGAGAGACCATGTTTTGAGATGTTAGGGGGTTGGTTGATGATGTGGTGATTGCTTGTGTAGTTTTCATCTATTGTTGCAATGTCGATGACAAGTTTTGAGAGTTTAGTGTGATGCTTTGATTGATGTTCAAGATGTTGGTTTGATTTTGATTGATATTTGGTATAGGGGGAAGCCCTAAGCCAAGAAGTGGTGTGGATGATGATGGAAATGGTGGAACTGGTGTAAATATGAGAGATTTGATCTCTTGAGGAAATGGTGCAATGTCGAAAATGCCCCCTGGTCTGAACATGTCACCCTCTCCTTGTGAGGTTATGGGGAGAGAGGTTTGGGGTGTTGTGCAGAATGATGATGATGGGTCATTTGGATCATGAAAGGTGAGAGGGACATATGTATGCAATGGATTTTGGGGTACAGTTTGTCCCGAGATGGTGTTTGCATCCAAATTCTGATTGTTTATGAGAGGATGTGTTTGCAATACATTAAGAAATGTACTTCCTTTGTTAACAATGGGTTGTGTTGGAGCAATGGATGATGTGATTTGATGGATGTTTTGAGTGATGCTTTGAAATGAGGGGGCATATGAAATGGGGATGGTAGATGAGATTGGAGGCATGAATCCAAAAGATGGTTCCACAATAGTGCTCACATCAAAATCGGAGGAGAGTTTAGCCCCTTGTTTTTCTAATTCTAGCATGTATAGTGAGGGATTGATTCTCATCATGATGTTGATAATCTTATGATTCTCTAGATTTTGAATTATTTCAATGATTTCCTCATGTGACATTCCAAAGGGATTATTGGTGAGATCCTCCATTTGGACACCTTCCTCTTGATGGTCTTGCAAAAATGGAGGAAGGTTAACCATGAGACTACCAGACGCAATGGGATTCATTTCGAGAGCAGTTTGACTTAAGTCACTTGAAGTAGATGTTTCTTTGATGGCTTCCATGTTCCTCTTGTGTTGTGATCTATTTTGCACCATAAATTAGGGATCAATCTTCAAGAATGCGGAAGGTGAATTCTCTAATTCTTTGGATTGATCTAACTTTAGGTACAAAAGAGAAAATTTTAGGATGATTTAAGGATCAAAGGGTGATAATGATATGGATGTAAGATGAATGTTTGATGGATGATTGTAACTCTTGCAAAAATCTTGAATGGTATGTTAAACTTTAGGACTTGATTTGGGATTGATTTGTTTTGGATTTGGATTTTGGCGGACTCATAAACTATAAGAGGTTGGATGTTGTCCTAGAGTTAAATCATTCACAAGATGCTAATTTTTCTAGGTGTGAGAAGAAGGATTCATCTAAACACTCCTATCCAAACAAGATGATTTTGATAATGAACTCCTAAATCCCAAGATGTTGGCTATTATCAAGGGATGAATTTTCTCACAAGTTTTGATAATTTGATCAAATATGTGGAGAAGGATGCATCTACAGACATTCAATCAAACAAGGTGATTTTGGATTAATTTCAAATGATTTCCCCAAAGTTTAACATGAAGGATTTTTCCAATATTTTCGAAGAGTTTTTGATGAGATGATTTTGGTTTTGATGTTCAAATATGGATGAAGGTTTTATTTTGATCCTAGGATGTACCTAAAAAGATAGTTGTTTACTTAGACCTCGATATTGAAGAACATACGATACTTCTAAGGACCTCTATAACTAAGAAGTGGTTCAAACTGAGCATACATTTTTGGATTGTTCAAAGGAATGAATCTATAGAACCTTGTGAATTTTTTTCTTATTTTGATATGTTTCTTTTGATTGCACTTCTTAATGTATTTCTTAATGACCTTTTGAGTGTGACTCCTAAAATTTAAACTTTGGTTCAAGGACTTTAGTTTTGGGATTTTGACTTTCTTGGAAATCATGAGGAATTAACACATGTGAGAGCCAATTTTTTTATCTTTGCTTCATTATTTTGTTTTACCACAAACACTTCTTTGATTAGATTTATGAACTAGATGTCCAATGTATCAATTTCTTCAAATCCCATGAAGTATGTTATGTGGAAATTTGATGAATTCAAGGAAAGGGTTACCTATTGTTTAACTTTCGTAGGAAAATTGAGATGTAAATCCAAGTGTTTAGAAACCTCTAAGGATGAGAATCCCAAGGGAAAGCAATAACACATGAATTTGGTCAATTGTATTTTCCTCCTAAAGGGTTTTAAATTTTGATGATGATGTTAAATGTTTGTTTCCAAATTCTTTTGAACAAGCAAAGTGTTTTGTAACCAAGAAAAAGCACAACCTTATGGATATGAAAGACAATATTTGTTGAGTCCCCACTTGGACAAGTCCAGCTACACTTATGTTTAGTGAATGGTTAGATGTTTGACCCCATTGGCTCCTCTCCACGACACTCACTTATATGGGGCAACCAAGCATAAACACCCATGAAAATCCCATGGCATGCTTTCCATTTCTACTAAAGACCTTAAAAGTGTGGGGTGGCTTCAAAACGACCATTCTTGTACCAAAAAATAGATAGGGATTTTGGCCTTTCTACAACAAAGGTTTTAGTTCAGACTTTTCGTTCATAGGAGTTGACCCAATGTGGTGAGAGACCATTGCTACCCTTCTCGTCAGAGTCAACTATGTGATATTGGAGTTTATTCCAATACCCACATTTATATCCCAGCTAAAAATACTCTTGGCTTTAGAGTGTTACCAATTGAGTTGTTCCCTTGGGTGAGTGCTTTTTCCCCAAGGTAGACCCTCTAAGATAAAAAAAAGTGAGCAAACATATTCATATTTCAATCAACCTTCATTTAGAAACAAAGGGAGAACACATGCAATAGGTTTACTCACACTTGCAAAAAAAATTGTTCAATTTTAAACCCAAAATGAAGTGTGGAGGTGATCACTTTATCCCACTCTAAGACCATCAAAAAGCCTTTTGATTCTCAAGATCACCATGAAGTGCGAGAGAAGCGCATACATCTTTTCAATGACATTAGTTTGAGTAAGTAATCAAAAAAAAAAAGTTGTACATGTTCATTTTAAGTCCACAAAGCAATGATTTTGATTCATTTTAAAGCACCAAAAGAAATGTGAAAACTTTCCTTGTTCAATTGTTATCTCTGAAAAACCAACTTTAGTAATTTTTTCTTAAAGTTCATTTTAAGTTCCTTGCAACAAAAAATAAAAGCTTTCAAGAGTTTTTCTTTTTAGAATCCAAAAAGCGAGTTGGTTCAAAACAAAAAACTAAAGCATATAACAAAAGTCTTAAACATTCAAAAATTCTTTTTTGATTTCGAGTTTTAAGGCTTCAATCCTCTTTGCCTCCAAGATTTGTTCAAGATCACTTCTTATCCTCTAGTGTTGCTAGTCCTTTGAACGAAAATCCTTCCTCCTTCATTTTCCTTCCTTCCTATAAAAAGAAACAAAAACAAAACAATTATATGAGGGTTAAGTTAAAATTGTTTCAAGCATTGATTTCAAACAATAGGTTGATTTCCAACATAAAAGACTTAATTATTTTAAACTAATAAATGAATCACCAATAGGAATCTTGCTTTCCATAGTCTTTTCACCATATCAAATCCTTTAGTTAAAATACTTGGTCATATAACAAAGATCAATGAAATCCAAAATCAGATAATTTATGCATTAAATAATGTAGACATGTAAAGATTTGCAATGAGTTAATGCAATAACCATCGATTAAATATATATATATATATATATATATATATATATATATATATATATATATATATATATATATAAAGATTGGTTCCTTTGCCATGATAATATATTGATTCTCATTGACTGAGCCTACAAAAGGCCATAAATGAATGTCACTAGTCAAGAAGATTCCTACAAAAACCATAAATGTAGCATCATTTTAAAGCATTTAATAAATTATTAGTCACTTTGCTTAATGCATTCAGTTCCACGATCATTGAGATTTGTAGATTTGGACAATAAGAGTAAATCGTTGAACAAAACAAAATTCAAAACCAAATTAAAAAACAAAAATCGGTGTCCCCAGAAGTCAAAAGAAAAATGAGTAGGGAAAGTAGTGTTTGGAATACAAAGCATTCAATGCTAAAAAACCATTTTGCAACAACTGTGATTTATAGGGCGATGGGTTATCCATAGCCCAAATTCTGATTTTTGAAATATCTACTTCACTCACTAGTCTCTCACGTCATTCATGCAAGTTATCCATTAAGGCACACTTTCTATATAATAAACTTCAAACATTGAAAGACTTAAAAGCCCCTAGATGGTATATTATCCTCAATCTCAGCTATAAATTTTGTGTGGTTTTCATGCTAAACCATTAAAATCTGATATAACAATGTCAAAAGTAAACCACCATCTTTTAACTACCATTCTGCTAATGTGTAATCACCAGTGTTTTCTTAGTAGTACTTTTCACTTGACTGTGCATTGTAGGAACTTGCTTAGCATATAAGAAACTTATCATATACATTACTCCACTTCCACCTATTTGTCACATAACAAAATCTTGTCAGAGATAGGAAAATATATTTTGAAAACAAACAAAGAGCATTTAACCCGAGATCCCATCAATCCACCATTGGAGGAATAAAAGTAGTTGGAAGGTGTAAATCCCACAAACACAACCTATGACCAGCCTATTATTTCCTTGCACCCCACTGGAAGACATGCATTTGTTTGAAAAAATACTTCTAAATATGTGAGACGAATTTGATTAATGGCGAATGAATGAATAATATTTATTTATGGTTCGACATGACACCTAAAAGGGATGTTATGTCAAGAATGTGTTAAAAAGGCGTATGAAAATTTCAAACTGATGCTATTAGCAGGTGTAAAAGTAAAACAATGAATAAATGTCATTTAGAACATTCAATAATAATGTAACTATAGATGTAAAGCTAGCGCCAAAATGGAAGCATAGAGAGAGAGCACACGGACTATTTGACATAATACCTCAAAGAGACGTTAACCATTAGATTGCAGTAACTGCACGATATGCACAAAATGCATTTGTTAAAAAGGATGTAGAAATTTTTAAGCAAATGTACTTGATAGGCGTAAAGCTGAGAATCCAGCGTTCTCATTGTCTATGCCAATGATGGAAGATCAGTGAATAAATCTATTTAAAAAAGATTCAAGGGGTCTCGTACTATGTTGCCATCCAACAACAGGCGAAGCTCGCAGTTTCCATGAAAGATTGGGGGTGGAGAGACACTTACAAAGTGTTATTGAAATAATGAAATATCAAATTTGATTGTCAACCAGACTATGTATGTGATATAAGTAATAAGTCAGATATCACTTGTGTGAGGGTAAACACTGATAATCGATTGCATTCTTCTATTTTCACAACAGAAAGCTCATACATTATAAAACACATAAACAATATAAAAATCTTGAGAACTCACCGCACAACAAATCATGGCCAAGAAAACAAAATTTTAAAATTTTAGATCACACAAAATTAAATTGATTTTTACATTCACTATTATACTCTTTTGAAGTTGAAAGATTGATGAGACATAATAATATTGTGTAGGTTGTCAAAGGTATCTCAATCAATCCATATGTGCAAGGAGATAGAAAGATGATTATGATGCAACATAAAACTCCTCTACCATATTATTGGAAATATAAGTTGCAGCTACAAACCCATATTAACAATACCATTCTCCATAAAATACACATGTCTGCATATGCATAAAATAGATTTTATTGCAAAAGCTTTCAGAAATTTTGTAGCAAATGAAATTAGCAAGTGTAAAACTAAATTCCACAATGTAAATGTAGAAGCTAAAAAATAAGTTGTTTGAAAATCCCTCCTTCTAGTGCCATATGTGAACACCCCTAAATCTGCAAATGGTTAAATCTCCAACACTCCATAACATGGGTTAATTCATACCAAATGCAAACTTATTAATGCTCCTATGAAATAATGCATTATGTTTCATGAACAAAATGAAACAACAACATAAACCAATAAAGAGCTTAGAGAAATACAATGCACACCTATTCCATAGTGGATTGGTGTCACTTTGTTGTAAAAAGTGACCCTTTCCCAACCATTGACAAGCCAATGATGCAGATGCACAATGGAAAAAATTAGCTCTCAATGTGAAGAGAGTAACTTTGCATGAGATTGTGGATGATAAAATGAAGAATGAGACCTCCAATTTATAGAATCTCAAGTTGGAAGAATGCCCAAAAGAGAGCAATGTAGGACAAAGATTTAGCCAATAGGAAGGAGCCACTTGTCCAAATGTGGGTGGATGGAGGATGTGCAAGTTTTGGTCAATGTGCCAATAAATGAGATTAGTTGGCCTTTTCAAATTTCAAATTTGTCTTGTTGAAGGGAGAAAAAGGGACTTAAAATCCAAGTGGGGGATATGTAAGAGGGGAGTTAATGCCATTTTGGAAGGCATAAGTCAACTTGTTTTTGAATTCAAACTTGAGGGAATATTCTCCAAAGATGCCTTGTTCAGGAAAATGATAATTTTATAAATGAATTAAAATGCTTTATTTGTGCAAGTGGGAAAATCTAGAGAATGTGACATGACTTAAATTAAATTAATCAGGATTAGATTAATTTAGTTAGGGATTTAGATTATTTGACCTTTTGCTTTAGATTTATAGATTAAAATAAATCAAAAGGAGATGAAAAGTGATTTTAGCTTTAATTAAATAAATGTTTGATTTATTTAATCAAAGAGAGATAATGATAGGATTAAATTAAATAAATTTGATTTATGCAATTTAAATGGATGATCTTTAGAGATTGAATTAAATAGACTTGATTTATTTGATGAATGGATTTAGTGAACTTGATTTATTTAATGAGTGGACGAATATGAATTTAATTAAGTGAATGATGCTAATTTTGCATGTCTACAACTAGTAGGTCAATGGAATGGATTTCATTTTTTGTTTTTTCAATGTTAGTTAAGTATGTGTGTGCAGGAGTAACAGGAATATGGAGAGGAGTTGTTGATTCAAGCTAAAATCTGATTTTTCCCTTTCAAAAAAGGAGGTTGCAAGTAGGATGTTGAAGAAATCATGCATGCATGGGCTAGGAGATGATTCTAAAAGCATAAGTAGGAATATTTAATCATGTTCTAGGTGTGGCTAGTGAGTAGGAGGTTTGTAAGTGTTTCATTCATGAAACCCTCCCTATTTTTGGTGTTTTCACCCTATAAACAAGGGTTTGATAGAATAGTTTGAATCTAATTGTTTCAATCCTTGAAAATGATAAAATATTGAGTTTTCAACATGAGGAATGACTGTTTGAACTTGGTTAGTGGTTTGAAGAAGATTAAAAGGGGTCTCCATTGTAAAAAAGGCCTATTTTACTAGCCTTTTCCAGCATACAGTCTGAGTTTTGTTAGATTCTTCAAAGTAAATCATTGGAAGTTCTTGTTATGTTGTTCTGGACATTAAAAGGTCTCCAAACATGCATTTTTTTTCTTGGTATTTTCATTTGGGTGTGAGTTTTACCTACTTTAGGGTTTGGAGTTTTAGTTGATATAAATTGCTTTGATCTCATAAAAGAGAAGAAATATGATAAAGTGTGGTTGTGAACTGTGTTTTGGATGTTGTTACAATTGTTCCTATGCTTAGATGATGGTGTAGAAGGAAAAGTTTGATATTAGGATGATTTTGGACCTTTGAATTCAATGTGTTTATATGTGATTTAACTTGATAATCAGACAAAACAGTGATATAAGGGACTATTCTTGGCTTGTTGGTGGAGTTCTCAGTGGTCCTGAAGTTTGAGAAATAGAGGTATGGTTGCTTTCACAATAATGACAATGGACATTAAGGGAAATTTACATAAAAATGGGCCTCCTAAGGATGACCTCATTAGCTTTTTAAGTTATCAAAAATTAACTAAAAGATGACATCAACCTGTACGGTGACATCATGCAAAATAAAAATAAAATTATTTATTTTATAAAATAAAACTTTCTAAAATCTTATGAATTAATTCATGATGGTTAATTTAACTCTACATATCCTTTTTTAATCTAATTCATCTTTCTAAATATAAAATATTCTTTCTATTTTTTATATTTATATTTTGAAGTTCTATTATAGAATTTTTTATATTTTCAAAAAAAAAATTTGATTCTTTAAGAAATAAATAGAAAAAATATTTAAAAAACATTAAAAAATCATAAAAAATAATTTATATAAAAAAATAAAAATCATTTATGTACATATTTAATTATTATTAACAAATTCATTAATCATACAAAAATTAAATTTATTTATTTATTTTATATTCTAATTAAGAATTAGAATATAATAATAAATTAAATTTCATTTATTTATAATTATATTTATGATGACATATATACATGTGTCCCATTATTACTTTATACCTTTATTTATATTTATTTATGTTTAATACCTAATGAATAAAATAACTCATTACTTTTTAAATATCTAATGCATGAAATAATTTACTTCTCGTTTTATTTTAAAGCCTTATTTATCTTTTAAAATTTTATAAGGGATAAAGAAAAGTCTTTATTAAAGCCATGTTTGTTATAACTAAAATCTTAATAATTTTAACTTGAGCCTTTTCCCATCTCACTTCTATCTTAAATGCCTCTCACACAAGTTTCTAAAAATAATTAAAAAGTTTACAAGGGAAAAAGAAAAGTCTTTATTAAACTCATGAATTAAATTCCATTAAAATAATAATAAAATAAATTGGACAAAATAAAATAAAAACCAAAAAAAATAAATTGGAAACTATTGGAAGGAGAAAAAGGTGGAGAAAATCATGAAACTATGGGAAAAATAATTGGAAAAATTAAAAAAAAAAAAAAAAATTGCAACGGAAAGAAAATGAGAAAATCAAAGAGACTATGGAAAAAAAGATATCCCTCAACATACTTTTTAAAATATAAATATACTATTGTAAACCCTATAAACGTGTTTATTTAAATAAACCTACATAACATAATAAATCTAAATCTATAAAATCATATATATATAAAATAAAATACTAAGTAAAAAATATATATCTAAAGTTACTTTTACTTTGCCACTTTCTAAATAAAAACAAATAATTTAAAAAAAAAAAAAATCAAGAAAATAAAGTGAACTTGACTTTTTTAATAAATTATAATAGAAATATAAGTTGCCAAACTTGAGTTTAAGATTTTTTAAATAAAAAATAAATAATGAAGAAAGTGAACTTGAGTTTTTTAATAAATTATAATAGAAATATATGAACATACCACTTTTAAAAAATCATGGACTTCAATTTTTTAAGGAATTTAATAGAAACGTGTGTCCCCACTTAACTCATGTAGTTAAGTAATTTATATCTTTTATAGTTAAATAATTTGTATTATATGAGATAATTTTTGTTTTTTAGAGTTCCTTAGGAGGCCCATTTTTTATGTAAATTTCTCCTAATGGATACTTGAAGGTTTGGTAAGTATAATGTGTTGCCTTGGTGAATGTATTTGTTGGTGGTTGCTTGAATAGGTGTTGTGTAACGCCCCCACCACACAACTCTAGGAGAAGTTGCAATTTACTACACAAACGAACTATACTTTTTTTTTCAATAGGAACAATTAACATACAAGTCACTAACTATTGCCAACCAATCCCCTAAGGTAACGAGACTGTGTTACTTAAACCATACATGAAACATGAATTAAAACCACACCATATAATTACTTAACAATTAAAGTTCACATACATTCCATTCATAATAAATTACATCCAAGAGTATGAGATACCATTTAATTCCAATAATATAACTTACAACATGATTACAACACTCTTTCCCTGAATGAGGTAAATCCAACTAGTATGATTACATATTAAAAATTCCACCTCGATAACAAATGAGGGGTAATAAAATACAATAAGTACTGAGAGAATAAGGCATGAGAAGAAACTGATTTCCCACGAGCTCTCCAACTGTAAATCACGACCACATGAACAAGAAGAAGAACCAACAGATTAAGAAGCATGTGCCACCCAACCGCGTGGAACCCAAATGTCCCACTCCCTCTATGCTAGGAGATAGTAACAAGGAATTCCCAGACAAGACCATCTACCACTAGACATAGGCTACACAAAATTGATACGAAATAAATACAAGTACACATCACATGAAATGAATGGTCATACGCACAACTCTAGGTACGACTCTCAGAACACCGACATAGGTTACATTGCTTCCAAACATAGAATAGATCAAGAGTGTCACAAATATCAAGTACAAACTGTTGACTTAGGAAGAGTGTCATCGCATAGCTCGTCAAGGGATATCCTCTGGGAATCTTCCTAGGCTCTGACCCCCACCTTGGGTTATCCTGGCACCCATGCTTACTCATGCGGAATCAAATACCTCTCATGAAGACGAGGTAGATGATCTTGCCATTCCAGGCCTTCCTGTCTCATCCCAAGTCTAGACAAGCCCTTGGGTCCATGAGCGAGGCATAATTAATCTTGTTTAATGTTTGATGCAACCTAAGCTTCTAAAAGTTTATTTAGTTATCACTGAATTAACCAACTTGCAAAGGGTTATCCCTGACACCACTTTGTGTTTCGGCCCCCATTGCAAGCCACTCCTCTAAGACAACACACACGGTGAAAACCACAATAGGTAACCAGATAAATACGACCTCTCCATTTCAAGGAGGTAACAAATCAAGGAGACTCACTCCAAACAATAGAGGCAACAAGGTCAAGACCCTCTCCAAACACTGGAGGCAACAAGGTCAAACCCTCTCCAAACACTGGAGGAAAACAGGGTCACAACAACCCGCTCCTTCCAAAGGAGGCACAAATTACATAACCCTCTCCTAATCCCAAGGAGGCACACACCATCCCTGTTCGTGAAAACCGGGTGAAACAACCTGGTGTAACTATGCACATTTTCCACGACACATCAAAAGTTGACCAACATAACAATAACCCATACCGACAAACGAACCCCTATCTAGAATACTTCAAACATTTACTCTATTCCACCAACATTGAGAAAGAACATATAAACACTAAAAGCATTTTGAGTAGTTAAATAAACTAATGTTCAGATTTCCTAAATCCAGTCAATCATAGTTATCATTTCTTGCAAGTATTCAAATCCAATGCACCAATTTCATTTCACGACACAGAAATATTTAAAAACCAATCATTTTACTCTAAGGCTCACAATTAAATTCAAAATCAAAGCATCATGATGATTAAAGTCATTTTGACTAAAATAAATCATTCATTAACTCTAAATTTCACAATTATATTCATAATCAAAACACTTTAATAAATGCAATCATCTGATTAAAATTAAAATCAATCGTTCTCTCTAAGTTTCACGATCATATACTATAAATAAAACCACTTGTTTAATAAATCATTTAGATTAATTAATAAGTTCATCATCTACTCTCAGTTCCGCAATCATATTCTATAATTAAACATCTTGAAAAATAGACATTTAGATCAAATCAATTTGCCTTTATTTCAATTTAGCATTAAATAAATCAACTAATTCTTATCTCTACTTGAATACCATTATATTCCAAAACAAATATACTTAATAGTATATATTTAATTATCTAAAACACCTTGTCGACATTAAAGAATTTAAACCAATAATTAAATCTACTTGCTCAAACTACAATTAATCAATTTCAATATTTTAATTAAGAAACGTTTGTTTATTCATCAGTTTCCCTTCCGCTTATACAAATGAGATAATCATTTCAAATTCCTATTTTAAATATTAAAACATCATTTAAATATATGCCTCTAACACATTATTTAATATTCTAAAGTTTACTAATTATTCATGATAATTTGGAAATGAAATCTCTAAGGATATTTGTTTATAAAATCAACTCTTTCAATAATCATTAAATTATCTAATATTCACCTGGCACCATTGAGGAATTCAAATTTAATATTTTAATTCTATTTGCTCAATTATGGATAAGGATTAAAATAATCTTTTAAAATAAACCCATTTAATCAACTTGTAAATAGTCGTTTGATTACAAAACCAACTTTTAATTAAAACATTTGATTATAATTTTCGCCTTTACATATACATCATACATTAATTTGTACTTGAATTTAACTATATATTACATATACATGTAAAAGTATATATATATATACATAATGTGTATATATATATATATGCAATTATAAAATGTATCCATTTAATTATATAATTATTTAAACATATTTTAAATCAGCTAATTAAAGTTTTCCATATTACAAATTATTTATTATAATATCAATTTCCTTCACTATAATAGTCACATAATCATTTTAAAATTCCTATTTAATACTTAACATTATTTGTATATAAATAAATTATTTAAATATAAATTTAAACACCCATTTAAAAATTCCTTATAACAAATTATTCTAATCAAAAATACATTATATAAATATTTTATATAAAACATATTATATTATATATATACCTATAATATATATATATATATATTGTATATATAATATAAAACTATTATATATAATTATATATATATAATATAATAAAAACAAAATTTAAAATAAAATTTAAAAAAATTTAAAAAGAAAATTAAAAATTAAAAGATGGGACAATAGTCCCAAAGTTGCTGTGCAGCCCCTAACAGGGGACGCGCCCCTATGGTGGCTGCTACGTAACCTCTCACAGGGGACGCAACCCCTGTGGTGGCTGCTTGCAGCCCCTCCCCAACCATGGGGAGCGCTGCACAGCCAACGCCCCCATGGATGGGGGGTGGCTGTGGGCAGCCCCCACACAAAAACAAAAATAAATTTTATTTTTATTTACATAATTTCGTTTAAAAACGAAAAACGAAAATCAAAACCCCTAGAACGAATTTCACATAGCAAAATTTTGAAAAGAAAACTTCCAACTTGCATAGCTTTTACGCAGCCACCACAGGGGACGCAGCCCCTATGGTGGCTGCTTGCAGCCCCTCCCCAACCATGGGGAGCGCTGCACAGCCAGCGCCCCCATGGATGGGGGGTGGCTGTGGGCAGCCCCCACACAAAAAACAAAAATAATTTTTATTTTTATTTACATAATTTCGTTTAAAAACGAAAAACGAAAATCAAAACCCCCAGAACGAATTTCACATAGCAAAATTTTGAAAAGAAAACTTCCAGCTTGCATAGATTTTATCTGTAAAATATAAGTGGATAAATATATATGAATATATCATTTCACAGCCCGAATTGGGAAAATTTTCATGATGAAAAGACTAAGAAGAAATATTTAAAGCACAATAATATGATGAATTTTTATAGGTTTTTCCCAATTTGATAAATAAGTTAAATCTTTTCATTTGAATCCCTTCCAAGCTCTATTGCTAATTTTGAAACAAATTTTCATGGGTTTTCATTAAGTTTAAACTTCCTTTCAAGGATTTTCAAACAGCATATTAAGGATTTAAACTATTTTCAAAATGAACAAAGCAAGAACAAGAGGAACCTGATTTTTCTCCAAAGCTTGAAAATTCCAATGGAGCTTTCAAACCCTCTTCAAATTCTAGCCCAAACAAACCTTCAATCTCCTTCATAAATCCAAATCAAGCCACCACCAAGAGAATTTTTCCCCAACTTGACCAATTGAAACTTAGATGAGATTGCATTATTAAAAATAGGGTTTTTCCCCAAATTGGTCAAAAACCCTAAAAATCCCACTCACCAAATATATTTTAAAAACATTTGGGGAATATTTCTAATTTTTAATTTTAAAACAAATTTCTAATTTTTAATTCAAACTTCATGCATTTTTCCAAATTCATTAAAACAAAAAAACATTTCAAAGACAAGGAATTTATTTTATCTACCATTTTCAAAAGTGAAATTAAAACACATTATCATTTATTTATATTTTATTTATATTTAACTGTAACTATTCAAACAAGATTCTTATTTTTATTTTAATTAAATCTTAATATCCACTATAATTTCCATTTCCAATTTAAATTTGAATCTAAATATATAATAATGCCAAAACAACTATTTTAATTAATATTTCACCATTAATCTAATTAATCATTAAACTCAATTTAATTTTATTAATTAATCAAATCAATCAATAACCCAAAAATTATTTTATTAATTAAATCAAACAAATCAATAAAATAATTAGTATTTCAACATTGCAACTAAATACATTTAATCATCAATTAAATTACACCTAACATTTAATAAACTTTAAAATTGAAATTAAATAAACACTCAAGGTGAAAAGGGCCAAATCAAAACAACTAACCCGACAACAACCCAACGACACACTATGACTAGGGTGACGACTTGGCACAAAATAGCTAGCTACTATCTCCCAATTGATTACTATTGGTCAATGGACACACTCAAACCTATGAACCAGGTTGAATCGATGTCGTGTACCTGCCAACCTGCAACAAAGAGCATGTCGAACGTGCAATATATATATATATATATATAATATGATCAAACACACCATGAAGAGGAAATCTCAGAATTGTAGGGCACTCGCAAGCAAGTGATACAATCCCGTCCCCTCCACCAATACAATATCACTAACTGATGCATCTAACATCAATGATATGATCAACAACATAAAACATCATTTTATCAAATATCTTCTAAGTTAATCCAAAACATGTCATAAAGATAGCATCAGAATAAAATCACATCACATCAAAATATAACTTTCACATCGTTTAACCATTGAAATTAGAAGTAACCGAGCTCCAAAGTCAATGCATGATCAGACACAATCATCATAAAGTAAACACTTGTCGAGCCAAACATTCAAAATGGAGGGGCATTACATGTTGGTAGAAGAGTATGGATTGTTTCAGTGATTTAAGTCTGATTATGGTTTGGTACAGATATTTTGATGATGCATAAGTTGAAGGATTCGGCAAAAGTGTTTTGTTTCCTTGAAGAATAAGATATATTGGTGTACTAATGATGTGTAACACCCGTCGTGCAAACCCCAGAGAACACACACAAAGAAAATAATTTTTTTTTTTTAAAACAATAAAATTAAACATGCAATAACATTAAACCATAACCACATAGCATATTACATAGCATTAACACACTTAGTTCTCTGGGGCACGCAAGGTTACATCACAACAACTAAATGGAAATAAAGATAAAGATTACAACATAACCATTCATATTATAATAACCATGAATAAGGATACACCCATTAACCATGATGCAAGAATAATAAACGTCACATAATACATCCATAATACATCTCTTAATAAAGATACAAATGATCCTAACTATTACATCATTGTTTTAATGTTACATTACAATCTCCTGATAAATGAATTACATTGAATTTCCCAAACAAGTGGGATGCTACAAATACAATGCAATCTGAAATACAAGTGAATACTAGTACAACTCCAGCTGCGGAAATGCTGAGAAGACAAGATGCTGATGGGGAACCCAATGGGTGCAGAGCACGTTACAAAAAAAAGTACAACTCAAGACATACAATGAAACAACCATCAACGTTTACAAATCACATAACAAGTTAAAACTATGAAACTCATCACAATTAAACAAAGTATCACCAATTATACAAGTAACTAAATAGCAATCATAAACCAAATTCACAATAATCAAAAACTACATAAATATTACAATATCCAGAGGCAACAACAACAAAGCACAAGGGTGTCAAGTGGAGAGTGTCATCGCATAGCTCTCATGGGATTCTCCTGGCCCTTCCTCCAACTGAGGCGCTGACACCCATCTATGGATCTCCTGGCCCTTCCTCCTAACTGAGGTGCCACCACCATAGGGTAGCTAACGCTGAGCCGATAATCTCTCATGAAGACGAGACTACGACTTTGCCGACGACGACCTTCTCAGTCTATCACTAGTCTATGGTAGCCCTAATGAATAGACGAGGAATCCAGTTTTAATTATCTTGTGTGTTTTACTACCCAACCCCCTAAATTCTATTGTTTAGGTTATCACTTGTTTAACTACTCTTTCGTGGGTTATCCTGATCCCTTCCTCATTCTGAGGTGCCAGCTCCCACGAAGAGCCACTCTCCCTATGACCCCTAACATATCTCAAATCGGCAAGGGTTGAACTAGCACATAAAAAAAAACACAATACTCAAATCAACACATGCGAGGCATTATTCCTCTCACAACAACACATAAAAAAAGTCCAAAGAAACCGTTCAACCCTTCCAAGCATAAACCATTAAGCTTCAAAACCAAAGGTATAACTAAGATGAAGACTACTTCAAAAATAAACATGCCTCTGGACTAGGCTTACAAGACAATAGGGTTCCCGCATAGACAACACTAAGCGATAAAGAAAAATATAGCATAAAAGAAAAATCATATTAAATTTTGCAAGGTTGCACCATTAAGTTTGATTCCAATCCCAATTAAATAGCTAAAATACAATTATCTCAATAAGGTCCACAATCACAACTAAAGGCTAATTCTTATCTAAACAAATTTGTTTAACCAAAATAATAATTAAACAGTGCCCTTTTAAAATATATCAAAATTACCTAAATATGAACAAAACTGAATATTTGAATACAATACAAAATTACATTCTTAAAATGTAATAAATTAACGTTAAAATTAAATAGTTATAATTCTATTTTTGAATAAATAATATTAAATAAAATGATTATAATACTATTTTTTTAAAAATAAAACACATTAAATTATATTAAAATATATATATATATAAATATAAATATATATATACATATATATATGTAAAATATATATAATAAAAAAAAAAAAACAAAACAAAATAAAACATAAAATAAATCGAAGGCCGTAGCCCCCATACTGCACGCAGTAGTCTTATTGACTGCTGCGCATAGCAGTCATAAAGACTACTGTGTGCAGTATGCATCACAGGGCCGAGGGCGAAGGTACGGCTTCGACTGTCCCTTCTACCCTCCCCTGTACAATGCATTCATTTCTTTTACATTTTTTTAAAGAAAAAAATTTGATATAAAAACATAGAAAATACGCTTTTACAGAAATTTGAAATTATAAAATTCATTCCTTGTCAGGCGTACGGCCGACACACAGATTCACATAATAAAAATAAATAAACCAAATACTATATATATATATATTAACATCCAGAATAAAAGTACAGAGGGTAAAATACAGATAACAGAATAAAATACAGAGCAATGAATAATTCATACATAATTATATATTTACAAACCCTCAAATTTATTATTCTCAATAAGGAAATCATTTTTCCTTAAATGCTATTATTGTTAAGTTGAACATTTCAGAAGCTAAAGGTTTTTGATTTGATAGATTGGAATCAGTTCAGTAATTTTCTTTTTTCTTTAAAATTCTAGTCTAATATCTTTCACTAGTTATCAGTTCAAACAACAGTTTTCTTTCTTCACACAAATCATATTTAATAACTTATATTTTTCGCTGAAGTAGAAAGATGAAAGAGATAGTACGGGAAGGAAAATACGAGTGGAACCTGGTGTCCAGCGCTTATTCAAAAATCTGATGATGCCGTTTGATTCTGATGACCTCGAAGAGCTCCCTGTTCGTGCTTCCAAATCTCCTCTACAGAATTTCGCCCTCGAACTCGAATCTGATTCTTTGTTCAGAAAACTCTCCAGGACAATCACCAGTAACAGATTGAAAATCCCTTTCTATAACTCTCCTCAAAATACAACAAAAGATTCCAATATCCTTTCTAAAATTCCAAAATACAAAGCCAATATCTTGTGCAACTTCTGTAACGATAATCCTCTGTGTGTTAAAACTTACAAAAATTCTCAAATAAATAAAAGATATTGTCCATTTCTTCCAAAACTCTAAAAATAAAAAATAAAAGAAAATAATTCTTTAAAAGCCAACTTTTTAATCAGATTTGTATTCTTATTTGTTCTCACAACTTTTTCATTCTTTTATTTGTTTTATTGTTTTAATTTCTATTTTTACCACTTTTCATGCACCTCACATTATCTATCTAATTTAAATAATTTATTCTAATAATTATCCTCCACCAGATAATTGATTAAAATAATTAAAACACATTTAATATTTAATTATCATTTAATTGAAACACAAGACTTTCAAAAATAATTAAATCATTTAAATATTTAAATACAATTTAATCTAACATTAAAATAAATAATTATTTCAATCATTTAAATAAAATAAATCATAACTTATAAAATGCCACCTTAAATAAAATACGACAAAACACAAAACACAAACCACAAATGATGACAATTACAAAAATGAACAATACCAATCAAACAAGACGGTCTGGCATCATCGGACGGGATGACTTCATCGTCACCTCTGTTTCAACATTTAACCATTGGGTTATTGGTGCTCGCCCTGTCCTGCTGAAACAGGTGGAATCGAGACTTGTACCTACAATACCTGCATACAAATGAAGTCGTGTACATGTGCATACATATATATATAAAATCGAAGCATTAATTCAAAGCACTGCATTGTGAGAAGAAATCGCAACATAGCAGGGCACTCGCGAACGAGTGATGCTATATTGTCCTTCATCACACCTATTCTAACAATTATAATATAACCAATAAAATAACATTTCTAACTAACAATCATCTCATAACATATTTAATTAAATCACTGCATCATATCATAATTCTGAAAAACAACTAATATAACCAACCATAATGTCATATGAAATAATCATGTCCATAATGAAATAACAACATCATCTAACGTCTAACTAACCAAATCAAACAATAACAGTATCATCATAGTATCTGAGTATCAAAAAAAACATAACACTACTGAGTCCAACTAGCAAACAGGCGGGTTATTACATGATGTGATTTGTTGAGTTTGTTGAACTTGATAAATTTTGTAAAGATGCTAATGGTGAATGAGAGGATTGTTTTCAAAAGGTCCTGATTTGAGTTTTGTTTGCTTTTGATCAACTTGATGGTGTAGAATATGGTTTTGTTTAATACTGACTTGATGCCTTGAAGTTGTGTAGATTGGAAGACAAAAAAGTGTTTTTGATGAAGTTAAGTGAAAAGTTGATGATTACATATTTGATCTTCTCCTGATTGTGTTTGGGATTGAAATCCCTTGAAGAAATGATGATGTTGAGTGGTTTGGTATGATGCTCTGCATCACCACCTGTAGCAACCATCAAGATAGATATTAAGCTACACAAAATTATCATGAAAATTTTTGAAAATAGACCATAAAAGAGAAAATATAATGTCAAATCGATTAATTTGTTGCATACCTCTCTCAATGGATCAGAACTGGCTATTTTTGAAGCAACTCTGTGGTCCATCATTCCACCAACATCACCAAGGTTGTTTGATGTCAACATCTACAAATGGTAAATGAAAGAGTAAATGGTAGGGTGAACTATTAAATGTTAATGGGATGGATTTAGGAAGGAATAAAGGAACAAAAAGTGAATTAGGAAAAGATAATGTGACACGATCAAGGAATACAAATGCAATGTTTGTGTTTCTCATCAATTTTTTAGATTTATATATGCAAAATTATGAAAACTAGCTAACATTGTTTTACAACACCATTATTGAATAAAGGATGCCTGAGTGTAAGTTGTTTGAGGAAATGAATTGTGAGGTGTGGAGGTCGAAGGTCCACTAGGAAACTATTTGAAATCCAAAGCATGTTATGAGACAAATATTCAAATATAACATTTAATTGTTCAAATGCAATAATAATATATTTAATACTAGTTGCATACTTGTGGACTCAACATTGAGAACGAATAAGGGTCTATAGGAATGGGGCACGTCTCATGAACACTCCGACCCTGAAATTTCATCATATCGAAATTCTACTAATTTACTTATTCTTAAATTTCAAAATATAATTTAATAAACAACATTAAATGAACTTGTTGAATTTTACCTAAGTGTCAATGTCGAATGTATCATTCAACAAATCATTTGTGAAAGCCATTGCCTCTACAACTGATGTAGGCTATGTAGCTACATCCCGAGCACTCTAATAATTGTACGTGCAAATTGCACCACAAGCACCACAATGATGGGGTGGAGCTTAAGGCCTACATGTATCTTCCACACCAAACTCTCCTAGAGGCCTCACACACTATAAAATGGTCTGGGTGAATGAGCCAATTGACTCTAACATGTCCACCTCTGTACAATATCCTTAACAATGGAAGGAAGGACGACATGCTGCACCATGGGTCTAGCCAAGGGTCTCGATTCCAATTATGGATTACATCATGCAACAGGTATATCATATGTGGAGCTCCCACCTCTACCCTGAAAGTCTATGATGTCAAAATAAGTTGGCATCTTATTGAGGATAAACTCACAATAGAGTTTCCTCAAAAATTATTGTGGTACCTCATGGTTATTGCATGGAGGTTGGTCAAATACCATCCACCACCGCTCCCAAAATTTATTTTTAATTAACTCATGTGGTGGAACCAATGGATGGGGAACCTCTTGCATGTATGAGACAAAGGTGTGTTGGTTTTTGGGTCTGTAAATAGGGCACAAAAGTCAACTTTGCTAATTAATTTTTGTTTTTTATCTACATGTGACAAACCTCTAGCATAATATTGTCTCGTCTCATACCTCTTACTTGAACAAAAAATTATTTTCTTGCTCATTTCTCCTACATGAGATACAATTGACTTCAATGACTTAGCAATCCCTCTCCTATAAGGGTGGGTTTTGGCATGCTCAGTTAATATTCCAATTAATTTTTCAATGTCTATTTTATTGTTTTCAATTTGATTTTGAATATTTTCTTGTGTTCCTTGAGGATGCCTATGAATTTATGGAGGGGTTTTAGGTTGTTCTTGAATAGGAGGCTCTTCCTAAGGGGGTGACTAAATTCTCAATGTTTGGAGGTGGAGATTCATTCCCTGAGAATTAGAAAAAAAAAAAATTATAAAAACCTATTTCAATTTGCATTCTAAATAAAATTCAAAATAAATAGAATAAAAATACATACCTCTTTGCAATCTTTGACATCTTTGACGTGTTGGTGGCATCCTCATGAAAAATAGCAAGCTAAGGATGCAAATAATGGATGATATTTGGTGAGCGCAAGTTGTAGACCGCAAATCCTCCAAGCCAAGCCATGGGTTGAAGTGAAATGAGGGTTTCAAATGCCTTTTATGATTTTATTCAAATTTTCCATTTAGCATGTGCTAAATTTGGTGTGCACCAAATGGCCAATTTTGGGCCTTTTTTTGCACATTTTTCCAATTTGGCACCTAAATTGTGTCACAGATTGGTGCACTTGCCTCTATCTATGTGTAGGGTTTAGGGTTGTATGGAACCATTAAGATATTGGAGATAAAATTGTTTTGGTGGTTGTTTAGTGTTATTTTAATAGCTGTTTTACAATTTCTCTATTTCTATATAATATTTAGTGTCAGGTGATGTAGCTCGAATTTTCAATGGAGGTTGTGGTGTTATACTGATGTTTGCATGATTTTTTTCATAGATGATTAATTTATTGTTAATCTCTTCTTATATGTTTCTATCTTTGGCATTATACCCATTTTTGAGATTTGAAAGAGATTACTGCTCTTTGTGGGTGGAGAAATTGCAATTAAATATTCTTCCTTTCATGGAAAAAATAAGGTTAAAGTTACCAATATTTGGTTGTTGAGTATTATTCTAATACCTCTTTTATATTTTTTGTATTTCTTCCTATTGTCAAGAAGATATGGTTGGGATGAGTGATTTTTGTGGCCGGGTATGTACAAGATCATCATGGAAAAAATAGGCCCTTAAGTGGCAAAAAATTTAGAAAAATCAGAGTTAGGTAACTTGACATAAAAATTTGAATAAGTTATCTATATTATTTCAAAAATATGTAAGAATAGAATCTATAGAAAATTGAATCTAGTTTCTAAACTACTAGGCTTATTTATAAAAAATAAAAATCTATTTAGTGAAAATTTTAAATTTCAATGTAGTGGTAGTTAAATTTTAGGGAAAAAATAAGAAGTGGGTATCTATCTGACCACCCTAACCACAATAAAATGATAATTGTTTTTATAAGATTTTAGATATAAGTAGAAAACTTGTCCTGATGTGATGCATATTTTTTTGTAATTTTTTTCCAAGCAAATAATTAATTATGAAGTTTTTATTACAATTTTAAAAAATATAAAAACTCGTATGTCTAACCACCTTAACTTGGTCAAAACTTCATGAAAATTTTTTTTAATCCTATAGTATGTGAAGGATAGAATGTGACGCATGTTTTGGGTTCAAAAAATGTGATACCATTTGAAAACTATAGATGTTTTTCAATCAACCTATCAATCAAGACTTTACTCGTAATTCAAATAGAAAATAAATAATAATTATTTATTAAATTAAAAGTAAAGCATAATTTATATTGGCTTGAAAGTTAAGAATCTCCTTTAAAAACTCTTTTCGTTTCATCAATTTTGGGTAGAAAAAAAGTCATCAACCACATACCCATCATATCGCCACTTTTTGGCCCATCATGATCCTGCATATACCCTGAACCTTGTTTATTGTTTGTAGTTATGGTTGCAACTTTGGCTTTATACCTGTTACCATAGAAGCAATTGTAGTTAAATCTTCTTTCTTTCGTTGTTGGTCTACTATTTTGATTATCTATGTATATCTTTGGCATTGTAACCATTACCATAGGAGGAATTATAGCTATATGTGTGTAGTTTTTATGGTTGGGGTGAAGCTACAATAGTGGTTTACAATTTGATGGAGGAAGGAAAACTAAGAAAAAATAATCCCATGGCAAAAAAATTGGTTTTAGGGATTCGAATGAACCTACAAGTTCGACCGAATCCAAAAAGGATTCGCCTGAACTAGGGTTTGAGTGAACCCATTAATTATTGGGCCCACATTTCTTGCCCAAAAAAAAAGGAAATTCATATTGAAGGGTGGTTCGCTCGAACCAGGGTTTGTACAAACCCCCCTTATTCTTCATTCTCCCCCTAAAACACAAAAAAAACTTAAATTTTTACAATTTGAAGCTCAGATTGAGGATGAAAATGGAGGAGTCCTCACAAACCCAATTGGAATCACATAGTCCTCAGAACAAGCTATCCAACAAATATAATTTTAATATGTTTTGGTTTTATTATGTATTTTGTTTTTAAGTTTTATTAAACATGGGTTTTTCATTAAAAATGAAGGTCTTTGTTCTGCACATGTGGAAAAATAGCTCAGATTATCAAATTTTTTTTTGAAAAATATGAGTGCACCAAATATTGAAGTCCTTGATCCAACAAAAAAAATTGAATTTCGATATATACAAAAAAAGTTACGCATTATACACACTATGTCTGAATTATAATTTGTTTGACTTCAAAACTTGATTAAAGAAAAAAATTAATCAAAACTATCTAACCAAGTGGAAGCACTAGATATCAAAGTTACAAATCTAAATTCAAAAGAATTAGAATTTTATCCTTCATGGAAAAAGTTATAATGCTATGTTAGTATACTTTTTAAAAAAAAATTCTAAAAAAAATAGTTTCATGGGAGAGTGGAAAAGAAGTGCAATCTAATTCCAAAAAATTTGAAAAAAATATTTTTTAGAATCTACAGACAAAATGTGACAAGACTCTAGTTTGCATTATCTTCAAATTCCTCACGATTTAGCCGCTATAGGTGCCCAAATGTGAAGATTTAGTTAAAAATAATAATTCCAGTGTCCAGTTTGGTCAAAAATTGTAAACCACTATTGTGGGATCACCTGTTGTATGAAACCATTGATATATTGGAGATAAAATTACTTTGGTGGCTATTTAGTGTTGTTCTAATAGCTCTTTTACAATTTCTCTATTTCTATATAATATTTAGTGTCAAGTGATGTAGCTTGAATTTTCAATGGAGGTTGTGGCATTATACTAATGTTTGCATTGGTGTTTTGCATAGATGATTAATTTATTGTTAATGTCTTCTTGTTCTATGTTGGTCTACTATTTTGATTGTATTTGTATATCTTTGGCGTTGCAACCATTACCATAGGAGGAATTTTAGTTATCTATGTGTAGGGTTTAGGGTTGTATGAAACCATTAACATATTGGAGATAAAATTGCTTTGGTGGTTGTTTAGTGTTATTCTAATAGCTCTTTTACAATTTCTCTATTTCTATATAATATTTAGTGTTAGGTGATGTAGCTTGACTTTTCAATGGAGGTTGTGGCATTATACTCATGTTTGCATGGGTGGTTTGCATTGATGATTAATTTATTGTTAGTATCTTCTTGTTATATGTTTCTATCTTTGGCATTATACCCATTTTTGAGACTTGAAAGAGTATTGCTCTTTGCAGGTGGAGAAATTACAGTTAAATCTTCTTCCTTTCATGGAAAAAATATGGTTAGGGTTACTAATATTTGGTTGCCGAGTGTTATTCTAATACGTCTTTTACAATTTTTGTCTTTGTCTATAATATGTGGTTCCAAGTGATGTAGCTTGAATTTCCAATGAAGTGTGTGGGGTTGTCGTCATTTTGCACATATTATTGCTACATATTGGCTTTAGGAACTCTATTTAATGTGGGTTTAGGGAAATTGCTATTAAATCTTCTTTCTTTCATCAAAAAAATATGGTTGGGGTCAAAAAATTTAGTGGCCCTTGTTTATTGTTTGTAGTTATGGGGTATGTGCAGGATCATCATGGAAAAAATAGGCCCTTGAGTGGCAAAAAAATTAGAAAAAATAGAGTTAGGCAACTTGACGTAAAAATTTGAATAAGTTATCTATATTATTTCAAAAATATGTAAGAATAGAATCTATAGCAAATTGAATGTAGTTTCTAAACTACTAAGTTTGTTTAAAAATAAAAGAAATATATTTGGTGAAAATTTGTAATTTCAATGCAGTAGTACTTAAATTTCAGAGAAAAAATAAGAAGTAGGTGTCTGTCTGACCACCCTAACCACAATAAAATGATAATATTTTTTTATAAGATTTTAGACATAAGTAGAGGACTCATGTCCCAATGTGATGCATATTTTTTTGTTATTTTTTTTCCAATTAAATAAATAATTATGAATTTTCTATTACAACTTTTAAAAATATAAAAAATTGTATGTCGACCTTAACTTGGTCAAAACTTCATGAAATTCAACTTTTCTTTTTTAATCCTATAGTATGTGAAGCATAGAATGTGACACATTTTTTGATTCAAAAATTTGTACCGTTTGAAAGCTATAGATGTTTTTCAATCAGTCTATCAATTAGGACTTTAGTAAGTAATTTGAATAAAAAATGAATAATAATTACTTATTAAATTCAAAGTAAAGTATAATTTATATTGGTGGAAATTTGAGAATCTCTTTTAAAAACCCTTTTCGTTTCATCAATTTTGGGTAAAAAAAAATTCGTCAGCCACATACCCATCATATTGCCACTTTCTGGCCCATCATGATCCTGCACATGCCCTATGGTTGTGCATCTTTTCCTTTATACCCATTACTGTAGGGGAAATTGTAGTTAAATCTTCTTAATTTCGTCAAAAAATATAATCTCTTCCTGTTTGAGAAGGCTCTTTCGACAATGCAATTTAATCAATATACTTTCTCACACATTTTGCATCACATTAGTGTTAAAACTGTCCAACCTACTATCGAAAGGAACAATAAGCATAGGCTAGGACACATGAACAATAAATTAATCATTTATACAAAAAACCCATGTAAACATACACACATATATATATACATGTAAACATAAAGACATATATATACATGTATATACATGTATATATATACATATATATACATGTATATATATACATGTATATATATGTATATATATACATATATATACATGTATATATACATATGCATACATATGCATACATATATACATGTAAACATATACACAGATATATATATACACATGTATACACATGTGTATATACATATAAATTCTCACAGGTTTTGCAGCACGTCAGTTTTAAAACCCTCCAACCTACTATCAAAAGGAACAATAAGTAGAGTTCGAAAGGCATGAACAATAAATTAATCATTTATGCAAGAATACCCATGTAAAATATGCACATATACATACACATGTAAACATATGGACATATATATACATGTATACATGTTTACCTATATATACATGTCAACATATGCATGCATATATACATGTAAACATATACATACAAATATGTAAACATATACATACATATATACATGTAAACATATACATACATATACATACACAGTTTTATATATATGAAATTAGTTTACCTGATGTTACATAGTAAATGTATTTTTAATAGATCTTTTATACTTTCAATATTTTCCTATAATATTTAGTGCTAAATAATGTAGCTCGAATTTTGAATTGACAAGTGAACTAAACTTTATATAGATTGGTCCAGGTATGATATAATGTTATCTTTGTACTAGCTTTATATTTATTAGCCCTAGAAGCACATCTATATTTATTTTTTTATTAAACAAGTGCAATGAAGGAAAAAGCACATCATCATAGCACATGGATAGAACGATTAAGGAAAACATATTTTAAAGTTTTCGAAAGATCAATGCATGTCTACTCCCACCTGTATATATATGTATGTATGCATAAATATATGTATGTATGTTTTACTAATAGTTTTATTACAATTTCCCCATTTCTCTATAATACTGAATGGTGGGTAATGTAGTTGTTGTTATACAATTCCTCTATTTTCTAGTAGACTATAAAGAAGCTGGGCGCCAAAGTAAAATGAAAACTATGGCAACTCAATGAATGTGCAAATCTATATATGCAAAGGAAAGAACAAATTACGTAGCCATTCACAATCTACAATGTTCTCTTTGTAAGGATTTGAAGTGAAATCAATGAGAGGGATACCTTGAGGGGTAATTGTACAAAATGTGTACAACACCAAAGATGCATAGAGTGTATATATATATGTATGTATGTATGTGTGTGTATGCACGTATATGTATATAAACATGTATATGTACATATGTGTGTGTATATGTATACGTATATATGTATATGTGTACATGTATTTATATATATATATATGTATGTATATATATATATATATTATGTGGTTTGGCGGTGGTGGAGGTGGTGACCTTGATATGCAGAAGGTGAATGGTAACTGTTTTCTTGTGCGGGGGTTAATGCATTATGTCGTTGTTGTGCGATGGGGGAAGATGAAGTAAATGCAATATTGAATGTTGTAGTGTGGAAAAGTATACTTTGATTAAGTTGCATTGTTCAAACAACCATTACATAGTGTTATATATATAAATGTACATTCTTTCTTCCTCGTCTATTTCAACTCCTGCCATAAGAAACTTTTCATTATGGTAGCTTTCCTCTTCTATTATCCATTTGAATTTTTTTTTTGAGGATAATATATTGACTAGATTGCATTGTTGAAAACGACATTGTTGTATTGGTTTGATAGCAGAGCCATGCCCGAGATGCGTGCTCCCTACTGGTTTAATAGTAGATCACAACCATAATGGCTCTTTCGACAATGCAACTTAATCAATGTACTTCCTTGCACATTACACAGAAAATGTTAGCTACAGAAGGTGGAATTAAATATTATAGAGCAATAGAGAAATTGTGAATCAACTATTGTATGACAAATCCTATTCATGGCTTGGCTGACAAAAATCTCATCGGAAGCTTCAAATAGATAACAAACCCTCTGCATATCCATATATATACAATCAATCCTATCTTAATTTTTGTGGTTCTTGAGTGTTTTCCTAATAATCCTATTAGAATTTGTATTTTTTCTATAATATTTAGTGCCACATAGTGGAGCTTGAATGTAGAGTACGTATATATGTATATATGTATGTATGTATGTATGTATATCATGTATATGTATATATGTATGTATGTATGTATAAATCTACATATATGTGTGTGTATGTGTATGGGAAAGTATACTGCAAAATATGTGAGAAAATATATTGGTTCAGTTGCATTGTTGAAATAGCTATTGTGGTGTTTGTTTGATAAAAAAAATATTGTAAAATTCTTGAAATATAGAAGAGTTTCCCACATTTTATAATGAAAATGTGGAGCTTGTCTCTTCAACAAAGGATATTCCTAAATTTTGCTCATTGGTCAATGAGTATTGCACAAAAAATTATGGAACTAGAATTTACAAGGCAACTGTTACATAGAACGGTTGTCTTCTATTAACATGTTTCATGATATTCTTCTACCATCATTTGTTTAAATATCAATAAATTTCATGATATTGTTTTCCACTTATCTATTTGAAGCTACCTGTAATAGAGTATTGTATTGTTCTTGTAACAAGGATTGTTTTTTAATCTTTAACATGCTTAATTTGTTTGGATAGAATATGTTATCATTTAGATATATTGTTGCATATATAGATAAATATATATACATGTGTACATATGGATATATATTTGCTTATTTGTGTTTTTCAAAATGTCTAGATAGAGGCAAAATTGAACCCATATATATACTTAAGGATTTCCATTCTTGTTGTTCTATATTCCATTGTTTCTATTAAAAAAGATGAAGGCAACAAGTAGCAACATATACAAATGTTTACATATAGGTGTTTATACAAATATAGCAAGAAAATTCCATGGATTCTAAGTTCTCCACCAGTTGGCATTGAATGTTGGAATACATTAATATTTGATTTTTACTATCCAGGTATAGAGCTACCAATCAGACAACTATAGTTGGAAGATTCCTTGCCTTTAAAGGGTTCTAGAACTATGTCTGCAAAGTCAAGGTATATGGATAGGTCTCCAAATCCCCCAAAAATTGATTTAGTGTCACCTCCTACAAGTCATGCTACGGAGTCTAGCTCTGAGGATGCCATCCACCAGTTTGCAGACTCTAATTCCATAAGTTTTCCCTTCTTTTTTCGTTGTGCCTACTACAAACTTGTTATTGTTTCCTACCTTTCTTGTTGTTACTACTTGATTGGAATTTAGGTGTATACATATATGGTTGGCCCTAGTAGAGGATATAGATATGAAAGTAGAGATGCATTGATCTTTTAGAACACATAAAAATGTATCTTTTTCCAGCCTTTGTTTTTCTTACTCATTCTATCCATTTGGTGTGATGATGTGCATTTTGCTTGATTACACTTGTCTTTGTAGGCTTCTAAGAAACATCTGACTTTGACTCCATTTGCAATTCATTCCATCAATTTCGACAATGTTGTTCCCTCTCTAGTCCTTTAGCTTTTATAAATTTGGCAGTGATGAAGGGTAGGTTGAGCGATACAAGGTTGTCTTGTCTAATGGCCACCATTTGCAAATAGGAACCCTCCCTTCTAAATGAAATGATATGTTGTTTATAGGTGCCTTGAAAATAGGATCCCTTGTATGTTTAAAAGACTACATCTGTAGGAATATCCAAGATTCAAGGTGGGTTGTGTTGTTTCTTGTATATCTTAAAAAATTCTCTCTTTCTTTTATGCCTCATATAATTTTCCCAATATATTGTTTTGCTTCTTTTCCAAGGCCTTAATCATATCCAACTTAGTTGTGATTATGCCTAATTTTCAAATTATTGGGAACCCTAGGTATTTGTTTAAGCAACAAGAAGAGTAAATGTTGGCACCTGACTCACCTTCTCCTTCTAAACAGGCCCCTAAATTTGGTCTGCAGTTGTCCCCTCAAAAACAAAACAACCCTCCAAAGGTCATCCCTATTAAAGCTTTAAAAATTTATCAAAATTTTTGGATAGTAAAAGGGTGTGTGACACAGATTAGGGAGATGCATCATTTCCAGAAACAAAGAGGTGAAGGGAAACTATTTGTTTTGACATTAAATAGATATGGAGGGGAAAGAAATACGTATTACTTGTTTTGAAGATATTGTTGAATTACATTATGGTTGAGTTGAGGTGGGGTCAACTTATTTTAATATTGAGGGGATTGGTCAAGGAAGCCAATAAAAGATTTAATAAATTAAATAGTAATATTTAAATTGTTTTGGATGAAAAATCAACAATAAAATGATGTGAAGATGAGATTCTTGTCCCAAAAGAAATCTTTTCTTTTGTGCCGGTTAGTGACATAAGCAACTATAGTGATAACAACTCGGTTGATATAGTGACATAAGAAACTATAGTGATAATAGCTTGGTTGATATTATTGGCATTGTAGTGCATGTTGGGTATATTTCAATTGTCTATAGGAGAATTGGAATTGAAAGAATATGGTGAACCATTAGACTATATGATATCTCCACTTCCTTCATTGATGTTAATTTGTAGGGCCCAAGTTGGCAAGAAAAAGGTGATACCTTGGAGCAGATGTACCTTTCTGGTAAAATAGTCATTCTTGATGTTTGTGGTGGCCATGTAGGCTACTTTAATGGAAAAGTTATCAACACATCAATAGGAATAGTCATTGAGATTAACCCTTCTATTTCTGAGGAAAACACTCTTAGATCCAAGGGCCCAATTAAAGGAGACCAAGTGGCTTCATCTTCTTCTACACCTGGTAGGCTACATCCTTCAAATGATAGAGTTACTATTGCATTTATCTTAAACAACTACCTGTGTTTTCCAGAAACTATTGAAGCCATTTTTAAAGCAACCATTCAAATTATAAAAATTGAGTCTTTTTGTTACCCTGCTTGCCCCTTGTTGGTTAATGGTAAAGAATGCAAAAGGAAATGCACAAGCCCCTATGTTGATGTTTGGTTTTGTGATCATTTCTAGATGGAAATTGAGGAATGCAACTATCTCTATCTTCTGCAGTTAAAGTTGCAAGACCATTCAAGCAGCCTTTGGTGTATTTATTTTGATGAACCTACCACTAGTTTGTTGCAAATTCCAACAAAAGACCTATACACATTGTAGGATAGCTTTGAATCTACAACATATCTTGTTGTTGTTATTAGAGGCCTTGTTTGTAAACCATACATCTTTACTACTTTGATTAGAACAGAAACTTAAAATTCTAAGGACCAGCTGAAAAAAATGATTGTCAAAGCAATGAAAGTTGATTTCAAAGTAGAGTGTAAACTATTGCTTGCAGAAATAATGAAGATATCTACTCTTGCTCTAGAAAAAGGCTCCACTAGCCAGCCTACACTTTGACTACTCTTTTTCACTTCTGATCATTCCTCATAGCTTTGACTTTTAAATTTTGACTATGGGATGCTAAGACTTTTGTTTTAGAAATATGGGCATAATTTATACCTATTTTGCATCTACATATTTGCACATTTATTGACTTGCCATCATTTTGATTATAGCATGGTGCATCAATTTTCCTTTCATTGTTGCTTTCAAATATTTCAAATCAGTTGGATGGTTATATGATATGTTTACACACATTACAATTTCAAAGACAACTGAACAATTTATTTCCATAAGTATTTCAAATATTTTCTATACATGTAATAGTTGACAATATATTTTAATATATATTAAATATTTTGTATATGGCTAATAATTGAGAATTTATTATCATATAGATTTGAAATATCTTGTATATGGCTAATATTTGAAATGTATTGTTCAACAGTTATCAAATTTGAATATAAGTACATTCTTGTTTTTTATTGTAAAAAAAATAGTAATTGTTATATTTGCATATTAACATTCCCAATATAGAATTGCTACTAGATTATATTTATTTGATATACTTTCTCCTTTTTGTTGAAAACTTCTTTATGTCACATTTAAAATCTGTATGAATGTTATAAGTTTTTTCATTATGCAAAAATTAGGAGTCATAAATTATTTATTCCATCAATTTAATGAGATTATATTCGATTTAAACTTTCTTTGAATTCTAATCACTCTTGGTTCTTGGTTGTTATTCACCTACAAATTTAGTGAAAAATATATATATATTTGCTTCTAGGTTCAATGAATATCAAAACTAGGTCAGAGATAAACTTATATCATGCCTGAACTAATCTATATACCAGTTCACTTCAGGTTACTAGCACAAAGTCATGTCACACTATCAGCCAACTTCTCAACACAACTTAATTTAAGTATTTCTAAGTAAAAAACAATTTTGGTCAAACATGCGATCTAGTAAGACTCATTCTAGCTAAGTTAGATACTTCCACAACTTTCTCAACAAAAATTGTTGGCTAAAAATAGATGGAGCACCACTTTGCGTCCAATTTACCAAAACAATAAAATTATTTGAAAAACTTGAAGTTTCAATAACTCCTACTAATGTAAATAACATTTTTTTTAAAATAAAAAAAATACGCTTTTGTAAATCCATAAGGGTAGTTTTCAAAAATATATTTATTTTAATATTTTAATTATTATTTATATTTTATTTTTTATTTTTACTAAAAGTAGGTTATCAACACAAAATATTAGGCTGAATACCTTGCCAAGGACAAATACTATTTAACTTATTTTAAAAAATTGAAAAAAATATGATGCACTAAATAAAAGAATCTATTTCAAGATGATATAAGTTTTTTCCATTTTAGATAAATATTTAATATAAAAGTTGATGTCTGATGGAAATAGTTGTTTTTTTATTCAAGCACATTTTAATATTTATTTAAAAAAATATATTATCAAAATTGGAAAAAAAAATATCCATGCACTAAAGTTTCAAGTTATAAATACACTTATAAAAATTTGAAAGAAAAAAAATTAAATTTACTATAAAAAGTTTGACGTCTCATGCAACTTCATTTTTCAGCATTTTATCAACAACTAAATTATAGTGTTAATTTATTAAAAACTAGTTTAAAATAATTTTTTTAATATTTTAAAATTTATACAAACATAAAATATACTAAAAAATACATATTTTACTAGTTTACAACATTTCAAAATTCAAAACATATATGCCAATTTTTAGTGATTCAAGTTTAAAAGTTGGATTAGTGTTGGCTATTTCTTTTATAAAGTGTGACACAACTTTATGCTTTTACCCTTCTCAACTCAAAATTCAAGCTATTAAAAAGACATTTACTAAGTAAGAATGGAAATTGTCAAAGACCTATTAAAAATACATTTACTATGTAACAGTTGCCTTGATAGTTGTAAATTTATGATTTCTTTGCAAAGCTTATTGACCAATGAGGAACATTTAGGCAGATCCATTGTTTAAGAGGTAAGCTCCAAGCTGTTAGTAAAAGCCCTAGACAAGTGTTCTCTATTTGTCTATAATATTTAGTGCCAGGTACATGAAGAATAGAAGAGGCAAAAAGATTAGTGACCCTAACCATTGTTTTTTATGAAAGAAAGAACATTTAACTAGAACTGGTCATATGGTAATGAGTATAATGTCAATTCTACACTAAGGTAACTACAAGCAATAAACAAAGGGTTAAAAGTATGTTTGTAGGTATATGTATATGTATATGTATATGTATATGTATATGTATATTTATATGTATATGTATATGTATATGCCTATATGTATATGTATATTTATATGTATATGTACATGTATGTATATGTGTATATATGTGTATGTGTATGTGTATGTATATGTTTATGTATATGTATATGTATGTGTATATCTAGATATGTATAATGTTGATGTATAGAATTCTTTGTTCAGCATTGTACTATTTTCACCTCCCTCTATATTCCTTTTAGAAATATATAGTCTTATGTATATTCCATTATTTGCTTAATATATAATAATAGTCCATGCAATTTGTGAGGCCTTTCCCGGACCTCTTCACAACAATGGTGGACTTTGTTGATTGGATGGGTTGGCAGTTACGGAGTTGGTTGTGTTGCTCGATGGGTGCAAGATGGTAAAAACCCATCACACACTTCCATTGCTTCACAAATTGGATGTTTAACAAGTGTTGTGTTATGCAATCTACACTATCTTGTACACATATTGTTGTTGTAAGTTGTTTTTCCCATCTTTTTGGTTGTTTCATACACAACTAACCACAAATATATATTTTGATAGTTTTCTTTTGTAAATTTATAATTTACTAGCTTGTAGATTTACCCCTTTTCTTATTGCAGGGATAGACATCCTTTAGTGCATAGCAAAGTTGTACACTCGCCCCTTCACTTTTTGCATGGTTAGATACATTCCAAAACATAGAAAAATCGGGTATGTATATAAAGGTATTCCTATACATTGTATGCTTTGAAACAAAACCTTTTGTATTTCTTTGATGTCTTCCTTGAAACAATATTTGTGTATTTCATCTGTGGAATTCCATCTTCTGCAATTCTTTATTAGGTATTCTCTTTTCCTAGAAAGTTATTGGAGAAAAAAAAACTTTAGGAAAATGAATAGATATATTGGAACTTAGAATTTTTTTAGCGACTTCACTATTCTCTAATATATAATAAGACTCCATAGCATTTGTGGTCAGCATTTCATGCTTTACCTAGCTCACAGTTTACCAAGGGCCCGTGAGGCTTCATGATGCCAATGTCATGGGCAAGTGAGCAAACATGTGATTTGCACTTCTAACTTTCCCTATCATATTAGGCATATATATATACACACACACACACATACAATGTGAACTATATCTAAAAATCAATGCTTCAAAGCATAGAAAAGTACATATACACATATATATTCAAGTGTAATAGAGGAATTGTATGAAATGTATTAGAATAACACTTTTTTTTTTTATAAAGGAAAAAAATGAGTTTTACAGGGACCTGAAACCACAAAGTTTACAAGCAGTAGAAAGATAAAACATTATAGTTCCCAAAAAAATAGGCAGGCTACAAAACAAAAAAACCCAAGAGAAGACTGCAGCCACCAACCTAGAGCTAGCATAGGCCAACAAAAAAATCTGGACAAAAAAAACCCAAAACTAACCTAAAGACTTTAACGTATCAACAACCTTAGCTTCAAGGTTGCACATATCCTGGGTGCCCTTTTTTAGAGCCTAAATCTCTTGGGGCATAGAATCTTCCTTTCTCTTTAGGTGAGCTCTTATCCTCTTCAAGATGTTAGCATCCTCAATCTTGCTTTTCTCCTTATCAGCGTCCAAATCCACCACCAAAGAACCTTGGTCGCCACAAAAGGATATGAAAATCATAGTAAAACCTTTCCTGGGAATTGGACATTCCAACAGGTGACTTATATCTCTCTATGGATGTTCATTTACTTGTCAAACCAGGGGACGTATACTTTAAATGGCGCACAAAATATATGCACTAAGAACTAGTTTTGGTCAAATCTTAGCAGAAATAAATACTGGAAAGGAATTCTATCCACACTACATGAAGGTAATGCAACGTTCTTTAACTCAGCTATGCTTTGATTAAAACAGAAACCATAACAGCTACGACTGAAGCACAAACCATAAACTGGTCTTATGCTGCAGGAACAGGCACAGGGATGGATTCTCTATGCTGCAGGAGCAGTACAAGACTGAGTTTGCATAAAAACTTCAAAGATGAAAGCTAACTGAAGATCAACAGAAAAGAACAACTAACTAGCTAGCTACAGATACTTACTAAGTGGGCCCCCTTAGCAAGCATCTATCGATTACACAGATACTAAACTCAGAACTTCATTGAACTTTATTCATGAAAACAGAATGGTATACATTGCTTTGTTGATGTGGAAACTAACAACAAACTCTGTCTTTGATCATACAGATTCTGTTTCTCATTATCATACTGACTCTTACATGATATCTGCTATCACTATGCCTCTAACTTTTTCTAACTATCATCTCTCTGTCTCCTCTCTCACTCGCGCAGGAGGAGAACTTTATTTAAAAAATAGGAGAGCAACTAACTAACTAACCCAATCAAAGAAAGACGTGGAAGTAAAGTATATCCCCAAATCAAGGATCAAACTTCATAATGAATTTATGCGTTCATCCCAATTCGGAGAGAATCTAGCGCTCCACTCTTTCCAGTTGACTGTCATTAAAATTCTTTCCCATGGTTTCGGTCAAAGAGTCTTCACCGGAGCTTCCTCGAAGTCGTGCAGGAAATGGACTTTACTGCAAGGCCGAGATCGGCTGTGCTTGACTCGATCATTCTTCAACAACCTGCGAAACAAAAGGTACAGATGCGAAAGAAAAGGCGTATGGCACATACACGATATCTATTCATTAATCACACATTTTAAATCTACTTCATCATTCAAAAACTGTATACGATATACCAGTCATTTTAGGGAGTCAACGGGGCAATAAATGCAATCAAGTCAACACAATGAGCTGCAGGAATATGAAAGTATCTTGCTATAGGATATTCCCATAAAAGGTTTCAACAGTCATGAAATAACAAAAGTAAAGACATTAAAAGTTTATCATAACATTCAAATTATGAGCATTTTTTAAGCTCATCACTGCCCCCTACTGAGCCCAATGCTGGTCCTCTAGCATTAACTTTCCTAGTGGTTTCTCTGAAGTTTGTGGTTGCTACATGACTCTGGAATGGATTTCCAAACTTATAATAAAATCCTCTGAAATCCCGACACCTTTCATACCTTCGGTCTTCTAATTCATTGTTAAGATTTGTAGCCTAGTGAGGATAGAGGGGCCACATTAGCACAAGGGGTCTGAATGTCAGTGGCAGCCACAGTTCAAATCTTGTTTGAAGTCCCAATTGAATATATCTGCTGGTTCATTTGAGAGCTGCTGTAAAATTTAGGGGACCATGTGGTTCTGACTTTCTTAACCCAACAGTTAATCTTTCCCATCTTTTCTCACTCTTGGTATATGCTAGTCTCCAAAATGAATATTGCTATGCCTGGAATTCATCATATACCTGTTTCCTGATATCAAATATCCTCTCTCTGGCTGTAACATTATTAATTCCATATGTCAGAGCAAACCAATCTTTCAACATTGCATGGGGGTTTGAACTTTGAGAGCGTAATGCAATAGGCTCTATTTTCTCTGCTTCCTCATAGGTTTCCCACTGCCTACCATAATTCACCTCATTTGCTGTCAATGATATAAATGCTCTCAAATGAATATCACCAATATATAGAAGAGGATTCCATTCTGTTTCAAATGGTATTAGAAAGCCATGCAAATAGAATTCACACAGAGAATTCCTTAACCAGTTAGGGGCTGCCTAGTATGCTTCATAGAATTCTTTGGCAGTATGAATGATAGGATCTTGGTTTCTGGAAATTCTCATCAATTGAAACCATAAAAATTGTTCTTTAAGGCACAAAGCATAAACTCTGGGTGGTGGTCTACATTCCATAATCTGACCAGTTACTTTTAACATTTCGTCCATTTTTGTTTTCAACTCAGCAATTTCTTGTTTCTGACTTTCAATTTCCTTTTTCAATTTCTTCTTTTCTACTTCCAATAGACTTTGTTGCATGTCAGTCTGGGCTATGTGTCAGAAATTCAGGATTTACAATGTAACTGCTTTCCAATTAGCTTTAACATATTCCAGAAACTCAATTAAAAACGTCCTCCTATACACAACAATGGCTTTACAAATTGTAGGGTGAAATACAACTTCACTAGGCACATTCAATTGTTCAATCTGTTCTTGCTCTTGCTGCAAGATAAATTCTTCTTGTTGCTGTGGTGGAGAAGTCTGTGCTTCCTCAAAAATTGCATAGCAGCAGTAGCCAAATCATCAAGATTTGGGTAACTCCTTTGCTCATTATGCCCTCGCTTTTACATTTCAATTTGTTCTCTTTAGAAACTAATGAAACTCGAAAGAAATATCCTTAGACACACTGCGGAAACATTAAATTCGCATCAACACCTTCTGAAATCACAATAACCTCCAGTTGAGGTGAAGCAGGGGAGGTCTTAGATTGTTTCTTTGTGGAAACCCTTCTTGGCACTGGTGCGGCTGCAGGAGGTGTTCTGGTAGCTTTCTTCTTTCTTATTTGTTTAGAGGGCTCTACCCTACCAGAGGATGACGGTGAACTAGTAATAGCAACATGTGTTGCTATAGGAGAAACGGCTGGAGGGAGGCGCGAGAAGGCATTGCCTTTCCGAGAACGAAGCGTGAAGATCTGGGACCCTTCAGCTTTTGTTTTAATTCCTTCTCTCCTGGGGCGGCAGACCTAGTTTGTACCCTAGTAGAGGATTCCAGTGCAAAATTTGCAGGACCAGGTGCTACAAGAGTAGATGACCCTTGCCCTTTTCTACTGGTAGATGCAATTTCTTTCTTCTTTCTTTGAGGCCGTGGGGTAAGTACCCTAGGGGGTTGTAGGATTTGCAAACTCTTTTGGGCAATAAATTGTTGACAGGAGAGAGGTGAGACATCCCTCAAAGAGCACTCAATCAGTAATTTAATAAGGCCATGATGAGTGACAGAATTGTCTTTCCCCTATTGAGTTCTGTGGGCACTTTGTTCTAAAAATTTTGACAAGAAATTTGGAACATTTACAACTAACCCATGCCTCATATGGCTTAATAATTTAAAATGATGAGAATGCAAGTAGGAGAAACGGCCTTCACAGGTTAAATACCTGATTATATAAGCAACATACTCTGAATAAGGAGGAGGCAACGA
>VDFB02379711.1:233241079-233411220 GCA_007258455.2 Sequoia sempervirens | reverse complement strand
GCTCACCCTTCTTGCTTAGTAGCCCTTATCATAGTTGAGATCCTTTCCCAATGGAATCTAAACCCTTTTCATTTGAACAATATCCTTTGTAATCCCATGTGTTTCTTCTTATTTGATGATGAATGGACACCCCATAACAATTGCCTTAATGAATCTTTGGGCTCATCAAAATAGCGTGATAACAATTGGGTTTTGAAGTGTATCGAGATGATTGAAATGATTGGTCATTCCATTTACAGATTTAGTCATTGACCTCTTTCTCTTATTATAAGGCTGGTTGGCATAATATTTGAGTTTTCTCCATATCCATTTCAAGTAAATGATCTAAATTTCTATGAGAAATTTTTTTCCTCACCTTCTCAACTAGTTTTATATGCTCATCCATACCAGTAGGAGGAAGTGATTCTGACCCCTCTCCAACATGAATTGTTTGTTCAACTTGTGCTTCCTCCCTATCTTCAAGGACCATGCGCTCTTGAGCAGATTCATTTGATCCAATGTCTAGATTTGGCTCAACTTGAGCATGAAAACTTCTTGCTTGTTGAGCCCTTCCTACGTGTCACAAAATATTTTGCAAACAAAAGTGAGAGATGATGTTAAATATATAAGTGAAGTTTATGTATGCAAGCAAAAAAATTGATAAAACATGATGAGCTATAAGTGAGAAAAGTTTGTGCTATTTTTATATGCTCATCCATACCAGTAGAAGGAAGTGATATTGACCCCTCTCCAACAAGCATTGTTTGAACTTGGGTCTCCTCCCTAACTTCAAGGTCCATGTGTTCTTCAACAGATTCGTTTGATCCAATATCTAGATTTGACTCGACTCCTGCTTGAGGAATCCCTAGAGCATAAAACATAAAAATAATTTGAGAACATTGAAGTGATGAAAATAAAATATGAAAGACACAAAACACTATAAATATTGAAACAAAAAGAATTGGCTTAAGGAATTGGAGTCAAGGATCATATAAACATTACAACTTGCATGACCAAGATGACTTGAGGATATTTAAAAGTATTTATAGTCATTCAAGTGCAATGATGGTTAGAAACCTTCAAAGTAAAAGTACTAAACACACACTTGAGAGTGAGAGAGAGAAGAAACAAGCATGCACCTTGTTTCTTTCTATGATAATTTCCAAGTTTTGATCACGCCTCTTTTGTTCTTCTTCTTTTGACAATTTTCGTTGAGATGCATTTTTTCTTTTCCTTTGTTGTCCCATTTTCTTCTTCAACTTAAAGATGACTTTCGCGAAGTCCTCTACCAACTTAGTTAAATTATCCTCCAAATTTTCCTTGATTGATAAAATGAAAGTTATTAGAGCTCCAATATTTGCCTCCTTGATAAATGTGCAAAACTTCTCAAAATCTGCACTCAAGTGAATCAAAATTATTCAGAGTGTACGCTGGAATAATAGATCACAATAGTTTAAATGAATTAAGTAGTAAACAAACAAGTTATTTCATTGTAGGTTTGTTATTTAATTCATAGGTATGCACAACATATCTAGTAATTTTAAAATTTTGTTAAAGTGTCAAAAATGTATATTAGAGGTATAATTTGAATTGAATTTTCTTAATTATATTTGAATTGAATTTCAAATTACTTGTAAAAAATGTATATCTTGTTCTCAACTCAATGGTTCATGTTGCTTAAGTCATTTAAAAAAAAAAAATATTTATTATGATCAACATGAATGAACTTAATTATAAAATGGCATTGATTTTCCCTAAAATTGTACTCGAGATCAAATGTATATTGAATATAAGGAGATGTAAGTTGTAAGAGGTCATAAAATAAGAAAACATGTATGTATATTGAATATTTAAAGCAATTGCATACATATATTATGTGTAAACATGTTTAAACCATAAGCAAACACATGTACATATATGTAAAAGAATTTAATACATATAAACATAACACATATTATAAGAAAAGAGGCAAATGTATGTATATATCATATAAGAAAATATATGTACATATATCATAAAAGAAAAATGTAAATTAAAGATCATCTAATGTCAAATACTAAAGATCAAAAAATAAGCAAAATATGTATATCCTGTAAACAGAAGTCATAAGTTTAGAATCATCAAATATCAGGAAATACTATTTTAAAAAGATCATCATATAAAATCAAATACACATGTATTCAAAATCATAAATCTAGAATATACATGGCTAATAAGATGTTTACTCCTAGGCCAGATAGCCGCTCCCGAATGAGAACGGTCCTGCTCTGATGGATGTGTTGAGCCCTGCAAATAAAATTGTGTACAAGATGTGTTAAATACATATAATTTTTATTAAATAAATTTTATAAAAGTTATTTTTAAATGAACTTTATTTTTAAATATCAATCTACAACTTGTATTTATCTATGCATACATAAATATATATTTTATGAAAACTCACATGTCCACTGATAGCAGATTCATCCACAGAGTCACATTGATCATGCACACAATTTGGACCAAGGCTAGGAGTGATATGAGGTATGTCCACCTATAACAATATATATACACATATATATCAACTTAAATGAATATCTAGTTAAAAAGAAATTTAAAAAATAATGAAAAAAGATTTGAAACATGCACATGCACACATACATGCACATCATCTGATATCAAATGACCTAAGTCCTCTGAAACATTCACCTCCACCATATGGACCAAATGATCAAGCGACGAATCAATATCTGCATCCATCTGATCTATCCCATGTCGTGCTAGAAATGATGAATGTAGAGGACTATGAAGGTGAGATGGCACTGGTGATGATGAACCAGAACAATCAACATATCAGTAAAACCCATAGTCTGTGTAGCTACCGTATGAACTGTAGGTGGATTATGATGCGCACTAGTGCTTGACTGAGAGTGATGGGATCCTGGAACTGAACGACCTCTATGTCTCAAATGATCTATAACATGCTCTATACCGATCCCATTGTCTGATGCAATGTGGGCATATGCCTCCAACAGGTTCTCAGCCAAACAATGTAGAGTCATGTGTGACATATCTCCTGTAAGTGCATCAAGTTGTGTAGGAGTAGGGATGTCGGTCATTGTAAAAGGATCCATGGTGGTCCACTGTGCTGAAAATGGTGTGGATCGAGAATGTCTAGATATCAAATATTGACCTACACGATCATTAGATATCCTAGTGGTGGTAGCCACAATGTCACCTATAGTGGCAATTGCTTCCTTTTGGGAAGCAACAACAACCTCATCTGCTATGGGGGCTAAAGCTGGGGTGAGAGTAGGAGACCTGTCACCAACCAATACCCTAAACATTGGGGGTGGTCTATTTGCTCGACAATAGGTGGGCCTATCAACAATCCTACCATGCCCCTGACCAACATATGGTGGAATGTTTAGGTAGTTAACTTTGAGGCCCAAATGGACCTCAGCATACAACTGTTGAACAAAATACAATGGAATCTGGTCATTGTTTGGGTATATACCATGTGCTGCTAGAAATCATGGGTAGATCAATGAGGCCATAGCATGATCAACACACATCTAGTGACCTGGTATCCCTAACCTTACGCACATTTGATAAATGATGGAAAAAAAGTAAAGGCTTTATCATTTCCTCGGTGACACTATCTTGTATTTATTTAGGAGCATACCATGTGTACTTCTTCACTTGTGCGAAGAAAGAACAGAATCACTACATGCAGGAATATACCTTTAGTCCTCTCAAGTTCATCTTTTAGTTTTTCTAGACTATGCAATATTAACATGCATGGTTCACTATATATCCCTGGGTTTGCACCCTGTGCTAATGAATCTCTTAATTTTTTATCTCATTACTAGTATTTGCAAACAAAGATTCTAGCATAGGTGGAACATGATCTACATTTTCCATGTTATATATATATATATACAGTACACCTAAAAAAACAACGAGACTTTGGTAAATAATATATCTAGATAAAAAGAATACAAATCTAAAATAGAACTTGTAATTTAATTCATCTACTCATCAATAATATTTACATACTATTAACTTGATTTAAAAGGAATTGGAAGACAACTATAATCAATAACATAACATCCTTAAATGGTTCAAATTTTAAATGAAACGATGAAAGAAAGAATAAGAATACAAAGATTAAAGTATAAAATCATGTGAAAATAATTGGGGATAAAAATATTTAACCTAATAGTTGTTAACATAATAGAACTTCAATTATATAGCCTTGAGAACATCAAAAAAATATAGATTGGAAATCAAAATAAATGTGTCATATTACTTGAATCAAATCTAATAAAGTTTTACTTTGTGCATGCCTGATATAAATATCTACATGGGCCGTGAAATTGAAATATGTCTCCAAAATTACATAAGAAGAGAACCTAAATGTGAAAAAAAAGAAATTCAAAATCCATGTAACAATAGTTTGTTAAAAATTTAAAAACATTCAAAAGAACTAAAATAGTTTAAATTGATAGGCATAATAAAAATTTTTGAAGGCAGGGTCATACAAACCATCGGTTGCTTAAGGCTTCAAAGAATTTCAATAGATAGTTTTCAATAAAGATATATTAACCAAAATATTTAGAATTTTATAAAATTACTAAAGATGTACAAAATAGAGACCTTTACTAAATAAATTTCAAAATGCATCATTAAATGTATATTAACATCATATGCACTCTAATTAAAAACATTAAAAACAACACGGAACACAAAGAGATGAAATTAAAAAGTTCCAACTAATGATGTTATAATAATCCTCCCCAAGTTGATCCTCTCATCCCAATCATCATACTTAATGTTTTGGTACTTGAATGTGTTGGTACTTGAATCATGTTTTGGTACTTAATGTTATGTTTTTTAAGAGGAAGAATTTTCTCTTTCTATTACCATAATGATTATTCTTGTTTTTGTAACTTGGTATTTCTATTTGTAGATTTTCAACTTTTTATTATGTAAATCATTCTTTGATACCCAAGTAGTTTAAAGGTTTTCTTGAATCTTATTTAGTTTTTAGATTTAAGTGCTTTCTCATTGTCTAATTTCTTAATCAAATCTAAACATTGTTCTATCCTTATTTCCTTCTAATACCAAAATCATCCTCTTTTCCTAACTATAAGAAGTCATAGTTCAATCCCACCATGGTTGTGAATCAAGCTAAAATTGGTATGATTGGGAATATGCATGATACTAAATTTATCATAATGGAGAAGAATCATTTGACCATGAGGCCCTTGTTGAGAAAATGGTAATCAAGATATAGCTTTGATGCACACAACCTTTCTTTGGATCTTACAAATTTGGCTATTAATATTAATCCTAGTACAATGATTGATCTCCTTCATATACTATGTTGATTAATAAGCCATGTGGAAAGAAAGTACTTAAAGTTAAATAGGTAAAAGGATAAGCTCAACAATCCCTTTGAGTGATGTGCCATTTTCCCTCCATCCCAAGCTTCTTCTTCATGTATTCCTCCTTATTGTTTTACTCCTATCTATCTTATGCAATTATTTCTCCTTCCACCAAATCTCCCCAAATTTATCCTCTCCTTTTTCCTAGATCTCATCTCATGCTTACTTATTATGATGCACATAGTTCTCTTGTCTCCACATTAGTTCTCATTAGTTTTGTTTACACTTCCCATGTTCCCCTCACTGTGATATTCCTATGCAAGTCTTTGTCACTCCACACTCATTTATTATGTCACGACAAATTTATACACCACCTTCCATTTCTCATCTTACCACTTTCATTCATGTCCTTAATCCTAGTGTGCCTCTATCTACCCTTGACTTTAATGTTTAAAGGCTTGTTGAGATGAAAATTAATTTGATTCCTTACCCACAATGGAAACAAGAAAAGACATACATATAAAAATCAAACACAATTCAATTTCTATTGAAAATTTTACATATCCATTTTTTGTTGGATTTTTGGATCCTACATTTGAGATGCACAATGTTAAAGGAGATCCCATGACACATTCAAGGTTCTTTAGTGCTACATATTTGGATTTTGTGTATGATGATAAGTTATTGGCTAAGTTCTTCCCATGAAATTTAATAGTATTATCTTCCATTTGGGTCTATTTTTTAATATTGAAATTGACCAATGCAAATATTGGGAATGTTAGATTGAAGTTTATTATTTTAGATTTTTTGACTGTAAACAAGGATCTACAAAGTATATACATTATTAACATTTGCATGTGCAAGTGAGATGAATGTTAAGAACTAAAGTTGTTAGAGGCTACCACACTTAATTATGGATCTTCTAATGCTTCATCTACATCATCCTACCCTTGTAAATTTAAAAAGAAAAATTATTTCCAAAAGGATAGTAAAAAATAATGGAAATGACCATTGTACAAACTATACATTATAAATGTTTCTAATATAATTATTACTCTAAAGCCTCCAACTTTTTCCTTTGTAAAATGTGCTTCAAAATTTACTTAGTGCTTGCATGATTACACTTCCTCCTATTAGGCCATTAGATAAATCTAAAGTTATTCCCAAAAGATATAATGAGAAATAATTTTGTTATTAAATTGTAGAGTTAATTGTAATTATACTCAACATTTTATGGGATTAAGGAATAATTGATTAAGGATTTGATTGGTAAAAAAAAAAATTAGGTTGAGGGGGTTAATATTGGGGTCAATCCTTCAATTGTTCCTCGTAATGAAAATTTAAATATTTTACACTAAATAAATCTAATAAAATGGTTTTATATGAGGGTCATGAGATTGAGGTACATATACATGTTGATGAGCTTGAAATCATTGATTCACCTATGTATGTGAGGAATGATAATTTGTTGGTATTAATAAAAATTATAAGGTACTTATTCTTCTTCTTATGTACTAGTGATTGAATTTTATAGAAATTTCTATGGACTAACTAGTATTCAAACTTAGGATACTCCCATTTGGTGTTAGGATGCTCTCTTATTGAGCTAATGGCTCACATTGTGATGAGTCTTTTGCCTTAGGCTTAGGTGTCATTTCTCAACACACACTCCCTTGAGCCACAACATAGGTGTCAAATGCCTGGCTTGGCTCTAATATGTTGAAATTTCATGAACTAGTTGGGATGCAAATCTCCCACCCACCTAAGCTACCCACCCACTTTGCCAACCAAGTCAATTTCTGATTTAGATATACTAATTTTAAGCACTTTTTCACATTGTGAGATATTACCAAATAATTATAATGGTCCTTTGGTTTTATGTGGATCATGAACCATGTAAGGGTGTGTTTATTGATCTTACTCACCAATAAAATGTATGCATTGAATAATTTTTGTTTTATCATCATTTTATAAATAAGCATATGCATATTTGAGGGTTTATTTAAAATTGACTAATGATATTTTGATTGAAACTATAGGATACATTATTTTACCTTAATTTTTTGGTCTAAAAGATGAGGGAAGTTCTTATTCTATGTCATATTCTTTCTTCTTTAGATGTATCTCATATTTTATTTGGGTATCCATGGATAAAGCAATATCAAGCAACATCATCTATGTTATGCCATAAAGGTATCAAATATGTTTGATCACTAGTAAAGAGGTTACAATTGCAAGAGATCCGTATATGCCTTTATTTTAGATTAAGTCATTTAACCTTAAATAATTTTAAGAACATATACATAAGGATCCTCTATATAAGTGCCAAGGATTCTTTGCCTAATTTGTAAAAATTTCAAAAGGAATAACAATATTGGGAAAATCAAAATAAGATACAACAATTTAGAATTCCTAAAGGGTTTACAATTATTAGAGCCAAAGTAGGTTATATAGGTTTATATTATAAAATGATTCAAGAATCTATAAAGGTAAAAATATAAGCATTGCAAACTTTAATTTAGAAGCATAAGAGTTGGATATTTTCATTCCTAAACATGGTTTTTCATAAAAAATTACTCATGTAGCAAGCACACTATAAATTCTACAAAGGTTGGGTTTTAGCTTCATTTGTTATATGGAGATATTTTATTGTAATGTACATAATCAATGATATGATTCTTGTTTTTATAAAGATTTAATATTATGACACGTTAACAAACCAAACTACCGAGCTTTCGCATGGTTCACTCCTACATGTATGAAATTTTCATTTTCATCTACAAGTTTGACCCTAAATTTGTAGTTTAAAGTGTTTTGTGCCTTGGCCCTACACTTCTAATTTGAATTTGTTGTCTCATTTTTTAGACTATGTTGAGAGCCATTATAATGTTTTTGCACTAACTTTGGGAGGAAACTCATTTTTCCTTACTCAAACCCTTGGATTATGCAAAACAGGGAAGCAAAATACTATATTGAAAATGCTTAAAAAAAATTCAAACAAGTGCAATTTGAATTCAACAAATTTTAAAAAAATTGCATTTAGGGTTTCGAAATTAAACAAATACATGCATTTTGAACTCTAAAAAAATCAAATTTTAAATACCTCATGCTCAATAGTGGTCGATATGCGAATTGGAATGATGAACTTTGAAGAGAGGAATGGAAATTTTCTTTCGCTGGTGAGAGAAACTTTGTTTGGTCGCCGTCACAGACTCTGTTCGCCACGCGCACCAGGGAGACAGTGACTGGTAAAAGAACACAGTAAAAGTGTGAAAATGAAACATTTTTTTTTGTTTTTCTCATATTGAAGGGGTTCGGTCAAACCCAGGTTCGGCCGAACCCACTTCAATATTATTTTTTAATTTGGGCATTCATTGGTTCGGTCGAACCCATTTGATTTGAGGAATGGAAAAAAGCTAAATTTTCCTTCCTCCTAGAAAGTGTAAACCACTATTCTAAGGTGACCCTGTGGATGATCTTGCTAACTAAAATTCATTGCATACCTTATCATTTGCAGCTGATATGCTGACATTCTCAAGAGTAATCTTCTAATAAATAGGCTCCTCTATCTCATCATCATGAAAGCTTTCATCAATGCTACACTCGCTTGTAGAATTGGCATGACCAATTGTTCCATTTCATTTCTGATCACACATGTCTTCTTTAGACAAGATATTTAGTTCATATCGATCATCTTGTTCTTGTGAGACTTCAAAAGTATTGTCATCATTTTCCTCATTGGAACACTTTCAACTTGAAGATATTAATTCTACCTTTTCCTTATGAGAGGAATCACATTCACTAGGGCTACAAATAGAATTGAAATCATTGTGATCACCCATACAAGAATTATTTTCAGCTGGTTGCAAACTTTCATTTACAACACCATTACTCTCATCATGAAGATGTGAAAATTCAGAACCAACATAATCTTCAATTGTATATTCAAAGTCCATAGAGGAGAAAACACTTTTAGTATCACCTATTTTGTTGTAGCTTTCATTTGATACATAAAATATGCTCTTTATTTTTGTTTTCTCAAAGAAAATAGAAGAAACTTGACATGTTTCATTTCTCTTTATGACCATCATGGCTGCAATCTTCATTTGGGTACATTTTCTCCATGGGTTGTTTAGAAACAAAACTCTCATCACTGTAAGATGCATTATCATTGTCTTTTGCTATACCATCTAAATTCATTGAACTAAGTCTTGAAAAAGTACTATCACATAATTGAGTTAGGAGATTACTTCCATATTTATCTATCATTTCCTCAATTATTGAAAGCCATTGATATAAAAATTTAAGATTTGGGGGCTTCAAATGAGTTGGAATAGTACTCAAACTTGGCTCACAATTCTAACAGAACAAATAAATGCAAAATAACTCATCAGGTCTTTTTGATTTTGGTATAGCAAGTAGAAACTTCATGAATCTATCATGAAAAACATAGATGGATTTATTCTCAAACCTTTCTATATCACACAATGCATCAATAGGTGACATAAGTTCAACCTCATTTTTAACTTTCTCTTCATATTCTTCTTGGATATGCAGATTTCTTTCTTCAAAGAAGCAGTCATCATTCACTTCACCAAACTCATCCATGAACAGTTTCTCAAGATCTTTCCATGAGCATATGGAATGAATTGGTAAACTGAAAAACCAGTATTCAACAGTATCTTCTAAATTTGTTACAAAAAAAATCATGAAAACATCTTCCTCTACTATTTGGCAATCTTCCATTACATCAAGAAAAACTTGTACATGTTGTGATGTTGATTCTTCCAAACCTCCTCTAAATTTAGGAAAATATTCATTAATTTTTTTTGGGACAAAATGTGGGTAACCTTGGATTTTACTGAAATCTAGAGGGTCGTATCTTTCACTAGTGAACACCTTTCTTTAAGGACATGGTTGTGTTCTAGGAATGATATTACAACTTGTAGAGAGAGAAGTAGGACAACAATACATATTTGCAAATAAAATTTTGTTCCCTCTACAACTGATTTCTTCTAAAAATATCTTTTCAAAATATATTACTTTCTCATTTCCCTTTCTACTAGTATCTTGAAATACTAAATAAGGGATAGTATTACCTATAAATTTTTGTTGAAAACCTTCATACAAGAATATTGCAATAGAAAAATAACTGAGAACTACCACAACCAACTCTTCTGATGATGAAAAGACGAAAAGATCTTCAAGCAACAAAAAGCTTCTTCCAAGATCTATGTATTTCTAATTTCTCTCCAACAGCAGAGAACCAAACCTCAAGAATACATCAGAAATATCAAGCAACAATCTCCTTCAAGTATGCAGGTCCTTGGATCATTATGACCCAAAACTACAAATCAACAAACTGATTGACTCTTTTGAACCGATCCCCAGTGGAGTCACCAATCTGTTGGTTCCCAAATAAACAAATGCAATGAGTCCTAAAGAGTAGCCACTCCCTCATATTCAAACTCAATGGGTTGATGTGGCCAAGGAACAAGATTCAGTCAGAGAGAATGAAATCTTCTGCACTTTTGGCTCTGTTAAGCCAGGGAGGGTAATCCCAACAATATATTTATAGGTACTTGTGTGCTGAAGTACCAAATACACTGTAAACAAATGTTTCTCCTTTAGATGCTTAATAGACACAATACTATAAATGCTTGGCTGACCTCTACAGTAATGCCTAATTTAAACATGATAGATGTAACTCATTAAACTCCTCACACAAACAAACTAGATTGATATTTTATTTCAAATATGAACAACTATTGTATTAACCAACAAATGTAACATGTATAACACACTTAGATCAGTGCCTCATCCTTGGAACGGAGTCAACTCAAACACATACATAATTTGATAACAATTTTCACACTTTACAGTATAATGAAGCTCTAAAATGTTGCATTGCAACATTTCAACATTATGTTTTAACCTTTACTTCTTACTAGCATCCTAGCACTCAGTTCAATATAAATTTATAGCCATATTCAAGCACCTACATTAATTCTTTGAATTAATAAACAAGAATAGAGCCATACATCCATTTGAAATTGATAGAGACAAATAAGACAACCTTGATTGTATTATTCATAATCTGTAAAACCAATACACAGGAGAGTACAATAGTATCAAACTTGAAAGATTTAGCATTATTTTTCTAGTATTGTAATCAAAATTACATAAATATTCACAGGCTTAGACCCTAAAACTTAACTCTAAAATGATTTGTATTCTCATCAAAATGTTCTTTGTGATTAATTATGAAACACCTTCTCTCAAAAATGGAGCAAGAACAACACTTAAGGAAAAATAAAACCCTAAATGGTCATCTAAATAAGACACCTGACACATTTAGGTTCGTTGATCTAAAACTACCCTTTACTTGCTAAAGAATCTTCAACCCACTCTCTGTTTTCTTGCTCCTCACTCCACTTCCCTACAACAGAAAAATATTCCTCTTTGTGAAAATTGATCATTCTCTTTGTTCTCCTATTGAAAAATATCATTGCCCCGCAAAACATTTTATCTCCCCCTCGTTCATTTTAACCCGGTGGTGTGAAAATGGTCCTCTCCATTAAAAACTCTTCTCTAGCAAAGAAAACATCCCATAGTGAATAAAATATTCACGTTATAAAATTATTTACCTGTGCCTGGTCGCGCCCACAAAAGGATATAAAAATCACAGTAAAACCTTTCCTAGGAATTGGACATTCCAACAGGTGACTTATATCTATCTATGGACGTTCATTTACTTGTCAAACCAGGGGACGTATACTTTAAATGGCACGGAAAAATATATGCACTAAGAACTAGTTTTGGTCAAATCTTAGCAGAAATGAATACTGGAAAGGAATTCTATCCACACTACAAGAAAGTAATGCAAAGTTATTTAACTCAACTATGTTTGATTAAAACATTAATCATATCAGCTACGACCGAAGCACAAACCATGAACTGGCCTTATGCTACAGGAACAGGCATAGGGATGGATTCTCTATGCTGCAGGAGCAGTACAAGACTGAGTTTGTATAAAAACTTCAAAGATGAAATCTAATTGAAGATCAACAGAAAAGAACAACTAACTAGTTAGCTACAGATATTTACTAAGTGGGCCCCCTTAGCAAGCATCTAATGATTACACAGATGCTAAACTCAGAACTTCATCGAACTTTATTCATGAAAACAGAATGGTAGACATTGCTTTGTTGATGTCAAAACTAACAACAAACTCTATCTTTGATCATCCAGATTCTATTTCTCATTATCATACTGATTCTTACATGATATCTGTTACCACTATACTTCTATCTTTTTCTAACTATCATCTCTCTATCTCCTTCACGCAGGAGGAGAACTTTATTTAAAAACAGGAGAGCAACTAACTAACTAACCCTATCAAAGAAAGACGTGGAAGTAAAGTATATCCCCGAATCAAGGAACAAACTTCATAATGAATTTATGCGTTCAACCCAATCCAGAGAGAATCTAGTGCTCCACTCTTTCTAGATTGACTGTCATTAAAATTCTTTCCCATGGTTTCCGTCAAAGAGTCTTCACCGGAGCTTCCTCAAAGTCGTGCAGGAAATGGACTTTACTGCAAGGCCGAGATTGGCTGCACTTGACTTGATCATTCTTCAAAAACCTGCGAAACAAAAGGTACAGATGCGAAAGAAAAGGTGTATGGCACATACACAATATCTATTCATTAATCACACATTTTAAATCTACTTCATCATTCAAAAGTTGTATATGATATACCAGTCATTATGGGGAGTCAACGGGGCAATAAATGCAATCAAGTCAACACAATGAGCTGCAGGAATATGAAAGTATCTTGCTACAGGATATCCCAATAAAAGGTTTCAGCAAAGTTTAAACAGCCATGAAATAACAAAAGTAAAGGCATTTAAAAGTTTAGCATATCATCCAAATTATGAGCATATTTTAAGCTCATCACTGCCCCCTACTTAGCCCAATGTTGGTCCTCCAGCATTAACTTTTCTGGTGGTTTCTCTGAAGTCAGTGGTTGCTGCATGACTCGGAGATGGATTTCCAAACCTGTAATAAAATCCTCTGAAATCCCGGCACCTTTCATACCTTCAGTCTTCTAATTCATTGTTAAGATTTGTAGCCTGGTGAGGATAGAGGGGCCACATTAGCACAGGTGGTCTGAATGTTAGTGGCAGCCATAGTTCAAATCTTGTTTGAAGTCCCAATTGAATATATTTGTTGGTTCGTTTGAGAGCTGCTGTGAAATTTAGGGGACCATGTGGTTCTGACTTTCTTAACCCAACAGTTAATCTCTCCCATCTTTTCTCACTTCTGGTATATGCTAGTCTCCAAAACGAATATTGTTGTGCCTGAAATTCATCATATACCTGTTTCCTAATATCAAATATCTTCTCTTTGGCTGTAACATTATTAATTCCATATGTCAGAGCAAACCAATCTTTCAACATTGCATGGGGGTTTGAACTTTGAGAGCGTAATGGAACAGGCTCTATTTTCTCAGCTTCCTCATAGGTTTCCCACTGCCTGCCATAATTCGCCTCATTTGCTGCCCATGACATAAATGCTCTCAAATGAATATCACCAATATATAAAAGAGGATTCCATTCTATTTCAAATGGTATTAAAAAGTCATGCAAATAGAATTCACACAGAGAATTCCTTAACCAGTTAGGGGCTGCCTGGTATGCTTCATAAAATTATTTGGTAGAATGAATTATAGGATCTTGGTTTCTGGAAATTCTCATCAGTTGAAACCATAAAAACTGTTCTTTAAGGCACAGAGCATAAACTCTGGGTGGTTGTCTACATTCCATAATCTGACCAGTTACTTTTAACATTTCATTCATTTTTGCTTTCAACTCAGCAATTTCTTGTTTCTGACTTTCAATTTCCTTTTTTAATTTCTTCTTTTCTACTTCCCATAGACTTTGTTGCATATCAGTCTAGGCTATGTGTCAGAAAGTCAAGGTTTGCAATGTATCTACTTCCCAATTAGCTTTAACATATTTCAAAAACTCAATTAAAAATGTCCTCCTATACACAACAATGGCTTTACAAATTGCAGGGTGAAATACAACTTCACTAGGCACATTCAATTGTTCAATCTGTTCTTGCTCTTGCTGCAAGATAAATTCTTCTTGTTGCTGCGGTGGAGAAGTCAGTGCTTCCTCCGAAAATTGCATAGCGGTAGCAGCCAAATCATCAAGATTTTGTAACCCTTGCTCATTATGCCCTGTTTCTTTTGCTTCAATTTTTTCCCCTTCAGGAACGAATGAACTCTGAGCAACATCCTCAGACACATTTTGTGAAACATTAAATTCAGACTCAACAGACTCTTCTGAAATCACAATAACCTCCAGTTGAGGTGAAAGCGGGGAGGTCTTGGGTGTTTCTTTGTAGAAACCCTTCTTAGCAAAGATGTGACTTTCTGAGGAATATTGGTAACTTTCTTCTTTCTTAATTTGTTTGAAGGGCTCTACCCTACCAGAGGATGACGGTGAACTAGTAATAGCAACATGTGTTGCTATAGGAGAAACGGCTGGAGGGGAAGGTGCTGCAGGAGAGGAGTATTGCCTTTTCTGAGAATGAGGGTCAGATTTAGGGGACCCTGCTACCTTTGTTTTACCCTTCTCTCTCCTAGTGGCAGACCTAGTTTGTATCCTAGCAGAGGATTTAGGTGTGAAAGCTGCATGACCAGGTGCTACAGGAGTAGATGACCCTTGCCCTGTTCTACTGGTAGATGCAATTTCTTTCTTCTTTCTTTGAGGCTGTGGGGTAAGTACCCTAGGGAGTTGTAGAATTTGCAAACTCTTTTGGGCAACAAATTGTTGCCAGGAGAGAGGTGAGACATCCCTCAAAGAGCGCTCAATCAGTAATTTAATAAGGCCATGATGAGTGACAGAATTGTCTTTCCCCTGTTGAGTTCTGTTGGCACTTTGTTCTAAAAATTTTGACAAGAAATTTGAAACATTTACAACTAACCCATGCCTCATATGGCTTAATAATTTAAAATGATGAGAACGTAGGTAGGAGAAACGACCTTCACAGGTTAAATACCTGATTATATAAGCCGCATACTCTGAATAAGGAGGAGGCAACGATACGCGCTTGCATCCCTGCTTGGAGACTTCCAGAGGTCCATCAGCAGGCATTGAAAACTCAGCCCTTGTAGCTGCAGCGTCTGAAGAAAAGTTTTCTCCAACAGTTGGAAGCCCGGTTACTTCAACAATTCTATCTTCAGTTGCAACAACCATTATACCCCATACAGTAGCTTCCCCTTTAGAGAGTGTTCTCAAAAATTCTCCAGCAGCCTCCTCATCAAAATCATTTAAACTCAAGAAATAATTTAACCATCCACATAGGCTGAATGCTTGGACTGTTTGTGGATTTTGTAACAACAATTCATGAGCTATAGGCTCATGTCACACCAACTGACCTCCCATATTTGTGGTTTTTTTCTTAGTTGAACTCAATTCCTTGCTGAAGATTCAAATTCTTTGTTTCCCTTTCTGCTCTAGTTTTTCTTCTATCATGCCATCACATTTCTTTCTTTTTTTCAAAAATGAACTTTTTAAACAAGCAGTCTTAATCATAGTTTACAAGAAAAACATGCAATAATGAAGGACATGCAATCATATTTGGAAAGTACCAGAAAAGTATTAAAGAAAGGTCATTTATGCAGTTATGGCAGCGACGAAAAGACAGATTTTAAAAGATGGATTACCCCGCCCCCTACTTAAAGTATGGCATGTGTCCTCACATGTACTAAAGAACATGTAGATATTCAGGTAATAATGACCAGTACATGCATAGCAGTAAATGAATGGAATGAAATAAATCAAATATGCGATAAGAAAAGATATGACATACCTTGATAATTGCACGTACGTGTGAAGAAAGATGACGACATCTGCATGAATTGACAAGTGGGAAAGATATCCTAATTAAGGTTGATGCAGATGGATGAAGTGGATGGGTGATGTGAGCGGATGAGTTGAATGGATGGTATGGATGGATGGAATGGATGGATGGAAGATAAAGAAGTGAGATGGGGGCGATAAATGAAAATGGAGAAAAAAGGGGTTTTCATTTTAAAAAGAAAACCTTTATTATGGGCATGTTTTTTTTAACATTACAGTAACGCTGCAGGAGAAAGGCTAAAGCCTTCAGCTGCAGGAAGAGTAGCGTGAGGAACCTAAACAAACTGCTGCATGAATTCTCCCTTTGAGACTAGTTTATGATACAACCGGAGTCGGTGGCCATTAACTAGCAATTTGAAACGAACTGGATCAATTGTCACCAGCTATACAGCTCCATTGTCGAACACATTTTCAACTTCATAGGGGCCAAGCTAGCGTGTTGTGAGCTTACCCTAGTTTTCTTGATATCTAGAATCATATAACAGAGCCCAATCTCCAGTAGAATTTTTTTTGGTTTTGACGTGTTGATCATGCCATTTCTTCCTTTGTTGTTGGATTACTTCTATATGCTGTAGGGCAGCTTTTCTCATTTCGTCCAAAGGATTTAGTTGCAGGAGATGGTCTTTCTGTGCTGCAGATATTTCCATGTTGAGTTCAAGAGCTATCCTCAAAGTTTTGTGCTCAAATTCAATGGGCAGCATGACTATTTTCCCATAAAGCAGCTCAAAAGGTGTAAACCCAGTTGTCATCTTCCATGTAGTTCTATAGGCCCAAACTGCTTCAGTAAGTCTATTGCTCCAATCTTTTCTATGGATCTGCACTGTCTTTGTGAGGATCGCCTCAATTTCCCTATTTGTTACTTCCGCCTGACCATTGGCTTGAGGATGATAGGGGTTGGACTTCCTATGTTTGATTTTATAGTCATTCATTAGTGCAGTGATCAGATTCGATGTGAATTGAGCTCCCTGATCAGTTACAAGCTCTCTGGGGACTCCAAATCTAGTGAAAATTTGTTCATACAGAAAGTCAGCAACTTTGTTATCCCGAGCATGAGTCATAGATTTTACCTCGACCCATTTTGTGAAATAGTCCATGCAAACTAGAATGTATGACTTACCATTTGATGGTGGATTAATTGGTCCCACAAAATCCATTCCCCATTTATCAAAAGGGGTGACTATGACCTGCGGATATAGTGGCATTTCATCTGACTTAGTTGGTCTTCCCATACGCTGTCATCTGTCACACTTCCTTGTATAGGCCACAGCGTCTTTGTGTAGTGTTGGCCAGTAGTACCCTGTTGTAAGAACCTTCATTCCTGTTCTTTTTGCTGCAAAATGTCCCCCACATGGTTCATCATGGCAAGCATGCAAGATATCATAAGTCTCATCTTCTCTTACACATCTTCGCATTACTTGATCAGGTCTAGTATAGAACAGACAATTTGCAATCCATGAACAATTCAAAATTTTCTCTATTAACAACTTCTTTTCTTTTGGGGAAAAGTGAGTTGGTATTCTATTTGCTGCTAGATAATTGGCAATGTCTGCATACCATGGAGTATGTGCAGCAATTAAAAACAAGTGTTCATCAGGAAACCTATGATCAATAACCTCATGTGTAATAGGTGCAGCTGATTGGAGTCTTGATAAAAAGTCGGCTACAACATTAGCTCTTCCTGGTTTGTCAATAATTGTAATGTCAAATTCTTGTAACAATAGGAGCCATCATGCCAATCTACCAGAAATGGCAAGTTTTTTCATCAGATACTTGATTGCTGCATGGTCAGTATGGACGAATATCTGTTAACTTGTGACATAATGCCTAAATTTATTTAAAGCATACACTACTGCAAGCAATTCTTTTTCTGTAACAGTATATTTGAGCTCAGGACCTTGAAGGTTCTTGCTGATAAAGTAGATAGCATGCTCAATTGAATTTTCTTTTTGACTCAGAACTGGTCCTATGCCAAAATCAGATGCATCAGCATATATGTGAAAAGGCAAATTCCATTTTGGACCTTGAAGAACAAGGGCTTTAGTAAGCAAGTCCTTTAGTTGTAGGAAGAATTTTTCATAGGCCTCCATCCACTCAAATTGAGAATCCTTAGTTAACAAGGCATAAAGTGGGCTGGCAATTTTACTGAAATCTTTTATAAACCTCCTATAATACCCTGGATGGCCAAGGAAACTTCTGACATCTTTTTGTATTTGCAGGAGTTTGTAAATTCTGAATTACTTCAATTTTAGCAGGGTCAACCTAAATTCCATTTTTTGAAATATGATGACCTAGAACAATACCTTCTTCCATCATTAGAAAACACTTTTCACTGTTTAGAGACAAATTTTGCTCTCTGCACCTTGTCAATACCTTTTCTAAATTCACCAGTGCTTCTTCAAAGGTGACTCCATAGGTAGTGAAATCATCCATATAAATCTCCATACATTCATGAGATATATCAGCAAAGATACTAATTACTGCTGTCTGAAATGTTGCTAGCGCATTGCATAGACCAAAAGGCAAGACTGAATAAGCAAATGTTCCCCATGGACAGGTAAAAGTGGTCTTATCTTGATCCTCAGGGGCAATTTTTATCTGATTGTATCCACTGTAACCATCCAAAAAGGAAAAATATCTTTTGCCAGACAGTGAGTCTAGTACTTGATCTACAAAAGGTAGTGGAAAGTGATCTTTTTTAGTGGCATTGTTCAATTCTCTGTAATCTACACACACTCTCCATTTTCCTCCTTTCTTGGAGACAATGAGTAATGGAGAAACCCATTAACTGTTAGAGATTGGGTAAATAAAACCAGCATCAAGCAACTTTTGAAGTTCATTTTTCACTATTTCTCTAAGTGCTAGATTTACTCTTCTTTGAGGTTGTCTAACTGGTGAACAATCTTCTTTGATATATATCCTATGAGTACAAACTCGAGGATCTATTCCATGCATGTCCCCATATTCCCATGCAAAAGTTTTATACTGTTCTTGTAGCATTTTTAAAGCCTCTTGAGACTGTGACAATTTTCTATTGACATTCAAACAATGATCTGGAGACAATTGTATCTGCTTAGTGAGATTATTCATAGAATCTACAGGTAGTGTTTGTACCTCTTGTGGAAGCAAATTATGAAAAATCACTGGAAGTTTAGGCAGTGAACTCTTAGAATCTAGTTGCTGCAGGAAACATTGAAGATGGCTGCCACTTGGATCAGATGAACTACCCATATTAGGGTTAAATTGCAGAATTTGAAAAAGCAAAGCATCTTCACTCTGAAGTTGTGAGAATGGATCATTTTGAAGCATCATTAATTAAGCCAAAAAATTGGCTTCTTCAGTTTCTTCCCCCACATCTGGCCAAACAGGTGGATACAAAGCCAATTTCTTTGTGGACTGCCCATTATAAATGGTCATATCTCCAGAACGACATCCTATAAAAGCATCAGTAGTTGCTAACCATGGTCTACCATGGATAACTGGATACCCTCCTAAAGTTTCCTTAATTGATAATATTGTGAAATCAGCAGGATACTCCCAAGATTCAAGAGTGATAATTACATCTTCCACCATCCCATCAGGTTTAACTGTGGAGCTGTCTGCAAGCTGTAGAACTGTTGGTGTAGACCTAATATTTGGAATATTTAAGGAGTCCATAGTATGCTTTGTCATGACATTAATGGCAGCACCTAAATCAATCAAAACATTTTTTACAACTTGGCCATTTATATGTATCTGCACTACAGGACTTCCAGGGTCAATATACTTTGGAATGACTACATTTCCCAACATTATATCAGCCAATTTCCCTAAAACATGAATTGTTTGGGGATCCTTTTTCTTCTGTCCAGGCTTCTTCAAACAGGCTTCTTTAATAGTTTTCCAAAAATGGGAACATCTTTAATAGTCTGAAATAAGGGGATTTGAATTTGTACATTCTTGAGCTAATCTAGAATGTCAAAAGTGGGCTCTTCCATAGATTTAAATTCAGTGCTTTGCAACCTCTGAGGAAAAGGTGGTTTGTCTTGACTCTGTAAAACAGGTTCCGTAGAAACTGTATCGGTTATAGGCATATGCTCAGTAGGATTAGTAGGTGCAGTTGATTCTTCAAGGGGAGAATCTGGTATTTCAGTAATCAGCGGTGGTTTAGGAGCAGGTAAAGTAGTTCCAGACCTTAAATGGATGTCATTAACATTTAAGGCATAAGCTTGATATTAGTTTGCTTCGGCAAGATACGTAGGCCGCTACTGTTGCTTATTATTAGGATTTAGCAAGGGCTGGGCAGGCATAGGCATTTGCTTTGGAGAGCTAGGTTTTGTGGTAGTTGCTGCAGGAGGTGGCATGAGGGCCTGAGGTTGTGGCTGTGGAAGCTGCAGGAATCCAGAGGACTGGTTTTGCCATTGCTAAGGACCTCTCCATTGAGGATTTTGCTGCCAATTTCCTGAAGGTGGGGTCCATTTCCCTTGTGGCTGCTGCCAACCTCCTTGAGGAGATTGCCATTGTTGGTTCTGATAATTAGGCCAACTTGATTGAGGTGGATTCCAGGGTGGTGGTGATCCATATGCATGTTGCCATTGGTTATTATAGCCAGAATAAGGATTACCAAAAGTTAAAGGGTCTTGAGGCATACCTTGTCTTTGGGCCCATGGTCTCCTTTGTGCAACAAAGAACACTTGATCATCATCACCTTTTACTGGCTTGAAGTCAGTAGGTAGTTGCCTAGCTTCCAAATTATCCACCATCTTGCATCTGCAGTCATGCTTCTTCTGTCTGCAGTATGGACATAACTCGGCCAAAACTACCTCATCTTCCGCATGTTTCTTTCGAGCCTGCATAGTGTCTAGTTGTGTAGCCATATTATTAATGATGTCCTACTTGAAATCAGATAGAAAATTTGTTATCTCCATATAAGAAACTCCACCAGAAGAAGACTTCCCCACTGTAGCATGATGACCTTGACCTTTCTTAACTATTGCTCGAGAATAGTTAAGACATATTTTCTTTATATCATCCCAAGGCAGTTGGGTTATATCACCTCCTCCCATCAGGTCTAGGGCGTCTATACAGGCATCACTGATTCCCCTTAGAAAGAGTAGTTTTTGTGAATCCTCGTGGAGAGTATGGTTTGAGTTCCTTTTTAGTGAAAACAAAAACCTAGAAATGTAATCTTCCAGACTTTCATCCTCCTTCTGTTGAATTCGGAATATGTCATCACCCTTGCTGGCACTCTTACAATATTCCTTATACTTTTCAAGGAATTTCGTCTGCATGGCTACCCAACTATCTACAACGCCTCTTCCTAGACTCATGAACCACCTGAGAGCTCCTTCCTTCAAGGTTGAAGGAAATAACTTCAGTTTATGAGCGTCTGTGTTGTAGTCATAACTGCGATAGAGGACATCAAATTCAAATAGAAAAGTTTTTGGGTCCTCCGTAACCAAGCCATAAAACTTTGGAAGCAAGGAAGAGGGAATGTTTTTAAGATTATCGGTATCTTGTTGGGGAACAATGGGAAACTCAAATGCAGGTGGATTATTAGGTGGATTATTTTCCATGTTTGGTTGCTGGAATAATAGAGCGAATGGATTTTCCTCAGGTTCGTTGTCAGCTGGGTCAAATGGAAGTTCAATAAACAGATTTTCAGGGAGGAACCTTCCCAGTGCGTCTCTTCTTCTTCTATGCATGCAATACGATGAGTGGTGGCTTGAAAGATTTTGAAATTTTTTGACTAACAAACTAAACTAATGCGAAAGACCTCTGACAAATTCCTAGCTGGATGCCATCCCCGACAATGGTGCCAAACATGGCCGCACCCACAAAAGGATATAAAAATCACAGTAAAACCTTTCCTAGGAATTGGACATTCCAACAGGTGACTTATATCTCTCTATGGACATTCATTTACTTGTCAAACCAGGGGACGTATACTTTAAATGGTGCGGCAAAAAATATGCACTAAGAACTAGTTTTGGTCAAATCTTAGTAGAAATGAATACTGGAAAGGAATTCTATCCACACTACAAGAAAGTAATGCAAATTTCTTTAACTCAACTATGCTTTGATTAAAATAGAAATCATAACAGCTACGATCGAAGCACAAACCATGAACTAGCCTTATGCTGCAGGAACAGGCACAGGGATGGATTCTCTATACTACAAGAGCAGTACAAGATTAAGTTTGTATAAAAACTTCAAAGATGAAAGCTAACTGAAGATCAACAGAAAAGAACAAATAACTAGTTAGCTACAGATATTTACTAAGTGGGCCCCCTTAGCAAGCATCTAACGATTACATAGATGCTAAACTCATAACTTCATCGAACTTTATTCATGAAAACAGAATGGTATACATTGCTTTGTTGATGTGGAAACTAACAACAAACTCTGTCTTTGATCATCTAGATTCTGTTTCTCATTATCATACTGATTCTTACATGATATTTGTTACCACTATAATTCTATCTTTTTCTAACTATCATCTCTCTGTCTCCCTCACGCAGGAGGAGAACTTTATTTAAAAACAGGAGAGCAACTAACTAACTAACCCTATCAAAGAAAGACATGGAAGTAAAGTATATCCCCAAATCAAGGAACAAACTTCATAATGAATTTATGCTTTCAACCCGATCCAGAGAGAATCTAGCGCTCCACTCTTTCCAGATTGACTGTCATTAAAATTCTTTCCCATGGTTTCGGTCAAAGAGTCTTCACCGGAGTTTCCTCGAAGTCGTGCAATAAATGGACTTTACTGCAAGGCCGAGATCGGCTGCGCTTGACTCGAGCATTCTTCAACAACCTGCGAAACAAAAGGTACAGATGCGAAAGAAAAGGCGTATGGCACATACACGATATCTATTCATTAATCACACATTTTAAATCTACTTCATCATTCAAAAGCTATATACGATATACCAGTCATTTTAGGGAGTCAACGAGGCAATAAATGTAATCAAGTCAACACAATGAGCTACAAGAATATGAAAGTATCTTGCTACAGGATATCCCAATAAAGGTTTCAACAAAGTTTAAATAGCCATGAAATAACAAAAGTAAAGGCATTTAAAAGTTTAGCATATCATCCAAATTATGAGCATATTTTAAGCTCATTAGTGCCCTCATAACTTTCAATTTATGTTTTAAAATATTCACCTTCTTTATGAAAATGGCTACAATTGCTACATTGTTGGGCAAACAAATTTTATTTAAATCTCACTTTTCACCTTTACTTTTCACATTTAAAATTTATCAAACAACACTTATTTATTACCTTGAGCACATTAAAAACTACCTTGAAATCTTCTTGAAAGCACGGGTCCACTGCAAACTAACTTTCCAATGTTTCTTAGCACCATCTCATTCATGAATTTATTTGGGAAAGCAAATATGAAATGGTGAGGTCAGATAGCAACTACATAGCCCATCTCATTGTTGATCGCTAATATATTTGGGAATGCTAATTTCCATTAGCAATGAACGATGGAGAAGAAGAAAATCTTTCCCATCGTTGATCCAAAGGGCAAAATCTGATATTTATTGGTGATGCATGATCAAGAGAACTCCATAGGTTTACTATCCTTCACTTCAACTGTTGCACAATGAATCCTAGTAGCCATAGCCAGAGAAAATGTGCAGGTCGTTTTTCTTGATGCAGGGGCATTTTTGCAACTACTGGCAACCAAAATTCATTTGAAAAATGCTTAAAATCCCTTTCCAAGCATTAGGAATGGTTAGAGGATGGATTTAGAGCATGGGGTAGAAAAATTTGATCAAATAGAGCCTCCAAAAATTGGCTAGAAGACCAAAAACGTGATTACATTTACTAGCTATAGAAATCCCTCTATTTTTTACCTATGAACTCACCTTCACATTTAATTCCCCGGCATCAAATTTTCCCCAAATATTTCCATCTTACAACACCCACATGCTCACTACTACATATTCCATCATTTATAGGTTTCCATCGCACATCTCTATTGCAACAAGAAAATGGAGACAATTATTGGCATGGGTGCTCATCGCCAATATGATGAGGAAGGAGACTATTCAATCCACGATGGGCGATGAAAAATAACTACCATCACCAATCACCAATACAAATGGGAAGAAGAGCTTCAAACTAGAGATGAGCGATGAGTTGTCCCATGAAGCTGTGCTCTAGTTCTGCCCTGACTTCAACCAATAGAAAGAAAGAATTAAACTTGATTTTCCTCCCAAACTTTTGAAATTGTATTTATGTTTTCCCTAAATGCATCTCTTACAAATGCACAATATTTTAAATATTAACATTTGAGAACATTAGAAAATAGGCAAATTTTAATTACGCTTGTAGGCCAAATGGAGAAATTTCACTACGCACAAATGGTGACCCCTGTAGCCGAGATTTTAATGTCCATAATCAATTATTTAGAGAAAATCCATTTCCTCAAACTTTTCCCACCCATCAAGAATCAAGTACCTCCTTTGTAAACTAGCCTTTGAGACGTGTTCGCCACACCAAAGATGTATTAAAATAACACATCATATGACCTCCATTTTTTATGAAAATGGAGTTGTAGAGATTTAAGACAAAAAAAAAATGGGTTGTCATTAGAATTGCAAAAATTGACACTTTTCGAGACATGTTTTTTGGCATTGTCGTGATCAGAAAATGATGAAACAACCCATCAGAACTTATCCTAGGAGCCTAAAACTAAGTAGGCATGTAGAAATTTGTCCCAATAATGCATTGCAACAAACAGATCAGAAAAAGGGATCCTGAGGTGAAAGATATTAACTGGAAAAGTTGCTTACTCATGCATTTCTACAACTACACATGTTTAACACTAATCAAGGCTCTCAAAGTCATCACTTTGAAAGAATATCAAAATAACTTATGGGTGCTTGCCACTAGAAACATAAGCTCATCTAGGTACACTGAGTATGTTTTCAAAATGAATTTTCTTCTATCATTACTCTCCAGAAGATATTAGGGGTCGAAGATGACCACTTTGAAACATTGTCGAAAATGCAGATGTAAAATTGAACAAACTGCATCTGCTTTTGATCTCAAAAAAATAGAAAATCTGATCATGAGACTCTAAAAATAGACCAAGGAGCATATGAATGTGAGGATAATGGAGAGCAACAATCCATTTGGCATGAAAATCAACTGGATTCAAATTGTGACCCTCCAAAGCAGGTCACTTGGGCAGGGTTTTCAGGGGCATTTCTGAGTGTGTGAAGGAAAATTTTCCAATATGGGCACTTCAAATTTGAAAATTTAAAGGTGCCAATAAGATAAACCAAATAAATTTCAATGAATACAATATCCTATGCTTATAATTGCACTTGAAATGAAAGAAATTGAAATAATAGTAATTTTACAATCTATAATATAAATTGAAAGGAGCAAATAGAAGCATAGAAAAGCAATTTCAAACCCTAAAAAAATACAAAGTCAAAGTCAATAGATACTAAGACACTAGTAAGGGCGTCTTGGTCCTACTAATGGAATTCTAAGGTTCCAGAAACTAGAATAGGAAGAAAATAGCACAAATAGGGTTCTGAACAAAAAACCTATAGAGGGACTAAGATGCTAGTAACAACATTTTAGTTCCAGTAAAGGTTTTGTTTAGAAAAAAAAACAAAATCTAGAATGTTCATAGTGTTACCAAGTTTCCTATCCAGGAACCTGATGATTAGAAACAAAAAATTATGCAAATGAATGCAAGAAAAAGTAACTAATGACAAAAAATTGGATGCCAAGTTGAATGCATTTTTTTAATTTTGAATGTAATAACAATGTTTCTAAATGAAATTAGGATAATTAACAATGCACTCTTCAGTTTTTTAATCAGACAGGATGATGCAAGAAAGAAAAAAATGCAACCTATTTGTACTTTCACTAATGAAAATATGAGAAACCCTAGATGCACATTCACTAATTCAAGATGCAATGCAATAATGAATGCAACCTAGATCTAGGACATTAATGGACTCCAAATCAGAAAAATAATTTCCAAAGCATCAGGTTCACCAGAATGAACAATAGGGGAAATGAGAATGCTTTATGGCCTAGGTCATAGAACACCACACTTCTCCAATTGTCACTCAAATATGTCCTAGGATTCCAAATTGGATTGACTATCAACCCCAAAGGTGAGTCAATTCTCAACAACGAAGACCTAGGAGGGGGCTCTCTAAGCTTTGAGGGGTTCACCACCAAACAAAAGCTTGGAAAAGACAATTTGACATTCAACTTACAAAACCTACTAATGCAAGCCAAATAATTAGTGCAAATGGAAAAATTAAGTAACAGAAAGTTTGGATGTATGTACCTAGGAAGTATGGAAATGTTATGAGGATTCTAAAAATGAAAAATGTTGTCCAAATATGGTAGGGAGGACTAAGATGCCCTTACTGTTGTCTTATTCTTGCTGCTATTTTGGGGGGTAGATATAGAATCTTTGGATGTCAAAATAGACTATGAAAGAATCTCTACAAAATACCACTTGGAGGACTAAGACACCCTTGCTACCTACTTAGTCCCATCTTGAATTTTTTAAATCTTTGAATGTGATCCTAAGGCTCAATGTTTGTAGTTCCTTCTTCTTGAATCCTAGGTTCTAAAACTTCTAGATCTAGCCTGAAGGTGAGTTTCTGTGAAGATGACAACTTTGCAATGCAACTTTGCAAATTTGCACTCCAAATAATCTTCAACCTAAATCAACAAACACAAACATGCAAGAGAGGAAAAACTTGTTTATTGTTAGTAAATGGGGGTTTGCCTTGGTCAAACCCCTTGTTAGTAATTAAACCTTGGAATGAAATAGAATAATGAAGAGAAATGATGAATGAACAAAGTGTTATGTTTCAACTCACCAAACCCTTGTTATGAAATCTACAAACTTGTTTGAAATGGATAGTTTTCATGTAGATCTTGAATCAAAGTAGTGCTTGATAGATCTTAACTTGAATTGCTTACTTGAATCAAAACCCTACATCATGAATGTTATCTCAAAAAAACACATGATGCAAGAGTATCCTTGATATGATGCTTGAATCTTGATAATTTCTCCAAATACTTGAGGGTATGTGCAGGATGATGATGGGCCAAAAAGTGGCAATATGATGGGTATGTGGCTGACGACTATTTTTTTACCCAAAATTGATGAAGCGAAAATGGTTTTTAAAGGAGATTCTCAACTTTCCACCGATATAAATTATACTTTAATTTGAATTTAATAAGTAATTATTATTCATTTTCTATTCAAATTAAGACTAAAGTCTTGATTGATAGGATGATTGAAAAACATCTATATCTTTCAAATAGTATCACATTTTTGAATCCAAAACATGCGTCACATTCTATGCTTCGTATACTATAGTATTAAAAAAAGAAAAATTGAATTTCATGAAGTTTTGACCAAGTTAAGGTGGTCAGACATATGATTTTTTATATTTTTTAAAAATTTGTATTAAAAAATTCATAAGAATTATTTACTTGAAAAAATTTACAAAAAAAACATGCATCACATTGAGGCATGAGTCCTCTACTTATATCTAAAATATTATAAAAAATATTATCATTTTATTGTTGTTAAGATGGTCAGGCAGACACCTACTTCTTATTTTATCCCTAAAATTTAAGTACCACTGCATTGAAATTTCAAATTTTTCACAAAATAGATTTTTTAGACATACCTAGTAGTTTAGAAACTACATTCAATTTTCAACAAATTCTATTCTTACATATTTTTTAAATAATATAGATAACTTGTTCAAATTTTTACGTCAAGTTGCCTAACTCTGATTTTTCTAAATTTTTTGCCACTTAAGGGCCTATTTTGTCCATGATGATCTTGCACATAACCTTAATGAATTTCTCTTTAATGTTCTTGTGAACTCAATTATGCTATTAATAATGTTCTCACAAATGTCTTTTATTCTTGGATGATAAAATGAGTGAAAGAACCCTATATGTATACTTATCTATGCTTAATACTTTTAAATTACACCACAACAAGCTGCCATATAAATTCATTAATTAAAGGAGACTAAATCCCACCAAGATTTGAAATTAAATCTTGAAAATAACCTAAGGGGGACGAAGACACCCTAGGTGGCATCTTAGTTCCAAGGCATGAAACTTGGGGCACAGACTCCAAAAAGGGGGCCCTTGAAGGCACATTTGAAAGAGGGTCCCAAGACCTTTGGAGGAAAATGATACCCTAGGTGGCATCTTAGTCTAAACCCAAAAATTAAGGACACATAGCGAGAATCATTAAATTATCAGTTCTCCTTTGATGTTGGTCGAGATTAGCCATAAAAGATATAATTTATTAGGCTTGTGGATGCAAAATAGGAACAATTAACACATAAATAAGGATAAAAAATGCAAAGCAAGACCAAACAAGTGTGAAAATGAAAGGGTATGCATTTTCCTACACGACATGGAGTACATTTAAGCCCTAGATATAGGATTTGCATAAGTTTTCATTGCATTACATTTCTTTTTATCTCATTTAGGGTTTTCAAAATGACATTAATTTGCATTGCATATAATGGTTCTAGGATTTCATACTTTGCATTCTTTAAATCTAAAAAAAACTAAAAAATCATTTTTCTTGCATATCATTTTACATTTTTGCATTTGAAAATTGAGTCAAAATTGCATTTCAAAAAGGTATCATATCCATCATTTTCCCTTCATTTCACTTGTATTTCAACATCAAATTTTAAAGAATTTTATTACAAAAGTTATAGTTTAAAACCTGAAATAGAGAACACATCTAATCACTCAGAAATTCCATTTTTCAATTTTAAAAAACCCTATTCCAGGACCCATTCACTACACTAGGTGAATGAGTCCTTGGAGGCCTATAAAAATAAAAATAAATTAGCTTTCTAGTGAGTATCTACACTTCTTTGGCTTTCCGGTAACCTACTATATTAGTTTGGATAGTTTTAGGAATTTTTGTTTCATGTATCTAGGTGAAATCATCCATTTAGTGTGGTCATTTTTAAAATCATTCCAAAAAATCATTTAATATCTATAGGACATTTTTTTACATTTTTGAAGCATTGCATAAGTTAGATAGCTTACTTTTTCATGTTAGCATGTCCCCTTTTAAGATATGTGGTTTTGATATAGTTAAGAATGGATTTGATAAGTACAACATCCCCTCTTATGAGTTCAATTTGGAGTACAACAATGAGGTCATTAAGAAACATGTTATCCATCCTTCCAATATCTTTCCAAGTTATGAGAACATCTTATAGCAAGAGGATCAAACCATTGACACAAGCCTTAATATTACATTTCCTATCTCAAACCCTACTATCTCTCCCATTGGTGAGGACGACATGATAAAAGAAGATACAAGCATAGACAATCATGAAAACCATAATTATTCTTCTCCCAATACCTCTCCTATTAGTGACGAAGGTTTCTTGGTGAAGGAAGATCTGATCATTTAGAACCATGAAAGTCTTGTTTTTACCTTTCCTCCACTTCCTTGGGAAGATATTATGAAACATGAAGAGGAGATCATTAAAAAATTCCTTAACATTACTTTACCTAGTCTCCATTCATCTCCCAACATCTTCCCCACTTGTGATAATGCTTTAGTGAAAGAGAAAATAGTCATGGACAATCATGAAAATGACATTTGTGAGGAGGATATGCTGGTGTTAAGAGATCCAATGATTAAGATCTATAACAATCCTACCTCTCCTACTTGGAAAGACAATATAGGACATGGGGATGTAGTTGTAGATAACCATGACAATCAAACTTGTTCTTATCCTAATATCCCTCTTAGATGTGAAGAAGATAGTTTAGTGTTAGAAGGTACACTTATTGAGAGTCATGAGAATCTTGTTCCTCTCTTTCCTAGTTCTCCTGCCATTTGGGAAGATTTATTTGAAAGAAAAATTCCAATCATTATTAAGCATGAAACTCATAGTTGTTCTCTTTATGCCTCCCTTATTTGTGATGAAGCTACTTTACAAAATTTAAGGATGGAATGTGATAAACATCTTAAAAGATTCCCTACTAGGGTAGATATTATGGCACAAGAGAATGAGACCTTAGAGAAAAAGGATGAAATCATGGACAACCATAATAATCAAATTGGGCCTTATCTTATATCTCTACTATCGGTAAAGAAGATATTTTGATGTTAGAAAATCCAATCGATGAGAATCATGACAATCCCATTTATCTCTCTTCCCTTATAACAAACATTATTGAACAAGATAATTCCATCATGGATAAGAATGAAAATCTAACAATTGATAACTCCCTTACTTGTGATGAAGTCATTTTAGAAAAACCAAAATTTGAATGTCTTGAACATCTAGTTTGTAGTTCTCCTAAAAACTCTCCTACTAAGGAGGATATTTGGTTGAAGAAAATGAGAACATTGACACATTTATTTCAAAAAAAAGTGATGAATATGATGAAGTGAGATTATAATCCCCTTTTCTAAGAGATCATGAAAATAATATTTATTTATTTTAGGTTATGCACATTAGATATTCCTTGAAGTACTCTCTTGAGCCCAAACATATCATTTATCCACCCTCACAACAACCTGTGCTTATCTTAGAACCACCTAAAAGGCAACTTGATAATGATAATGTTTCACATCAATTGAGTTCCAATATAGTTGATCATACATATAACACTAGGAACAATCCACAACCAAGAAAAACAACTCAAACATCTCTCTCATTGCCTAACCATATCTTACTTGGTCCTCCTCGTTTTCCTTTAAAAAGTAGAAAGGAGTATAATCTTATTGAAAAACTTAAGAATACTTATCCTAAGATATCCTTATGGGACGTTATTCAATCCTCACCTATTTATTATAACATTCTTCAAAATTCTTTACAACAAGTTCCTACCCCTCCTAATGTGAAACAAAATGATGTGACAACCTAAATTAAAGCTATAACTCTAGCCAACTTAGACATCACTTTTTGTCAAGATGAGTTACCTTCATTAGAAGAGAAAATAAATTATTCTTTAATAATAGTGGTTATTATTGACATTAAGGATAATAAGTCTCGCAATACATGTACTCTCATCAATAATGGTTTGGCTCTTAATATTTGTAGTGTAAGCCTCCTTGATAAGATTGAAGTAGAGAAAAGCCAAATTCTACCTAATTCTTTATCTATTTGAAAGTTCAATAATGTAGGAAAACAACTGCTTGGACCATGTGATCACATTACCTATTAAAGTTGGGAAGGTAACATTACAAAATTTGTCCCATGTTATGCCTCACGATCTTTCATATAATCTTCTTTTAGGAAAACCGTGGATTCATGCAATGAATGAAGTTCCTTCTACTCTTCATTGTATAATGAAGTATGTCCAACAAAAAAGTATATAAAATCAAAGCCAACCTTGAAAAAAAATTCTCATTGAGAAAAACAAAGAAAATCCTTTGAAAACATTTACACCCACTATACAAGTGTAGCCCATGCAAGAGAAAGCAAAAGAGAAGTATATTGAAGAAGTCACAAAGTTATTGGAAGATGATTGGGATTCTTTAGATTTGACAACTACATTCATGGGAGAATACAAGATTATAAACAAAGAGTCTAAAAAGGGAAAAGAAAAAGCAGTAATATAAACACAAAATTTGAAAGCATCCACCTCAACCACTTTAGAAGAAGAATAAAATTACATAATAAACTTTGATGAAACTGATTATGTCCAACCACTAAATCCAAAATAAATTAAAAAGCTTTATGGAAGAGGTTATGAACTTATGAAACAACTTGGGTATAGTGGAAAAGGATTTGGTGCTAGAGAACAAGGTACCTATGTCCCTATAGAGCCTAGCACAAAAGAAACAAATTGTGGTCTTGGTTATTGTTATTTGATAGAAACAAAAGCATCAAAAAGGATTTCACTTAATATCAACCCTCTTACGAAAGATTCTTCTATGCCAAATTTAACTTTGGTGCATCTTGAACTAATAGATACTACATGTGGGAATATCTCATTAGATATGCATAAGATTGATACTTTTTCTACTCATTACGATCAATAACAACAAATGTTTCTCCTTGCCATGCAATAGTTGTAGGATCATAGCATACTCACTATTGCATGTTTTACATTCATTGAAAATCATTTCCTTATTGCAAGGAGTAGCATATAATCATCCATTCTCAACTCATCCTTGTCTCGCACTAAGTGCCCAGGGGAAGGGGTTAGGTAACCTTGTCCTTGTACGAAACTTGTGATTATCTATTTTGGCTAGTTGACCACCTCCCATGTTTATATAAGATCAAGCTTGGGATGTGGATGACATGCCTTATTTCCATTCTAGGTTTATCATTGTATTTTTTGGGGCAACCCTTCCTTTTTCATGGCATAGCTTTATTTTGAAAACATATGACTTGGCATAGGGTTTCCTAAGAAAAGCTCTCATGTCTTAGGAGTAAAAATTGGCTACTTTAAATTAGTTGCTCATAACAATGGTGTTAGAAATTGCTTTAAAGTGGGGGCATACATGGATGACATCTTTCCACATTTTGCATATTTCATGGCATGATTTTGGTTTTTCTTGTGACGTGTCCTTTTCTTGGTGGTATCATTGGATTTGATGTCCTCCAAGAGAATGATAATTCTAAGCATATGATTTACCTTAGTGGCATGATGCCAATGAGGCATCACATAATTAACAATCAGATATTCTTGACTTGTCCTCTTGGAGATTCCCTAAGAAGAAGACCTTACATGAATGAAGCAAAATCTATTTTAACAAAAACTTATAGACATAACATTCAAAAGCATTCATAAAAACATAGCATTGTGGTGCCTTATCAGAGTTGTTAGGAGGATAGCTTCGGTACGATATGGTAGGATAATATGATTCTCTCATTTTCCACCTCAGTGGAATAACCCACCTAGTGGAAGACCTGAGGTTCCATGACCCCAGAGTGAGCACACATGTTACCGAAAAAAAGCATAGATGTGTTCCACATCACATTGGACTATCAAAGCTTGATCTTTTTTATGAAAAAATAGCCTCCATGTGTTCCACATTGCATTAGACCATTAAAGCTTGATATTTTTTCTTGGACAAAGAGCTATGTTCCATATTGTGTTGGAATGATTGAAGCTCGATCCTTTATTTTCTTTTTCTTTTCTTGGTCTTTGATAGGGTATGATTATGTATCTTTGTTATTTCTATATACTAAAGTATCTTGAATGTCTACTTTAGTGTGAGTTTTTCATGGGAGAAAACTCTCACTAAAGTGGGGAAAATTTAGTGTCAAAAAAAGTAACCCTTTTTCACACTTAGTCTAGGAATTAACAATTAATGATGAAACGTACTTAATTGTGCCTTATTTAGGGTGTTGTAAAAAAATTTCTTACACTTTCACACTAATTGAGGGATTTATTAATTAATTTATGTTAATTAGAGCTTAATTGGAAACTTAAATTAAAATCCAAGGCTTAATTATTGCATTTTTCGAGAGATAAATCCTGGCACTCATTAATAATATTGCATAACATTTAATTTGGCAAGGTTTGAGTCCTAGAAAACTATGTTAGGACCCATTCACCCAAGTTGGTGAATGGGTCCTTCTTACCTAGTAACCCCTTTTTTAACATATTTGTGATGGGATTTTAGTAATATTTCACCTCCCTATAGCTTGGTCCTAGAAAACTATGATAGGACCCATTCACCCAAGGTGGTGAATGGATCCTCCTTACTTAGGATACCCCTTTTTTAACTTATTTGTGACAAGATTTTAATGATTTTGAATCCTAGATCTGATGTCGGCTTCGATTATTTGAATTTTTGGGTTAATTCTTAAGTTAAGTATAAATACAAGGATAATTCACATAGTTTCACCTAGAATTTTTATGTGACTTCATGAGATATAGAGCAAGAGAATTATAGAGAATTCAAAAGAATTTTAAGGACAATCAAGGGAAGATTATTGAATTTTTATGGAGCAATTTAAGATCATATCATTGTTGGTGTAATTAATTATTTAATTGCACTTTAGCATAAGTTTACTTAGGTATATTTTAATTCCTAAGTTAATTATTATCATCCTTATCCTGTTGAGCTATCTCGTTGCTCAAGATAAGATTAGGTTTATGCATACATTGCTTTTATAAAGAAAATCATCTCATGTAATTTTAGAATACTGAATAATATTATTTTTGCACATCTTCTTACAATAGCTTTGCTTTATTTTCTTTTCTCTTCTATGGAAGGTTTTTAGGTTTGCATGTCTGATCTTGGTTTCTAACATGGTATCAAATCCTTGACTTGTAGCCCCTTCTTATATTTTTGGAGAGATTTAGTGCAGAGTAGTTCGGGGTCCCTTGAGGGTTTCATGCCTTGATCCTTTTTCTGGCTATGGCTACAAGATCTTCTTGAGTTTTTCTCTCTATTGGGTTCTCTTGCATGGTCACTTTCGACACATGTTGGAGGAAATCTAAGCTCAGCTTTGAGTCTAGGGTCGTCAAAAAATTCAAGAGCGACTTTTGTTTCGCCTAAATCCAACATTTTATGACGAAGTTATGAGGGTTTGAAGATTTTCCAAATCTAGGAGTTTCAAAGATTATGGTACATTTTCAGGTTGATCGAACCTCACCATCAGATCCAGAGTGTTTGAGAGATGAAAATCGACATATAACTCGACCTATTTTGGCTTCAGGAGCTTCTGAGGCAATTTTTTTTGTTTCAAAAATTGTACAGTTTGTGTACTGCCTCTGTGCAGGCAATCCAAAAAAAAGAAGATTTTTTTATAATTTTTCCTGGATGCAAAAATTTATTGTTTATTTTGGAAAAATTAAATGCAAAAAAAAACAAATCAATTTTTTTTTATTTAACAATCAAAAGGAAAAGTTGAATATAAACAAAAAGTTATTGTTTGGGTACCTAAGGGTACTACTGGTGCAAGCCTTGTTGGGTCTTGTACACATCTATTGGTGGCCATTTAAGCTATCGGGCACATTCAAAGCCATTTGTGGCCTTTATACCGCCGGTTAGCCTTGATTTACTCCACCGGCGGCGACCATTCCGACCCATTCCAAAAACTATGGTGCATGCAAAAGGAACCTGGTGGGCCCTCCAAAATGCAGCAAACAATGACATAATCTTTTAGATTATAGTAGAATATTTTGGATTCTCATGTACCTGGCAGACAAAACATAGGCACAAAATATTCTTGTCAGATCAAGCATATTTTGTATGACAGTTGTCAATTTTTTGCAAGCGAGGCATTTTTTTGCCGTGACGGCCAGATGGTCATCAAATTTAAGCTCATTAGTCGCTGATGTCAGCATGAAGTTAGGATGACGTCATTGTATGGCCGGCCCTCTTTTCCCCCTCCTAACCCCAGTTTTCCTTCAAGGAGCATTTTTTTTCTTTTTGGCATAACTTGGGCATACGGTATCGAAATCGGGAAAACAACATATCATTGAAAAGTTGGTTCTGAGCACTATCCTATGGTGTAGTTTATTTTTCAATATTTTTTTGCTCTCCTACATTTATTTATGTTTGAAGTTAGATGTTCATTTATGGATTTCAAGCTCATAACTTTTTTCCATGATCTACGATTTTCGCTATCTTTGCGGCATTGGAAAGGTATTGAGGAGCTCTATGTTGTTGTCCATGCACTTTTTTCTGTATCTATCCTAGGTTGATCATTATTCCAGATTTGTCCCGATGGGTGTTTTGGAGATTACTTGGATTTTTTGGTAGTTGCAAGGGTGAAACTTGAATATTTACACTTCATTTCAGTACCACATCATCTTATTTTTTATTTATGCATGTTTAGCATTCTCTCCTTTTATAATCATTGGGTTATTGTAATAAATGAAATGAGATAAAGTTCCATCAGGGGGATTTCTTGCATAATAATCTTATTAGAGTGTGCATGCACTTTGATCTCATCTTGATTTGTTGACATCTCGCATAGGTGATATCTAGTTTCTTAGTTTCTTTTGGTCACATCTTGCTCTTGCTTAACACATATTAGATTCACATAGTTTCACACTTTAGATTGGGATTTTATGGTTCTTTATCTGCATTGGTTCAATCCATCTCAGTTTCATGGCCATGTTTTTATGGTTAATGTTCTAGAGTCTTTATGGTACTTGTTACCATGGAAGATTTTTATTCTCAGTTTGGCATCGACATTGAGATACACGGTTTCCAAATTCTATCATCATTCATTTACTATTGCTTTATGGATTCCAAGGTTGTTCCCATTTTTCAATTTTCTAGTGTTCCATGGCATCAGGTTTGTTGTCACATTATTATCATTTTACTTTGGTTTCTTGTAGAAAAAAGTATCTTTCCTTGCTTGTCGGATTGGGGTTCTAGTGTTACTCCATAGTGTTCTTCTAGTGCTTCTTTGTAGCAGTCATCTCATTGTAGGGGGGTGTTCTTCCAGTGCTTCTTTGCAATCGTCATCTCATTGTAGGGGGGTTTTGTCCCACTGGGTTCTCCTTCTCTACCTCATTATTGCATTTGGGTATCTGATTAGGCCTTGTTGTCAGGACCCATTCATTCTTTTTTGCATTCATCTTAGTTTTAAGTGCATGCTTTTTTAGTCTCCCTAAGTTGCACTTATGGGGGGTGTTAGTTTAATTAATTAATTATTACACTTGTATAACTTTACTTAGGTATATTTTAATTCCTAGGTTAATTATTTTCATCCTTATCTTGTTGAGCTATCTTTTTGCTCAAGATAATATTAGGGTTATGCATACATTGTTTTTATAAAGCAAATCATCTCATTTAATTTTAGAATTCTTGAATAGTATTATTTTTGCACATCTTCTTGCAATAGCTTTGCTTTATTTACTTTTCTCTTATGTGGAAGGTTTTTTGGTTTGTATGCCTGATCTTGGTTTCTAACAATCATCATATAAAATGCATAGTGCATAAAGCCTGTAGTTGAGCTAATATTGTTGATGTAGGATTGAAGATAAAAGTTAAGCATTGTTTCATATCCAAATTCAAGATCAAATCTACATTATTCATGGCCACTTCATGTTATATTGTTGATTTACATCCCAAGACATCTTCCAAGGTATCATTTTTCATGTTTCATTTTTCATCTTTCATGTTCATCTTTCATTATTTCATCACAAGGTTTAATTACCTAAATTGGGTTTGACCAAGGAAAACCCCTATTCCCTAACAATCAACAAGTTTTTCTACTCTTTGATGTGTTTTTATAGATTTTTAGGTTGAAGATCAAGTGAGGAACAAGATTGAATAAAAGTTGTCAAAGTTGAAAAGTTACAAAGTTGTCATCTACAATGCAAGATTAAATAAAGTTGTCTACAAAATTTGTTTCAGAATTTGGGAGCTGGTCACTTGGGAGTTGGAAGTGCAAAAATTAAAGAACAGAACCTAGAAGTTAGTTTTCATAAACCCTAACAGGGACCCATTCACCAGTTTGGGCGAATGAGTCCTCAGTGAGCCATGAAAAATCACTTTTTGTGAGAGGTATTGAAGTAATAAAAAAAGTATCCCTTTTCCTTACTTGATTTGAGAATAATTGTCATTGAATCCACCTATTTTTTGTGTAGGTTTAATGTGGTAATGTGTTGTACATATTCACATTGATCTTGGACCCCTTTTTAATAAGATGTACCTAGATTGTACCCTATTTATGGTGTTGTAAAGTGTTGTTACACATTTTCACACTTATCTAGGGTATCATTAATTAATTGTGGTTAATTAGAGTTAATTAGCCCCTTTAATTCAAATTTAAGCCTTATTTATGAAACCTTCTAAAGATCTATCCTGACACCCAATGTTCAAATTGTAAAAGATTTAATTTGGAAAATTTGAGCTCCTACAAAGTGGTGCTAGGACCCATTCGCCCTAGGTGTAAAATGGGTCCTCCCTCTATAGGACTCCCCTTTCTTTGCATATATGACACAGGTTTTTGATGTTCTTTTACCCCTTGAAGGAAACATCCTAGAAACTTGTGCTAGGACCCATTTGCCTAAGGTGGTGAATGGGTCCACCCAAAATAAGGACCTCCTTTTTGAATTTTATTTTGGAGGGATTTTAATAATGTTCATTTTCAGAATTGGTGTTAAGTTGAATTATTTTATTTCAAGGTTAATCTCTAGATTTAGTATAAATAAGGGTTTAATTCACATAGTTTCATTCTAGAAAATTTGAGTTCACAAGAGTTTACAAGAGAAATTCAAAGGAATTTCAAGACAGATTAGTGAAGTCTTATTAGAGCAATTCAAGATCATTTCATCATGTCTAAGAAATAGTGCATTCCTACATGTTGTTGAGCTAAGATAGTGGATGTAGTATTGAAGATATACTTGCAAGCATTGTTTCACATCCTATTCTAGGATCAAGATCTACATTTTTCATGGCCACTTCATGTTAGATTGTAGATTTACATTCCAAGATAACATCCAAGGTATCAACATTGCATATCTCTTGTTTCATGCTTCAATTTCATTATCTCATCATTTGGTTTAATTACCTACAAGAGGTTTGACTTAGGAAAACCCCTATTCACTAACAATCAACAAGTTTTTCTTCCCTTGAATGTTTTTTTTAGATTTATAGGTTGGCGATCAAGTGGAGAACAAATTTAGAGAAAATTACAAAGGTTGTTAAGTTGCAAAGTTGACCTTTAGAGTGCAAGAATAGAAAAAGGAAGCTACAAGATTTATTACAAGTTTTCGGGAGCTGGCAACTAGGGGTCTAAGAGTGTATAAATCAAGGAAAATAACCCATATCTCAGTTTCAAAAGCCCTAATAGGGACTCATTTGCCACTAAATTCAAATGAGTTCTTTGTGCCCTAAAAAAAACCTTCTTGTAGCAAGGTACACATCATTTTGAGCTCTAAAAACTTTGTGCATAGTTGCTATAATAGTTAGGGTTAGTTTCTAATTTTATTGGCACCTTATCACACAAAAAATTTCATAATATTAGGGTATAAATTATAATGGTTTATCATCTTGATCAATTCATTTTGGTAAACCCTATTTTTCACCTAATCATTAATGGTGAACCCGACATATTGAATACTGCAATTAATTGATTTTGAAGTCTTTCATTGGATCCTAGGTTAGATATTGCATTTATTTGCATCTCATTTGAATTGAATTAGATCTCATTTAGGGTTTCTTGCATTACATTCAATCAATTGTATCTCATCTAGGGTTTAGATTTGTATTGTTTTGCATCTCTCTAAATTAGAAAAATACAAAAACAAATCAATCATTATGCATATCATTTAGATCTAATGAAATTGCATTTGAAAATAAAAACAAATTTTCATTTTAAAATAGGTCTTTGCATACATTATTTCATTGCATCTTCACATTATATTTTTTGAAAATATGAAACTGAAACTTACTATCTCAAACCTGGAACTTAAAGACATTACTGAAAGCTTGAAAATCATTCAAAAAAAGTTTAAAAATACCTAACTAGGATCCATTCACCTTTACTGGAGAATGAGTCCTTGATAAGGTTAAACCTAAACCTTTTGGCATCTAAAAAAGCATTAAACATCATTGAAATCAGTAAAAACATCTCAAAAATACTTAACCAAGACCCATTCGCCATCACTACCAAATGAGTCCCTATTAGCTACTAATCTGTATTTTTTGGAAATTGAAATCTTAGTTTTAGGCTTCTATTTATTGCTGTTAATTTCTTGTTTCAATTTTTTGATTTGTTGTTTCATCAAATTCATTAAATATAGCTTAAATTCCTTCATTTAGTGCATTTTTAAAATTCAAAAGTTCATTCACATAACTTCAATTTTCAACTTATTGTAGTGTGCAATAAAAAAAGTACTATGTTTTCATCTGAAATTTTAAAAATGGATAACTATTTAAGTAATGTGTGGAAGTCCTTGTTCTCTTTGGTTGATGTTTCAAGTTGTGTTTTTGGAAATGACCCTAATGAGATAAAACTTACTCATGCTCACACAACTCCTAATGCATGTACTCCTCATTATGTTGACATCATTGGAAAAGATGATGCTAGCATGAATGAACTCATTAATGATTTCATTAAAAACCTTGAGACTAATGCATCATTTTACCCTTCACTGAAATAACCAACACACCCTACCATTCCGTAAATTGAGATGTTTGGTCTTTTACATCCTGAAGTTGAAACACAAGTTGGTCCTAAGTTCCCTAAAATAGGTGAACCTACTTCCTCACATCAAGCAAACATCCAACTATTCTATGTTAACAAAGTAACCAACACATCATTCAAACTTGAAGAAATATATGGTAAAGGATTCACAATTTTAATTAAACAAAGATTTTATACAACAAGTGAACATGAAATTCATCAACTCTTAGAGTGCAAATACTAAATGAAGATACAAAAGGGTTGGGATATCAAGATTCTCCACATGACATAAGTGCTCTATTCCCTAAAAAAGAATAAATGCTCACTAATGATGGTAGGATTGTCTTAGATGCTCCTCATGAAAGTGATAAACAAGACAAAGTCATCTCAGCTCCTCGTGTTGTATATCCACCTGGGGAAATTAGTGAATTGAGAAAGCACATAAGGCCTTAACAAATTAGAAAAGTTATAATTTCCTTATCCACCAATTGTAATTGGAAGGGGTTTATAGATACTTCTACACCATAGACTTATTACATTACCACCCATGCGAGAAATTCTAAAACTATATCCTCAAGATGAAAATCTCCTACATTACCATATAACTCTTGGAAATAGTACTGATGATTGTCACACTTTACATTGAATACTTAAACAACTATATATCATAGAAATAGTCCCTTAAAGCATGAATTACGATCCTTGCCACATGTAATAGTTATAGGATCTTAAACATTCTCACTATTACATGTTAAATAATTATTGCAAATCATTTTCTCTGATGCAAGGAGCTCATTCTCATCACCTACCTTGGATCATTCTTTCCTTGCACTAAGTGGGGAGAAGAATTTGATATCCTTCCCCTAGTTCAACACTTGCTCTTGTCCCTTTGGCTAGTTATATATCTTCCATTTATACTAACTGATATTGGGATGTAGACGACCTACTTTAGGTTGAATTGCATGTGACTTACTCGTCTTTTATTTTTCATGTTTCTTTATGTGATTGCATGTGCATAATGTGATCCCCTGTCATGGTTCATTTCAGGTATCTCTCTTTTTGTGCATTCCTCTATATGTACCATTCATTCTTCTAATTGTCATAATCATTTTTCATTTATCTTGTGTTTTCCTTTTGGAGATGACATAAGGCATCAAGACAATTAGGTCTCTTCCATGTTGACCCAAAAGCTTTTCATTTATCTTTTCCATTTGTCTTGTGTTTTCCTTTTGAGGATGACGCAAGTCATCGAGACATTTACATCTCTTCCATGTTGACCCAAAAAGACTTTTCTTTGCTTTTCCTCTCTTTGTGTCATTCTTCAAATTCTATGAGTATTTGGGGAATGATAAAAGTTCCATGCTCTATGGCAATATTGTAGAAAATACATACTAACCCCGAGTCCATAGATTTCTTATATATTTGTGGGGGAAACCCTTCCTTCCTATTTCATTATATAGCTTATTTTGGAAACATATGACTTGGCATAGGGTTTTCTGAGTTAAGCTCTCATGTCTTAGAACAAAATTTTTTCTACTTTAAATAAATTTCTCACAACAATGGCGTAGCAAACACTTTAAAGTGAGGGAATAGATCGATGACATCTTTCGACATAATTCATGGCATGATTTTATTTTTTTCTTGTGATGTGTCCTTTTCTTGGTGGTTTCATTGGGTTTGATTTCCTCCAAGTGTGTACGATCTCCCTTCATGGCATGATGTGAGCCATGCATCTCATAAGTGGCGATATGATATCCTTAACTAGTCCTCTCTTGGAGAAATTAGACACAATGCTACCTAAGAATAAGACCTTATATGAACAAAGAAAAATCCCCTTTAACAAAAACTTACATACATGATATTCAAAAGCAATTACAAAAAGCATTACATTGTGGTGCCTTATCAAACTTGTCAGGAGGATAACTTTAGTATGGTATGAGAGGCTAATATGATTCTCTCATTTACCACCTCATTAGGAAAACTCACCTAGTGGAGAAACTAAGGTTCCACCACCCTAGAGTGAACATATGCATATTTTGGGATAACTCATCTAGGGAATAGACTGAGGTTCCACTACCTCAAAGTGAGTAGCATATGTTATGGACAAATAGCCCTATTCCACATCATGTTGAAATGGTTGCACTTGATCCTTTTGTTTTTCTTTGTTTTTCTCGGCCTTTGATAGGGTATGATTATCTATCTTTATTATTGTTGCAAACTTAAGTTTCTTGAATGTCTACTTTAGTGTGAGTTTGATTTGGGGTCATCCTTTCACTAAAGTAGGGGAAAAATGTAGTAATATAAAAAGTATCCCTTTTCCTTACTTGATTCAGGAATAATTGTCATTGAATTAACCTGTGTCATTTAATTAACCTAATTTTTTGCTAGGTTTAATGTGGTAATGTGTTTTACACATTCACATTGACCTTTGGCCCCTTTTTAATAAGATGTGCCTAGATTTTACCCTATTTATGGTGTTGTAAAGTGTTGTAATGTAAAATTTCACACTTATCTAGGGTCTCATTAATTGATTGTGCTTAATTATAGTTAATTATCCCCTTTAATTCAAATTTAAGCCTTATTTATGACATCTTCTGAAGATCTATCCTAAAACCTAGTGTTCAAATTGTAAAACATTTAATTTAGAAAATTTGAGGTCCTAGAAAATGGTGTTAGGACCCATTCGCCCTAGGTGGTGAATGGGTCCTCCCTCTATAGGAACCCCCTTTCTTTGCATATCTCACATGGTTTTTTTATTTTCTTTCACCCCTCGAAGGCAAGGTCCTGAAAACTTCTTCTAGGAGCCATTCGCCTTAGGTGGGGAATGGGTCCTCCCTTAATAAGGACCCCCTTTTTGAATCTGATTCTGGCGGGATTTTAATAATGTTCATTTCCAGATTTGGTTTCAGCTTGAATTGTTTGAATTTCATGGTTAATCTCTAGATTTAGTATTAAAAAGGGGTTAATTCACATAGTTTCATCCTAGAATTCCAAGCATTCATGCATTATAACAAATTTGAGTTCACAAGAGTTTATAGGAGAAATTCAAAGGAATTTAAAGGAAGATTAGTGAAGTCTTATTGCAGCAATTCAAGATCATTTTGTCATGTCTAAGGCATAATACATTCCTACATGTTCTCAAGAGCTAAGATATTGGATGTAGCATTGAATATACTTGCAAGCATTATTTCACATCCTATTCTAGGATTATGATTTGCATTCTTAATGGCCACTTCATGTTAGAGTACATATTTACATTCCAAGACAATATCCAAAGTATCAACATTGCATATTTCATGTTTCATGCTTCAATTTCATTACCTCATCATTTGGTTTAATTACCTACAAGGGGTTTGAATTAGGAAAACCCCTATTCACTAATAATCAACAAGTTTTTATTCCCTTGAATGTTTGTTTGCAGATTTACAGGTTGAAGATCAAGTGGAGAATAAATTTAGTGAAAAAATACAAAGGTTGTCAAGTTCCAAAGTTGGCCTTCATAGTGCAAGAACACAAAAATGAATCTATAGAAATTATTATAGGTTTTTGAGAGCTCAAAAACGAGGATCTGAGAGTGTAGATATCAAGAAAAATAAACCATATCTTAGTTTCAAAAACCCTAACAAGGACCCATTCACCATTAAAGGCAAATGAGTCCTTTGTTCCCTAAGAACAACCTTCTTGCAGCAACACACACATCAATTTGAGCTCTAAAAACTTCCCTCATAGTTGCTCTAACAATTAGGGTGAGTTTCTGATTGTTATTGGAACCTTATCACACACAAAATCACATAGTATTAGGGTGAAAAGCACAGTGGTTTATCATCTTGATCAATTCATTTTGGTAAACCCTAATTTCCACCTAATTAGGTATGTAACATTTATCCCTTCAAAACTCTCCCTAAAGTTTGTAGGTTCCATTAGTTTTATGTTCAAGCCTCAAAATTCACTTTATGGATCACAATTTCGAGTTTATTTGCTATATTTGATCTTTCTCCAAAATTCCCTATTAAGTCATTTTTGTCAGGACACTTTGTGCTTGAACATGACACTTTGTGCTAGAACAAGACACTTTGTGACTATCTTTGAGATAAGTTTTAAGTGTCCTCTACTAATGCAATTTTCATGAAATAAGGTTTGTTTTATGGCTCTATGTTTAATAAACTTAGATTTTGTCTTACATTTGAGTTTTGAGTTGGTTTTATATTTATTTCCATCTCCCAAAAGTTCATTTTAGTCATATTTATCCATTTTATGCACAAGGGAAATTACAAGATTCCTCTAATAATTCACTCACCCAAGGGTTAAAAGTGGATTTTAACTTGAGGAATCTCATTTCCTAAATGATATAGAAGAATAGTTAAGTTCATTACACTCATTTTTCACTTTCCATTTATAGTAAGTTTGCTGAAATGGCCTAAATTTGGTATACAATCCTATGTGTAGTGAACCCTAACTTATTTTTCTATGTTTAAGGTTTAAAGTAGTCCCTAATGATCAATCTCCATTTGGAGTCATTTCCTTAATCCTTCTAAGCTTGTCAAGCTGTGTCTCTTGGATTTCTCCTATCTTTGAATTTCTCATATAATCAGTGTTTCAGAGATTTCACACTGGCTTGAAATCCTTGAGGTTTTTCTTTTTTGTGTATTTCATGTATGTAAAAAACTTTAAAACTTATGATGTCTTTTAGATTTCATTCTTCTACGAAATCCCTGAAGCTTCCACAAAAAGTTGTTCAAGTGGCATAGTTTTAATGCATTTGATATGATGTGACATTGTGTTAGTATAATATTAATAGTGGATATGAGGGTTAACAAAACCATCATTTGGATTCCATTTTTCCCATCTATGCATTTTTTAAGGTTCATTCAAGAGGATTTGAGTTAACAATATAGGCTAGAGCATAATCTTCTCACTTTGAACATGTGTGGCTGATTTTAGGCATGGATTGGGGGCATTTAGTGGTTGGTTTGTAATTTTCTCATCCATTTCATCAAGTTTGATGGTTAGTTAAATTCCCTCCCACTAGTTTATATTCACAAACATTTTCATTCAATAGTATTATACATGATTTCAATGTAGGGTTTTGGTTTGGGTTGTGCCTCAAACAAGATTTATTATTTGTGCATGATGCATTTTATGAAGTCACTATGTCAATTAAACCTTCCTTTTTTCCTAGAACTTGTGCTTGGCACATTTAAAAGGTGAAAATCATGGGTTTTGTGGGTTCATTTCAGTGTATTCCCACTCATTTTTCTACAACATTACTATGATCTAGTATATATATGCTTTGTGTTGGCTTGGGGTCCTCAGTTTTGACCTAGGTTGTGGGGTTGTGGTAGCATTTTGACACACTTTGTGTGGTTTGAAGGCTTAGATTAGATCAAACCCTTGCTTTTGGTTTGTCCTTGCTAAACTATGGGATAGGGTTTGGAATTGATCGTGGTTTGAGTTGGTTTGGTGAGGGTTGACTATAGTTCCCTTCATGATGGCATTTGAAACTCTAGGATAGTTCATGAACTTTGGTGAAGTTGGAGTCATTAGCTTGTGTGTGTGAGCATGATCATGAACTAAGCTAAACATGATTGAATTAACACAACTAAACCAAGTATTTATCTAATTAAGGCATGATCGCAATGAAATTATTGAAATATTAAAATAAGAAGCCATTAAAATATCAAATATCGGTGAAATTCTTGAAAAGGAAACATAATTAATACAAAATACCTCATCCCATTAGGGGATTAGTATTGAATTAATGTGTAATGTTAGCCCTTTCCCAATCCATTGATTGAAACAAGCTGGAAGATGGATGCTCCAATGGAGAATTGATGAAAATTGATGCTAAATTACTAAAAGGGATGCAAATTGATTAAATTCTCATAAGAATTGCTCTAAAAATGACATAATGTAGATGCTCTAAATGAATGTGGATTAATTTCTCAAGAAATGGAGGCTATTTATAGGAAAATTAAGTGAGTCAATGGACAAAATCAATTTTCTTAATCAATAGATCCAAATTAATGAGAAGAATTGGCATGGATCAAGGATTCAATCCATGGAGAGGAGTGAATAATCACATGGACTAATGTACAATTAAAAAATTGTTGAAATTGATTTGAAGAAACACAAATCCTTGAGTTTAGGAGGAATATGCAAGATATTTCCATGTTGGAGGGAAATAGTTTGAATTTGAATTGGAGGAATATTCTTGAGAATATTCCTATGCAAGTGGGAGAAATTGGACAGATGAAAGAAACTAGCCAATTAAATAATTAGAATATTATTTAATTATGCATGATGGGAGAGTAAAAATATTTAATTAAATAATTTACTCATTTAATTAAAAAGAGGGAATTAATGGCATTTAATTAAATAATTTAGATTATTTAATCAAATGAGAGGACTTGGGGAATTTAATTAAATAATTCACATTTTTTAATCAAATTGGATGAAAATTAATATACAAAGAGTGAATTAACCTAATAATGTTGATTATCTAAATAATAGAAGAAAAATGGCGAATTCAATTAAAAAAATATGATTATTTAATTAAATAACCGAAAAGGAGTCTTATCGTCATGAAAAATGATGTTAATAATCAAATTTGAATGCAAGATATTGATTAGGAAAATTTTAACAGTCTACATTTTTTGCCTCTTTGAATCGAGGTATTGGTTTCCTTTGTTCCAAGACTGGTGCTTTTCCGATCAACATTGTGTTGGTGTTTTTTACACCACACCCTCATAATTCTCTAAAGGGTAGCCAACCCCTATAGTCAAGAATCCTCAAGATGAGTGGCCAACATAATGAGTAAAGGACTCTGAGGTCCTTACTCCTTCACTTTAGGATTTTTGAGACCTAGGAGAGTGTTCCTTATTGTGTTTATTATGATCTATTTGATGGAGAGCACTTCTATGCACAAATTAGTTCCTACTATTTGCAAATGAATTAAATTCTCCAAAGATTTGGTTGACCTTTTAGCAAATAACAATCAATCTACCAAGAAGAAGGGGATACTTCGAATTCATGTTTCATAATTGAAAAAAAATTAAATGAGTTTTGTTCTCATTTTAAATCAACAGTTAGGCATATCACCAATTCATTTAATTCTAAGGATTATTAACAATTAGACCAGTGCTTCATCAATCAGGAATACATGGTCAAATATACAATAACTAGTAATACACAACCTATTTAACTTAGATAATGGAGGACTATTTTCATAATGATTTGCAATCTGAAAAACTCACAATGCTTAAAATGTAACTTCTTATAAGATCCCATGCAAATTCTTACATATTCATGACCCTCTTCAAGCATTTAATTAACTCTTTGACTCAAAGCACAAACAAGGACACACATTCAATTGAACATTTGAAGATAAATGAGAATACCCTTGATATTTTCATTCATAACTTGCAAAAATTTACAAGAGGAGAGTATGTGTTTTAAAAATAAGATTTGTTTTGATATCTATAGCTTATATAAAACTAATTGAATATTGCTACATAAAAGACTTATACCAAAGACAACTCTGATGTTCTATTCATTAAGCTTCCTACAATATCTTCTCCAATGCTTAACTTCTACCTAGACTATTTACTAGACTCAAAATAGAACTCCCTTGTAATGAGCCTTGAAATCCCTTTTATAGATCAAGGGAGAAAAAAGCATCGAGCTCATTATAGTTACATTTTGAATGCATTTCATTTCGAAACACATTTTAATTTCACTTCAAAAATTCCCGAATGTTTTCTTGTAATCATTTGTTGAATAGGGGAAACATAATTCATAACATTTTGACCAAAAAGGAGCTAGTCAATGTCGCAAAAATTTACCTTTAATGGAAGACAAGCCCTTTACATTCTATTCCCGCATTGAACCAAAAATTTTCCATCATATTAACTCAAGACATTCTTAGTTAGTATAAAAGACAAAAACTCTCATATGTAGAGAGTGTAAGGAAAGCTACCACAACAATATTGATATGATAACACCAAAACTTAAGACCTACACACCATCTCCTTTAACTAGAACCAAAACTAGCACCATAATCAAAACCAAAGTACACACGCCCATTTTGTGTCTTGGCAAAGGCTGGGGAAGAGACCACCACTTCTTCATCTTTAGCATCCTTACCAGTAGCATAATAGGTATTACCAATGGGTGTCTTCACTGAAATTAGGGCTATGTCTTCTACGTCCTCCTCTAAGTCTACCAATTCATTTAAAACCATGAGGTATTAGCGATAACTTGAGTCTGTCTCCATTTCACTATCTGAGGGGCTATCAGTGATGTCAGTTGGAGAATTATACCATCCCAAAGTAGCTCGGCCATACCTTATATTCCTTATTATCCCTCTTACGAAACCTGTAAGATCTTTCCCTTTTGTCTCTATTGTATCTTGAGACACAAGTTGATTCCTTAGTGTGTAGTTGCTTCTCACAACAACTGGTGTAGACCTTTTTACCACAAGCCTCCTTCTTACATTCTTCTATTAGATTTGCAACAATTTTTGGTATGCTCAAATTGTTTCCCAAAATTTTATTGTGAGATTCTCGAACCTTGAGTCATGGAGACCTTTGCGTAGGTAATGCAAAAGCAACATGCTTACTCATCTTCTTTGAAAATTTATCTTCACAAACACAGATCACACCACTTATGAATACAAAAATTTTAACTCTCAACTACAATGGTGAAGAGAAAGGCCATCAACCTTCATTTAATAAGAAAATTAGGTGTGCTAATCAGCAATGCTTGGTGAAAACCACACGAGCGAGTAGGTGATTGACCACTAGCCTCCATATCACCACCGTTAATTACGTAGGTACATAAAAATCTATATATCATTCTCAATGATGATAGGAAATTAATTCCTCACACACACGAGGATGAAATTGATCACTCCTATAGAGTTCATGCCATGAATGCTCTCTCTTCACTGAGAAAAATGACTATCACATTCATATTTTTTGATTTTGAATGTTGGACTATGATTTCCCAATGAGATGGAGAATTAAATAGCCTAGATTGAGATAACTGGGCTTGAATTCCCAAAACCATGGCTTGCCAATTTCTAGCCAATGAAAACTTGCTGACTGCGAGCCACATCATTCCATCCACAGGCTCTGCCATACTCTTCATAGCTATCGAGGAGTCCATGCATCCTTCAATCGCGTACCTCACAATTTTCCAATAGGCATTAATTAAATGTTGTGAGGCATACAATGGATGGCTTAGATTTAATGCTCATGCTACACGATAGTCGCCAATCTCAAAACCACTGATCATTGGGTGTTTGGACATAAACTGGGCCCCACAATGGCAAGGACACATGTTGATCAATCACAAACCTTGCAGAATCTTTGAAGACCATCATTTAACTCCTGCGAAGTGTGCAATCAACGGTTGTGATCCAATCTTCATATCCAACAAGCAGGATTTCTCCACATGCCAACAAGGTTAGTCTTTAAGCAGGGCCATGAATAGGCCAAGGAGATTATGACCCTCAGGAAAAATACTTATAACATAAATCTTCTGCTAAAATATTTCACCCAACCCTTGGGAAATTATAAAAGGAAAATAGCATGGGGTGACTGATGGACCTAAACAAAGGGGGCTGATAATAACACGCATTCACTAGCCTTAGTTGTAACTTATGCGACCAGCGATTGGATAAAATAGGTCAACAAAAAATTAAAATTACAAAGTGTTTTTGATAAAAGTTGTAAGGTAAGGGTTTCTAGATCACACCCCTAATCTACCCTATTTGCACAAAGGCTCACAATCATATCCAAGTCATAATTTTCTCAAATTTTTGTTGAAATTTTGGAAGTTCTATCAGTGGTTCATGCTTGGGGACACATACCCCTAGTGGGTACGGCAAGAATCTGAATCTTAGGTTGAAGCAGACTAACAAGGAAGCACAAAAACCTAGTAGCTTACCCGCACAAGGAAAGCAGACACAATGAAAAACAACACACCATAAATATATACATTATTTACAAAGTTATACAATGTAATATATCTTCTCTCAAAAGCTTCTTTCATTCAACTGGATTCAACCTTCAAATTGGAGGCTTTTTTCCCCCAAAATCCAAGGACTAATTATTTCCTCTGTCAAAAACTTTACCCTATGCTACTTGTAATGGATCAAAATGTGTATTAAGCATTTTCAAATAATCAACATCATCATAGTTGACACCATCAATCCCATATACTATAAAACTACACAGTTCACTAACCTATTCCACCATAGGCTTACCTAATTGAATTGGAAAAGTTAAACATTCATATTCCACTAGATCATGAACTTTGACACCACATTCAATTTGCGTATCAAACATGAATTCTTCATAGATACTTTGTTGCATGTTGGCCCAATATTCCCCTGATGTATCAGAAAGAGAAGATACATACTCAAGAACATCTTCATCCCACTTTACATGAGTGTTATCCTCATCGGATGAAAACAAATCCATAATAATGCCAAGAAGATAAGGGGAATCAATGAAGAATTCCACTACACATTCATATTGATTAAGATCATACCCCATGTTATCTGCATCATTTGAATGCCATACACATGAACCAAATTGTCTTTCATTGTTATTGGGCAATATAATTAACCCATGATCCTTGTATGTATCATGATGCATAACTTGGTTATTCAATACTCCACCTCTCTTTTCATTAATGCACACATTTTCTTTCTCTTTTATAACTGAACTCTCCAACTCTGCCTAACACAAACATCCATAATTGGCAAGGATATTGACATTTCTATCAACACCTTCACAATATTCAACATTGGGTTCAAAACCCACACTTTGGATATTAACACTCTTGTTTTCATATTCTTCACCACTCACTCTAGTAACATGATTCATTGATGAAAAACCAAAATCTCCTTTCCAATATCCTTCGGGTGCAATTTGTTCATCCCCTGGTGAACAATTAATATAATAGATATTTGCACCCTTGTATCCCTCATATGTCTGCAACACTTTTGGATCATTATTGTAAGGGGAAGTACATTCTTGGGAGATGGATTCAAAAAATTTAAAATCCTCATGATCCTTTAGTCTCATTTTAAACATTAGTACCAAATGTAAATGATTCATAAGCACCTTCACCAAAAAAATTGTCAGTGTACTCCTCTACTTGCTCACAACTATTTCTTAACCATACGTCAAATGTATCACTAGAGTTCTCAAAAAGTTGATTATCTCTACACCAATAAAGTTCCTTACTTTTGTTAACTAGTGGGGATGGGGGCTCATAAAATAGAGGATTATCCATTATCTTCACTAATGTCATGGAAACTTATTCCTTCTTAGCATGATCATCTAAATCTTGCAACTCATCATCATAATAAAAATCATTGTAATCAATTGAAGAGTGTATAGAATCACTCTCAACCTCTTCATTTTTAGTTGACAAGATTACTTCACATTTTAGAAATTCTTCACAAGAAACAAATTTTTTATCCTCACAAACAAAAATTCTCTTTGTTATCAACATATCTCCTTGAAGGAATGGAATCACTCTCCATTTCATGAGGGTAGTCATACTGAATAGAGGAATGATATGATTCAATGCTATCACAACTACCACAACATCAAAACCCACCAATACTAATACTACACTTAGGTTCGTCAAGCTGAATTTCTGAACCTTCATTTTAAATTCCTTGATCATTCGTCAATGACAAAGCATCATCATCATTAGCACCACTATTATTGATAAAATCATGCGACAGGATAATATCGTGTATGTCTTCTAGTCCTGCCTCATTCAAGAATTCCCAAGGAAGCAAGTCAAACACATCCCTTCTATTTTCATTTTTTGTATCTTTATTTTCATCACTACTATAACGATCTACATATATGCCATTTTTAAACTAATTGCAATCATTAAATTCTCCCACACAAGAAGATAGGTATTCATGTTCTAATACACTCTCTCCACTTGTTTGCATTATTTTTTGAGACTCCTCCACAAGGAAACCACCACTAACATTCTAAGGTGTTAGGACTATCAAATTTTGCAGATTTGAAGTGCCCATATTGAAAAATTTTCCTTTGCGCACGCAGAATTGAACCTAAGAAATATTCCTAAGTGACCTACTTTGGAGGGTCATAATTCAGAGCTAGTTGATTTTCATACAAAACCCCTTTGTGGACACACTCATGTGACATATTTGAGTAGGAATGTAAATTTTCAGCTCCTCATGATGATTTTTAACAGTGTTTTGAAAAGCGAAGTTGGAGGGTTTTGACACTTTTCTACTATTTATGAACTCTCAGTTCTACAGTGGCCTCTCGTTTGAGCTTGTATTTCACAACTAGATGATTGTCATGATGAAAGGATTGCTGATCTCCATTCTCCCTACATTCATGTACTCCCCTATCCAGTTTTAGAGCCTCATGATATGATTTGATATTTTTACTAGGCCAAAAGCAAATGCAATTTGTTCAGTTTTGCACCTGCATTTCCTAAGACTTTTCAAGGTCAACTTTGACCCCTAATATCTCATGAAGAACAATGATTGAAGAAAATACTTCTTGCACAAATTATCAATGTACCTAAATGATCTTATGTTTCTAGTGGAAACCTCTCAAAAGTTGATTTGATATTTTTTCCAAATGGTGACTTGGTGAGCTTTAATTGGTTTTGAACAAGTGCAATTGTAGAAAAGTCTGACTGAGCAACTTTGACGTTGAATATCTTTCACCTCATGATCTATTTTACTGATCCATTTGTTGCATTGCATTCTTGGGTCAAATTTCTACATGTCTATTCAATTTCGCGCCTCTAGGATAAGTTTTGGTGGGGTATTTAATTGCTTTCTGATCGTGACATGGCCAAAAATGGTGTTTTAGAAAGTGTCAAATTTTGAAAATATAATGACAACCCATTTAGTTTTTTGGTTTGAAATGTCTACAGATCCATTATCATCATGATTGGAGGTCATATGATGCATTATTTTAATGAAATTTTATTGCGACAAACACGTCCCAAGGGCTAGTTTACAAAGGAGGTACTTGAATTTTAAGGGCTACGATAAATTTGAGGAAATGGGTTTTCTCTAAATTATTGATGATCCCCCTATGAAAATTTGTGTGGCTCCAAGTGTCCCAGTTTTCCCATAGTGAATTTTCTCCAAATGGCTCGCAGGTGTTATATTAGAAGTCACAAATTTCTTATGTTTCAAATGTTCATATTTAAAATATTGTGCAAGGATAAAAGAGGCATTTAAGACAAACATAAAGTGAAATTTCAAAAAAAAATAATCAAAGAAAGTTTAATTCTTGCTTCTGATTGGTCCACGCCTTTCACAGCTAGAGGGGAAAATCCATCACGAGTGGCTATTTTGATTTGTTTGTCCCATTTGATATGCTGGTTTTAATTGCGTAAGGACTGTTTTGTGTTTGCAATGAAAATGTACCAAATTTTTTTGAGGAATTTCTAATATGCACTTGTTGTGAAGAGCATCAAACCTGTGGGAGTTGTCCTAATCCCTAGATGAGTAAATTCAAAACTGCGATGAGCAAATTTGTTTTTGTACAGAAGGATTCTACACTTGTAGAGGAAGTGTGATCGATTCCAAAAAAAGATATAAAGGTCATGGAAAATCCTAACCTTGGAATTGGACATTCCAATAGGTGACTAACATCTTCTTATGGTCATTCATTTACATTGTCAAACCAGGGAACATATACTTGAAATGGAGTGGCACTATATGTGCACTAAGAACCAGTTTCAGTCATAATTTATCAGAAATAAATGCTTGGAAGGGATTCTACTTATGCTGCAGGAATGTAATGTAAAGTCTTCTTAACTTAAGCATAACTTAATCAAAGCATAAATCATGACAATTGTTGCTAAGAAACAAACTATGAACTAGCCTTATGCTGCAGGAACAAACAGAGGGATGGATTCCCGATGCTGCAGGAACAATATAAGACTGAGTTTGCATTGAAACTTCAAGAATGAAATCTAACTTATAATCAACAGAAGATAAATAACTAACTAACTACAGATACTCACTAAGTGGGCCTCCTTAGCAAGCATCAACCAGTTATGCAAGAATTGAACTCAAAAATTCATTAGCTTTTATTCATAAACTTGGAATCATATACATTGATTGCTCTGCTTACAAGAAAACTAACACAAAACACTGTCTCTCATTATAATACTAACTTTTACACCTTTGTTGCTCACTCACGCAGGAGGAGAACTTATTTATATTAGAAAATCAACTAACTACCTAACTCAAACAGAAAAAGATGTGGACATAAGTGCATCCAAAAACCAAGAAATAGACTTATCATAAATGAAGACATATCTGTTCAAAACGATTCAAAGAGAATTTAGTATTCCACTCTTCCTAGATTAATGATCATTTAGATTTCCTCCCAACGACCCGGTTAGAGAGTCTTTGCTGGAAAAACTTCCTCGATGCCATGCTGGAAATGGACTTTACTACAAGGCCGAGATCCGCTGCGCTTGACTCGTTCATGCTCCCTTCAACAACCTACGATGCAAATGGCAATAGAAGCGAAAGAAAGCACGCGTGGAAAATAACACGATACATTCATTAATCTCATATTAAATCCATTTCATTATCCAAAAACCACATGCATTATATTAGTCATTCGGGAGGTCAAATAGGGCAATTAATACAAACACATTAAGCTGCAGGAATATAGGAATGTATTGCTATAGGATACTACCTGTTGTTAGATAAAAATTCTTTAATCAAAGAGTTAAAACAACCATTAGCAATAAGAGTAAGGGTATTAAAAATACATCATAATATTCAAATTATGAGCATATTTCAAGCTCATCAAAGTGCATCAATTTTTCTTGAAGAATTATGTGTTGCCATAGTTGAAGAAGACAAAGAGCAAAAAATGGATTTAGGATAAACCTTGCAAGCCTCACAACAATAAATATTTTTTAAAAATCCTTCATTTCTTTTGAAAGGAAAAACATTTTTTTTTTAAATGGAGGACGTGAATCAAATCATCACTATTGATCATGGACCTCACGAGAGTAGAAGTGACGCCAACCAAAGACCCATGTAGTGTGCAAGGTTGAGAGAAGGAAGAGAATGGTAAGCTCGACTTAAAGTATAGTGTGGAAAATATTTTAGCATGCCCCATAGTATTATATTTAGAGTGCCTTCATTTTAAAATAATGCATTTTAAGGAGTGAGGTAAAATTTGTAGCTCGATAAAACATTTAGAGGCCTCTACCTTTTTGAAGAACAAGGATAATGTTACTAGAAAATAAAGGTGAATGGGAGATGAAATGAATGATTTTTCATAGGGCAGTTGATTTTTAATTAAAGGTGAAAATTAAAGGGGAATGGGTAAAGTGTTTTACCCAATGCAAATTTGATTGGCCTTCATTGATTAAAAAACAAACATTTAAGTGTAAAACAAAAAGTGAAAGGAAAGGTATTTTTAATGGAGGTATAAAGTAAAACATGGGTAAGTTTTATTTTCCCATGATATTTTCACCAGTAAAATGAGAGTTTAAATATTGTTGTGTGCATTTTTTAAGAAGAATTTCCAAGGAGATTTTATATAGAAAAATATTTTAAATGAAGTGTTTAAACTATTATGTGCACAGGAAAAGGGCACACATGAAAATATTTTGTAGCACAGGCTGAATATTTAAAAATGTAGAGTGAGAATACTTTACTGGTTGAAGGTAAAGTGTAAACTGAAGGTGCAAGGTGCAGTAAAAAGAGCAAAGTCATGAAGGAGTGTGATTTTTTTGTTGCACATGTGTTTTCAAAGAGCAAAGAGCAGAGGCACAATTTGTTACTTCTATTGAGAGAGATGAGAGAAGCTTTTCCAAATTGAGGAAGGAAGTTGCCAAGTGTCATCATCAGATTTATTTTCTTGCTTCTTCTATTTCTTTTTATTCTCATTCTTCTCTCATTGTAAAGGGTTCTGAATTTCTCTATAGGTTGGGTAGATAGAGAAATGTTGAGTCTGAGTCATGAATTGAGTCTGTAAGCAATAATTGTTTATTTCATGAGTAAATATCAGTTAGTTTGTGCAAGCAAAGGATGAATTTCATCAAATTATCTCCAAATTTGTACACATTTGGTCATATGAATTCAATAATACAAAGTATTTAGAATTTGTCATCTCAATTTCCCTAAGATTGTGTTATTTTTTCATGGTTCTATTTCAAAGAAATGGTTAAATTAGTCTAAGCAAATAATTGTGATTTCAAGTGTGTAGGTTGGATCTATAAGAAGAATTTGATTGATAACAGGAGTGGATTTGTTGGTGTAATGCATTAGTAGTTTGAATCCACTAGTTTAAGTCTATTTGTTGATGAAATTCATTCAACTATTAAATCATTTTAAATCCTTGTTGTTTGGTTGAGGTTAGGTGTAGGATTTTGTTTCCCAATTTGTTGAGTGCGTGTTGAGATAACAAGAATTTAGCTAGATTTGAAGTTCTCAGTACTTTCTTTGGTATAATTGAATTGGGAATTATCTGCTATAAAAAGCAATGTCTATGTGTAATTGAGTTAAGTCTTTAGGCATTGTAAAGGGAGACCCACCTTGGTCCTGCAAAGCCAAAAGTGTAGGAGATTTCAGTCTTTGACTAAATCTTGTTAGTTGGCCAAATCTCTCTTTGAGTCTGAGAATAAGAAATTGGATAATCTTTAGGACTCATTGGATTGGTTTGATTTGGAACACCAACATGAGGCATCAATTGTGATATATAATTACACCTAACTCCCTCTACAAGTTTTATCTAGTCAATCATTTGGCTTAAACACTAAGGTTTCAAATCCTTTGGTAGGGTACTCAATCCTAAATGATACATCTCACAAAATAGATCAATGAAAATTGAGTCTTCTGGTCTGGCGCTTTTAGGTACTTCCAACAGAGTATCCACAAATCTGGATAATAGATCATAAGGTGATTCCTCCTGATACCTTTTCATTTCATATAATCTCTTAGTTGAAGATACTTGATCAACTTCGCTTTGATCTTGTAAACATTTCACTTCAGGCTTACTATGATACTCATATTGTGGTGATGGAGAAATCAGAACAATAGATTCCTTTTCATCTTGATATAAATCTCTACTTATTGATCCACTAGTTCTATTTGCATAAAATGTACTAGGATGACCTACATTGGTGGTTGAATATCCCTTCATCATTGAATATTTCGAATTGTTTTCAATATCTATAGCAATTTGATATGCTTGATGCAATGTTGTGGGATCTTTATCCCTTAATAGGTAGCTCATCACCTTATAAAATGCACCCAAGTACACAACTAGACACTTTGCATCATTTGTTCTTATGCTTTCAGGGATCTCTCTTATAATCTTTGAAAATATGAGATTGAAAGAAGGAACTAGCTCATCCTCTTCTTTCTCCATACTCATGAATTTTTGTCTAATTAGGATTGGATCAATCCTTTCACAAAACTACTCCATGAACATTACTTTAAACTCATCCCATAAATGTATGGAAGATGCTGGTAAATAGGAGAACTAGTCTCTTGCATCTCCTTTTAAATACTGAAAAAACAATATCATGACAACATATTCAAAATCTAATTTATAATCACCCATCACATCCATAAACTCTTGCAAATGTTTGCTTGCTGACTTAGACATTTCACCATTAAATTTTTGGTACCCTATCTTTGATCTTAGGTGGTAGAACATTTGGGTAACCACAAATGTTACTAAAATTTATAGCCCTATACCGTTTGGTACTAAAATTTCCTTGATGTGACAAGGGTTGTCCATTACACATCAGTATATTTGGGTCCTTATCAGGATGTATAGATTGATAATGCATTTTCTCACACTTTTACAAAACTTCTCAGATCTACCTTATAATTGCAAAAGGCAACTCAAATTCCCTCTAACATTATGACCTTAAGCCTTTATAATGCAAACTTCATATATATCTTTCTTAAGATCTTGAAATATAACACACTTCTTCATGATAATGCATGAACTTAAATTTACATTTTAAAAGCATGCTAAATTACCACTATTATCCCCTCATTTAGTGCTATTTCACCTAATAAGGAATAGTTTACATCTTAAGTATTGAAGACTTCTCATAATTTTCTTTCAAATGTAATAATGCTTTCTTTAGATTTATTAGAATACCAAAAGACTTGTAGTAGTAGTTTCTTCCTGACTGCAAATTCTACAAATCTGGAAATCTTCTTCACATCTTTAACAAGTTCCTAAGATAGAGTCACCACCTCTTTTCATAGAGGAGTTAACTTCAAACAATATGAAGTCATTTCAAGAGTAAATATTGTTTTGGGTTTTCTCCAACAATGGAGTCAATCTCAAATCCTTAGATCTTTGCTGCAATCAAATCTTTTTCAAGTCCAAGAACAGCTCAATTATCTGAACATGTTCAGATCCATCAAACAATTGACTCTATGCAAATGGATATTTCTATGCTTCTCCCTAGTAGAGTTGCATTTTGTTGGTTTTTTTTCCAGCACACCCTTGGAATTCTCTAAAGGATAGCCAACCCCTATGGTCAAGAATCCTTAAGATGAGTGGCCAAAATAATGAATAAAGGACTCTGAGGTCTTTACTCCTTCATGTTAGGCTCTATGAAACCTGTTCCTTATTGTGTTAACTAAGATATATTTCATGGAGAACACTTTTATGCACAAATTAGTTCCTACTATTTGCAAATGAATGAAATTCACTAAAGATTTGGTTTACCTTTTAGTAAATAACTATCAATCTGCGAGGAACAAGGGGATAATTCAAATTCATGTTTCATAATTGAAAGATTTTTAAATGATTTTTGTTCTCATTTTAAATACATATTCAAGCATATCCCCAATTCATTTAATTGTAAGGATTCTTACCAATTAGTCCATTGCTTCATCAATTAGGCATACGGGGTCAAATATGCAATAACTAGTAATACACAAGCTATTTAACTCAGACTATGGTGGACTATTTTCATAATGCTTTGAAATATGAAAACTCACAATTCCTAAAATGTAACTTCTTATCAGATCCTATGCAAATTCTTACAAATCCATGACCCTCTTCAAGCATTTAATTAACTCTCAAATTCAAAGCACAAACAAGGACACACATTCATTTAAACATTTGAAGATAAACAAGAATACCATTGATATTTTTGTTTATAACATGCAAAAAAATTCAAGAGTAATGTATGCATTTCAAAAATAAGATTTGTTTCGATATATGTAGCTTATATAAAGCTAATTCAAGATTACTATATACAAGACTTATACCGAAGACAATTCTACTACTCTATTCATTAAGCTTCCTACAGTATCTTCTTCCAGTCATTAACTTCTACCCAAACTATTCACTATAATCAAAATTGAACCCCCTTATAATGAACCTTGAAATCCTTTTTATAGATCAAGGGAGCAACAAACATCAAGCTCATTATAGCTACATTTTGAATGCATTTGATTTCAACACACATTTCAATTTCACTTTAAAAATCCCTAAATGGTTGCCTGTAATTATTTTCTGAATAGGGAAAACAAAATTCATAGAATTCCCACCAAAATGGAGCCAGCCAATGTCACCAAAATTTACCTTTAATGGAAAACAAGCCCTTTACATTCTATTCCCGCATAAAAAAAAAAGTTTTCAATCATACTAACTCAAGGCATTCTTAGTTAGTATAAAAGAAAAAAATATCATATGTAGAGAGTGTAAAAAAAGCCACCATAACAATATTGATATCCTAACACAAAAATTTAAGGCACACACACCATCTCCTTTAACTAGAACTAGAACCAACACTAGAACCAGAACCACAACACACACACCCACTTCATGTCTTGGTAGGGGTCAGGGAAGATACCACCACTTCATCTTTAGCATCGTTACCAATAGTAGAATAGGTATGCCCAGTGGGTGTCTTCACTGAAAATGGGGCTATGACTACCACCTCTTCCTTTGAGTCTTCCAATTCATTCAAAACCATGACGTATGAATGATAACTTGAGTCCTTCTCCATTTCACTATCCCAGGGGTTGTCAGTGATGTCAATTGGAGAATTATGCCATCCTAAATTAGCTCAGCCATACCTTATCTTCCTTCTTATCCCTCTTACGAACCCTACAAACTCTTTTCCTTTAGTCTCTATTGTATCTTGAGACACAAGTCGATTCCTTCGCATGTAGTTGCTTCTCACAACAACTGGTGTAGACCTTTTACCACGGGCCTCCTTACATTCTTCCATTAGAGTTGCAACAATTTATGGTATGCTCTTTTCATTCCCTAGAATGTTACTGTGAGATTCCTAAACTGTGAGTCATAGAGACCTCCACATAGGTAGCATAGAAGAAGCAGGCATACTCACCTTCTCTAAAAATGTAGCTTCAAGAACACAAATCACAACACTTGTAAATATAGAAATTCAAACTCTCAACTACAATGGTGAACCGAAAGGCCATCAACCTTCATTTAATAAGAAAATTAGAAATGTTAATCATCAATGCTTGATGAAAGTTGCATGAGCGAGTAGGTCATCGACCACTGGCATCCATATCACCACCATTAATTACCTAGGTACATAAAATCCCATGTATGATTCTCAATGATGATAGGAAATTAATTCCTCACACGTACCAGGATCAAATTAATCACTCTTGTAGGGTTCATGCCATTAATTCTCTCTTCATAGAGAAAAAATGACTATCACATTCATATTTTTTGGTTTTGAATATTGTACTTTGATTTCCCAATGAGATGGAGAATCAAACAACCCAGATTGAGTCAATCAGGTTTGAATTCCTGAAACCATGGCTTTCCAATTTTTGGCCAATGAAAACTTGCTGACTAGGAGCCACACCATTACATCATTCAATCACGTACCTTGCAAGTTTTTGGTGGGAATTAACTAAATGTCACGAGGTGTACGATGGATGGCTAAGATTTAACTATCATGCTACATGATAGATTTCGATCTCAAAACCACTGACCATCAGGTGTTTGGACATAAACTGGGCCCCACCATGGCAAGGACATGCACCAATCAATCATGGACCTCGTGACTTCTTTGAAGACCATCATTTAACTCCTATGAAATGTGCGATGAACGGTTGTGATCTAATCCTCATATCCAATGGGCGAGATTTCTGCACATGCCAAAAGGGTTAGTCTTAAAGTGGGGCCATGACTAGGCCAACGAGATTATGACCCTCATGAAAAAGACTTATAACATAATTCTTTTGCTAAAATATTTCACCCGACCCCAGGAAAATTTTAAAAGGTAAACGACATGGGGTGACCAACGGACCTAGAAAAAGGGGGCTAGGAATAACATGCATTCACTAGCCTTAGTTGTAATTTATGTGACCAGTGACCAGATAAAATAGGTCAATGCAAAATTAAAATGCCAAAGGGTTTATGATAAAATTTGTAAGGTAAGGGTTTCTAGATCACACCCCTAATCCACCCTATTTGCACAAAGGCTTAGAATCATGATCCAAGTTATAATTTTCTCAAAATTTTGTAGAAATTTTGGAAGCTCTATCACACTGCAACTCAAATAAAAAATTTAAAAATTCATGATTTTCAAATGCCCCACTATGCCCCAATGGAAGGAATTTATGCTTGTATATTGCCCCCTCAAGAGATCAAGTAAAAGTTTTGATTTTTAGGTTGAGATTGTGACAAAAATAAAATATAGGTTCAACTATGAAAAGGACACATAAATACATCTTTAGAAAGATCAGATGTTTGATGTAGACAAATTTTATGATGTATAAGCAATCATTAGCCATGGGTAGCCGCATGTATATTTTTGATATATATGGAAAAGATTTGATACATGGATAGAATGGTTAGCAAAGATAGAAGAATAAGAAGAATACGATGGATAGAGGTAGAATAATGAAATGGATATGGATTAACCATTGTTTTGAGATTGATTCAGAAGTCCAACAAGATTATGATTATTTGAGACTTTATTGGATATGGTGATGAGAAAGATGATATGACTTGCTTATAGGATTGGGATAAATTCATCATATCATTCCTTATTTTTGATATAGCAAATAAACATGATGCATCAAGGTACTGATAACCAGGATGACACTATATCTAATGTGATGGACTCTAACTCTACAAATAGATAGGAGTATTCATTTTTTATCAAAGGTTGAAGGTGATGATCAATTTATTATGGATGAAAGATTATTACAGATGAAAGAAAAATTGGATGGGTGTTTTTTCCAAATATTTTAATTTTTTGATGTTTTGAAATGTTCTGAGCTTGTTTTTGTTTTATAATTTTGTGTGAATGTTTAATTTTTCGAGTTATTTGAGATTGTTTCCCTACAGGTTTTGAACATTTTGAGATGTTTTGTTTTTTTTTATATTTTCCAAATGTTTTTTAAAAAATTTCAAGGTTAGACCAAGACCTAAGGGGAAACTAACCTAACACCTCAAGGGCTCATCGATGTCGCCTTTCCTACATTATAGATGTGATAGACTATAACCAATAACCATTTATTTATGTACATATGAACATTGATATATTTTTAGTTTATTGTGACAGATTCCTAAAGACTAACCTAATGTCTTTGGTGCTCATTGATGATGGCCTTGCCTACGTTCATGCTCAAAGACAATGCAGTTTGACTAACTCTAACCAATAACCATTTATTGATGACATATGAACATTGATGTATTTCTAGTTTATTGGGACAGACTCCTAAAGACTAACATAATGCCTCGTGGTTTCATTGACGATGACTTTTCCTATGTTCATGCTCAAAGACAATGTAGTTTGACAAGTGATTTTTTCTTACTTTTTAGTTTTTTAGATCTATTTATGGGTTATGATGGTGATTTTGATTCTTTTTTTATTTTTGAGATGATTTGAATGTTTTTGGATTTTTACCTTACAAATTTTTGAATGTTTTTGGATTTTGACTATACCAATTTTTGGATGTTTCTTGATTTTGACTATACAAATGCTTTGGATGTTTTTGGATTTTGAATATACAAACTTTTTAGATGTTTTGGATTTTGACTATACGAATATGTTGGATTTTTTTGGATTTTCGCTATACAAATATTTTGGATCTTTTTAGATTTTGTGATATTTTACACCTATTTTTGGATTTTGCGAGATTTTACACTTGTTTTAGGATTTTGTGAGATTTTATGAATAACCTTAAGGGAATATATAATAACTTGATTTGATGCAAGTATAGGAAAATGCCCCCAATGTCTAGAAATGTTTCAGATTTCATCAGAAAATCAAGGTCTAGGTAATGTATATGTGAAGAGTTCAATAGAGTTTTAGTGCACACTAGTATCAATACTATAGATAGGAAATGAGACTTCATGGCATAAAATGGAATATAGAAAACCATGTCAAGAATTTTTCATGAGTAGAGTGGAAGTATACGTAGAGCCTTTTTCAAGATCAAGATATACTAGAAGATCCATATAAAGATAGATTAGATGAGATTGAGGGAGTGCTGGATTTATCATCAAGGGGCTGAGATACTTCCATCTTAAAAGGATCATATAGATGCTCGATTCTACTCATGATGCCTCTTTACCAAGCTTCCATTATAGTAATTTCCCAAAATGCCACCATAGTGGTTTTAACTAGAGGATGATTTTTATCTTTACTATTTTCTTGATTTTTTGATTATTTTGATTTTTAAAATATTTATGCTCATGTTCAATCAGCTAGTGGTATAAAGACGCCACTATCATAATGTGCCAATGATGTCTTGACTGGAGAAGCTTCTTTACAAATATACAAGCACTTGAATGCAACTTTCAAGAATTATGATCTACCTTGTTGATACTAGATTTAACCTCATCTAGGTGTGTACATCACAATAGAGTGCCTTCAAAATATTGATTATGAAGAGTAGTTGCCAACACATGATCAATGCAAGAGTTGGATATCATGAATGAGGGAGTGGATAGTGAAATGCGTGAAGAGATATGAGATGGATTGGTTGCTATTTTGAAACCTTTGACTCTCCAAACTTGGGTAGATGAGAAATGATGGATGGAGATGAAGTTTTCAATGGAATTAGCACCAGCTACTTGTTATACTTTGTATGCTACTTGAGAAGTCTAATTTTTTATTTGTGGGTATATTTGATATATATATTTCCCTTTTTGATTATTCCCCATAGTTTCTTTTACCAATGGTGTTTGATAGGGATGATTTTCTTTTGTATTGTTTGGTACTAATTTGTATTTTCTTTTTCTATTTTGTTGTACTACTTTTTTTGATGATTTTCTCTTTTCTTTGATAAGAATATTTCTTTTTGTTTTGGTTTCAATTTGCAAATGGAATGGTGTGTGGATGTTAATTCATGATATGACTAGTTGTATTACTAGAAGTATTTTCATCATAAGAATTCATTGTGTTCCCTATGTTGGTGTTTATGCTAGAAAAAGTTTCCCCTGGTATTGTGGAGATTTTATTTACATGTGTTGATTTTGTTGGCTTCAAGATGTCATGCTTAACAAAACTTAATATTTTTCTCTGGTAACGAATTCTCTGATAAATGGCCAATAAATGTGACTTGTCATGGGCACATGATATTTCCATTGTTTCCCCTTGTTCAGGAATGCTAATTCTCTGGTCTAGTTGAACTTGGGATGTATTATTTGGTGATATTGATTCATGAGACGTGAATGATGCACAATCATTGTAAGAATCAAGAATCTCTACCATTGCTTGATCTTGTGTGAGAATGTCAAGAGTGAGAGACCCCATTTTTGGATGAAGAACATCTATATGTCCATTAGAAGGAAACATCTCATGGGTAATATCTTTAAATTTTTGAATGGATTGGAAGATTTTCATCAATTCATGATAATACTTTGGGGGAGTGATCTCTTCCTATTTACTTAGGGTAGAGAAACTATCAATTACAGATTAGAAGATATTATGAAAATCATGACAATGTTGCACGAGGATATTGGCTCTTCATCCTAACTTGATTTATAGATGCTTTCGTTATACTCAAGATCCTCCTCTTGACATGATTCTTGGGTGGATGGTATAGTATTTGTAAAAGACTCTTCGTAACCTTTAGTAGATAAGGGTGAAATAAGGGATGTTTAATTTTTTCCTTAGAACCTCTTCAATATGTCCAATCATGAACTCATATGATGGAGGAATATTACAATCTAATACATATTTGATGTAATCATGATATCAAATATTGCTAGACATTGTTTATTTGTTTGAAATTTATTCTAAGAAAATATCTTGATGCATGTCTGATTCCTCATGTTGTGATGAATGAGTAAAAAAATGTTTCCTACCATGTTATCATAGGTATGGTTTGTATTGTTTGAGCTTGATACATTTCTAGAATCTTTTTCTTTTCCATGACTAGGCATTGGAGTTTTATAGATCTCTAAATTTGGGTTCCCTGATTTTTTATCAACATTGATTTCTCCTTCTTATATAAGATATTGGATTAGGTGTTTGAGTCTGAATTTTTTTTGTGTGTTATCACATTTTTATTGCTGAAATTCACAATAATGATCCTCTTTATACCCAGGAGGTTTGACTTGTGGTTCTTGGTAGTTTTTAAAATCTAGGAGTGCATGATGAGATTTTATTGTGTCAACTTCTTCAATACTATTTCCATGGGTTCCTATAAGGGAGTGAATTCTCATTTAGGAGCATTATTTGGTCTTTGTGGTACATAGTTGTTCTACTTTGGTTGTGGTCCTCTTGGAGGGATTCCATTCTTGACATTTTTTTGTTTGTTTTTTTGTATTTTTTTTCAAGTATTATGTTGAGTGTTCTGATGAGTTTTTGTGTGTTTGAAGGTGACTTAATTACAAAATTTTCATCTACCACACCGTCATTAGTAATGTTCTTGTTTTCAGCCTAGAATTAGGGTTTTTCATAGAAACTAGACGATTGGTTTTGATTTTGTGTTTCTCCTTTCGTGACAAGGGATCTTTCAATGTTAAGACCTCTAGCAATGAATTTTTTGTATGTCGAGATACACCACATTGCTAGTTGAGATGATAAGTTTGTTTCCATGTTTGCAATAATGATCTCTATTTTCTATATCTTGAGAATTGGAAATTTACATTTACTAGATCTATGCCTCCATCATTCCAAGAAGTTTGCAAATGATTCACCCTTGTTCTATTTTAGGGGATATAGTTCTTCCAAACTTACATCCATATCAAGGTTGTAGGAAAAGTGTTCTAGAAACCAATCTATTATTTCTTGAAAAGTTTGGATTCTAGGAACTAACTATAAGAACCACTCTATAGATGGGCCTCCCAAACTACGTGGAAAGGGACACATCAAATAAGAGTCATTTTATGCTACTTCCATACATGCCACAAAAAATTCCTTAATGTGATCCTCTAAATTTCCACGCCCTTTGTATTTTTCAAATTTGTGGATTTCAAATCCTGGCGGGAATTGTATCATTACAATATTACAATCAAAATGATATGGACATAAGTCTCATGTGCTATACTATTTCTTTGTTTTCCTATGAAAGATCGTTTTGAGTATTGTTTGGTGGCACAACATACATGTTGTATTGAGGAATGGTAGATGAATTGTATGTGGGATTTTGATAAGGGGGTGTGTTTGTGTTGAATGTGTTATATAATGTGTATGGTGGGATTTTTTGTTATTGTAGATTAAATTGTGATAAGGGTGGTGGTGTGTTGTATGCTCCATGTGAATCCTAGTTCAAGAAATTTTGTTGTGAATTTGAATATGGTTGTTGTTGGTTGTAATACAATACTTGTTGTTGTTGTGCATATTGTTGTGCTTTTAATTGAGCTTGTTGTTTTAATTAAGCCTTTTTTTGGGATTACAGTTGGTCTTGTGCTCATTTCACTTGCAATCAGGCTTGTGCTTGTTGTTCTTACAATTGAGCTTGTTATTGTTGATATGTAATAGATTGTTGATAAGCCAAAGAATTTTGTACTTGAGGTGATGGAATGGTGTTTTTTTTTTTTTGATGAATAGGTAGCTATCTATATTAATTCAAATATAAAGATACATATTCACAAAAAAAGGTGGGTGGTAGAAAGGAACACCCCAAGAGTAACATGGGAAACACCTAGAAAATTAATAGATTGTGTGGGCTAAGCCCAGAAGTCCAAAAAAAACAAAGATAAAAAGGCCATTAAGCAACCAAAGTAGTGCTAGCAGAGCCAGGAGGGTATCTGTCATCCAAATTTTTCCCCCATACATCAACGGGGTCTGGACTGACATCAAGAGGAGGACCCCAACCATCATCAACATCTTTTTTCTCTTTATCTACTTCCTCATGTTGGGGCAAGATTGCAAGCACCATATGCGGGAACACTTTACTAGTAACTGGCCACCCAAAGCCAGAAGTAGGAAGATCATCAGAGGGCCACTCAGAACCACCATCGGCCCTCCCCGAAGCACCACCAGAAGGCCACCCTTGAGTAGCCCATGGCGGAAGAGAGCAGTTTCACCGAGGCGTGCGAGAATCCCACTGAGGCGGGGGATGGGAATGGGGACACGCAGAGCCACTCCGCTACTAGCTCCTAAAGGGCAACCAACAGTGGGAAGAGGTGGGTGAAGCAGGGACCTGGGCAATAGTACAAGGGGCATTACCCCAATGGTCTAGGAGAACCTAGAGGTAAACAACCTCAACTGCAACTTTGTTAGCTTGCACTTCAACCTATAAAAGCACATTAGAGAAAATCATAGATTTAGCATATAAAGATACATGTATATCCATTTGAGAATGTGAAAAAATGCAACCATTTCTATCCTTCCAAATATTAAAGAGAATTTCCACCCTAAAAGTGTGCCAAAGCTAGGTTAATTTTGCAAGAATTTTGGGAGAATCTCCAAGCAACACCATATGCCAGGAGAAAGGTTTTGGCCGAAAGGGCTAAAAAAAGTCATGAATCCAAGTCCAAAGCTACTGAGCTCTAGGACAAAACTAGAAAAGATGCTTAAAAGTTTTAGCTTGCCCACAAAAAGGGCGGCAAGGCTCCCAGACCCCCAGGTGAATCAGCTAAGAGCCCATAGGCAAGACCTGGAAAAGAATACACCAGACAAAGTGGGAAAGCTTCATCTCAACACTTGCAGACCAAGTGTCAGCAAATATTTTATGCTAGACATGAGTGGAAGATTGAAGAAGCCACCTCTAGTTCAAACTCTGAATCATAGGAAAATGTGGTGAGAGCCACCTATAACCAAGCCGAGACTTGTAATTCTTGAAAGGGATGTCTGGATACCACTTCCAGTCTTTCCACCAAGGTTTGGTCCCATGAATTCCAACCTGATGAAGCATTTCAGTAGAAATGGAATTCACTAGACCATCATAAGTAGCATGGTCTTGGTTATGAAGTCTGTATTAGGCACGAAAAGCATCCCATAACATGATACGCATGGTGGGTCTGGAAAAAATATGTTGCAGGGCCTAGATACCCTTCTTGTGAAATCTGAGCACCTTAAGCCCTGGCGACTTAGCTAGCAGTTGAACATTGCTAGCAAAAAGAGGTGACCACCAAACATTGTGCTGGTTAAGAGAAAGCCCATCCTGAAAAACTAGAGCCAGCCCAACGAAGCCAAGGTTTGATAACTGCCCAGGTCTGCCAGATGCTTTTGGCCACAAAAGTCCTAACAATCTGGACTGGTTCATTCATGACCATAAGGGTTTGAAAGCCAATCCCCTTCCAAGCAAGTCTATGAATAGCGAAGCTAGATTGAATGCTATGCCTGAGAAGAATTTTTTAGGCCTCATCCCTATTAAGGTCATGAATAATCCATTTAACACACAAAGTAGTCCCTTGTCGTTGGGTAGAAAGTAACTTGAGGCCTCCTGAATCTCTGGGAAGACAACAGAATTCCCAAGCCATACGATGAAACCCTATGTGATTTTTAGAGGAGGCCTAGAGGAAATCATGAAGCAGCTTCTCAAGCTTGCCATAGGCAGCTTTGTAGGGGGGCCACCAAGAAGAATAATAAACATGGGTAGCCACCAGAATTTTGGAACACACCTGGAATTTCCTTGCTAAAGAGAGGGGCTAGTAACCTAATAAGTAAACTTATGCTCAACTTTGGAGAGCACGGCTTGCCAAAGCTCAGCCTGAGACGCTAGAAAGGAAAAGGGAATGCCCAAAAATTGAAAAACTTCACCAGGCCCAATCCATTTCCAACCATACTGTTGTAGCCACTGCGGCGAGGGCAAGATAGATTGTCGGTAACACAAAGTTTTATGCCACTAGATGGAAGATCCAGAGGCAAGACAAAAGGTATTAAGGCACTCAAGAGCTGCCGCAATGGAATCTTCATCCTCCAGAAGGGTGGGGAATGAGTCATCAGCAAAATGGCCATTAACAAGCTGAGCCTGAGAGTTGGGCAGATAAATACTCTTGACACGCCGCTGGGAAACTGCATTGGCCAAAAGATAGCCAAAACCCTCAACTACAAGCACATATAAAGAGGGGGCCAGTGGGCACCCTTGCTTAATGGAACAAAAGAGTTCAAAGACAAAGGATTGATGACCATTGATGGTGATACAAGTTAAGGCATCCGAAAAGAGCATTCAAATAGATTAAATGAAATTGGGCCCAAAACCCAAGGCTTATAGCATAGCAAGAATAAACGACCATTCAATATGATCATAAGCCTTGGAAAAGTCAATCTTAATGAATACAACTTTCTAGTTTGAGCATCTAGCCCATTCCATGCCTTCCCAAAGAACAATGATATTATCCAAAATAAATCTAGATTTGATGAACCCGGTTTATTCTGGGCGCACAATCTGAGGTAGAAGATGGCAGATTTTAAGAGCCAAAGCCTTGGCGATAATCTTGTAGGAGACATTAAGAAGTGTGATAGGTCTCCAATTATAGATATCTTCTGGGTCACCCTGTTTAGGTATGAATTTTATGTTACCTTTATTGATTAAGTTACCCAGGGAATTAGAGTGAAAATCTTCTAAGTAAACATGATGCAGATCATGCCCAATATCATCCCACATGCCTTTGTAGAATTCACAAGGGAATCCATCAATTCCTAGGGCTTTGTCATTAGCCATGGAGTAAACAGCCTCTTTGAGATCATCAATTGATAAAAGTTGATCACAAAAAAAATTCTGCGCTAAAGAAAGCTTATTTGGCACAACAGTAAGAAAATTCTGAAGGGCTTGTTGTCACACAGGCATGACTTCCTATGTAGTGAAAACTAGATCATAATGATGCACAAAGGCCTGGAGAATGTTAGGTAGGTCAAAGAGCACCTAAGCACCATATTTTATTTTTTTAATGCTCGGGGATGAGTGCCTGGCATGCAAAGCCAAGAAAAACTCTTTGGATACATGATCACCAACTTTTAGCCAGTGCAACTGGGCTTTGATTTGTGCTCTTCGAGCAGCATAGCTGACAACAATTTGTTTCTTATGCCTTAGCTCTGCCAACCTAACTTGTAAGGAATGAGAAAAGGGGCTGGCTGCCAAAGCCTCAGAGGTAGCATGGAGGTTAGTGGTGGTAGCCTCATAAGACTGCCAACAAAAAATAGCTAGCTGGCACCAATAAATGCACAAAAATCTAGCCATGTAGATGATAGCCTCATTCCACAAGGAAATCCAACCTATATGATGAGCTGGCCTACAATCCAAATTCCAAACTCTGCAAATGTGGGCCAGGGTAGGTTTGTGACAGAGTAAAGATGTGTTTAAAAAAATTTGAGTTTTACATGTACTAGGCTGTCAAGTTTCCCATTCAATGAAAATGGAAATGGGGAAATGATCTGACAAAGTCAGATCCACTAATGGCTTAATTGGGAGAGAAGAGTTGTCAAATGAGAAAAAAGATTGCACCGAGATCATGGCACGATCAAGGCGCTTAAATATTTTTTCAAAACCGGCTTGGTAATTGCACCATGTGTGCGAGAGAGAATGAGAATGGCAACGACCAATATTGGGATCAAACAACCCCAATTTATTCAACATGTAAAACCACGCCTCCCTTTCCCCAGCTGTCCATCTAAATGGCAGAGTGCCATCTTTGTCAGACACCATTTCTACCATATTGAAGTCCCCACAGAGTAACTAGGTAGCAACTGGTAAAGAATCAACAATCCAACACTAGTGCAAAAAGTGTTGCACAACATCATTAGAAGCATAGACATTAATAATCCCAAAAGAATGATTATCAATGTTGAGAAGGATCCAGACAAGTCGATGAGTGGGATTAAACCCGTGGTCAACCACAGAGGAGTGCCACCATGGGGCCAAAAGGATGACAGCTTTGCCATGCCCAACATCATGGGTAGTACAAAACATTTTACTGGCTAGCCAAATAGAACGACTAGCCGCGACAAGCAAAAAACTAGAAATTTTAACTTCTCGAAGAAAAAGCACTTCAACACCAGAATACTTGCACAAGGTATTCCTGACAGAATACTTTCTGGAGAGGTCTGTCATACCTCGAACATTCCATGAGAGGAACTTCATGAGTGAAACTCCTCCATGTTTTCGAAACCCGATTCCTCTTCATTCAGAGAAGAGAAACGATTCTATAAAAATTTTGCAGAAACTGATCCAATCTGAATGGAAGGGGAGGATATCCTCCATTTTTCATGAACATATTCCCCTTCTTTCGTAGGAGGGGAAGGGCTATGAGAATTCTTGTGGGATCCTATCACAGGAGAAGCCACATTTGGCTGTGAAGCCACATTTAGCTATGTTAACATGATAGCAGCTGACCAAGGCGTAGCCTTTGGCCTAGGTTGCTGCGAAACATAATCAGCTCCAAGTGGAGCTTTTTGCCCCTTTACAAAAGGGTTTGAAACATCTTTCACTGGCTCAGAAATCACAAAACCCAACCCTGAACTAGTGGACTTATTCTTTCGGTTCATGACCGTAGTCCATTTCGCATCCGGTTTGGCCGCAGATGCAGCCACCGAACGAGGCTTTTCAGCATCTTGGGGTAGAGAAGGTGTACGAGACACTGCTAAAGGGTAGTCCTTTATCTTGTGGTCCACAGACTGACACCTATATCACATGTTGGGAAAATTAAAATAGATGACCTTCTGGGTGTGACGAACATCTCCAATTTGAATATCAATGGAGTCTTTTAAATCTTTGGAAAGTTCAACTTCTGAACACAAACCCTCTTTTGGGGGCGAGCCTGAAATAACCTATCTGGCTCAATGCAAATAACCCTCCGCAACGAGGAGGCTATACCATTGAAAAAAGGAACACAAGGAAAAGGTAGACCAAAAAATTCAATCCAGACTGGGACCCACAACTTGGTGTCGTCTAAGACAGCAAAGCCACAATTCTAAGCTTGAAAAACTAACAAATAGGACTGAACATACCAAGGCCCATGGCTTAAGATGGCTTGAACATGATTGACCTCCACAAAGCGGAACAAAAAGAAACCCTTGGTTAAGTTTTGGACCATATAAAGGTGGACCCCATGAGGGAGCCAAGCCTTGTTAACCCAATCTTTAAGCACACTTTTAGGGGGAGTTCTCCCAACAAAATACCCAACAAGGGTGTACTGCTCAAGGCATTTAAAGGCAATATCAAAATTTGGTAAAGGAAAAACCACATCAGCTGGTGAATCAAAGCACTTACCTCATGAAAGACTTTCAAAAAAATTTTTTGGGGATGTTTGTTCGGAGGAGGAGCCATTGATTATCGTCGTCAAACCGCTAACACCAGCAAGAACTTTAGAGCTACTGGAATGGTGTTTTTATTATGGATACATTTTTTTGATTGAATGTATTAACTTGATGGGATGTTTTGATTTTATGCCAAAAGTGGTGGATTTTGTGGAATCATGTTGTGAATGGATTGTGATGGAGGATTAAATTGATTTTGGGGTGGTTGATGTGTGATCATTTTTTTATGGTTCGACACTTGATTTTGATTTGGCACATGTTTAGTTTGTGAAAATTGTCCTTGATTATTTTGTGCTATAAGTCATTGAAAAATTTGGGATTATGATGGAGGAATGTAAGTTTGAGGGCCCATTTGATTTTGCATTATTTGAGGGACTCCTTTGTTTTGAACCAAAGGTTGGAATACTTGATATGATGCCACCTGGTGTTGTAATCCTAGTGACATACCTTGATTTGGGACCAATTAATTTGAAGGATTAGGGTATGTGCAAGATCAAAAAGTGGCAATATGATTGGTATGTGGCTGATGACTATTTTTCTACTAAAAATTGATGGAATAAAAATGGTTTTTAAAGGAGATTCTAAGCTTTCCACCAATATAAATTATGCTTTACTTTGAATTTAATAAGTAATTATTATTCATTTTCTATTCAAATTAAGACTATATTCCTGATTGATAGGTTGATTGAAATACATATAAACCTTTCAAATGGTATCACATTTTTGAATCCAAAACATGCATCACATTCTACGATTTGCATACTATAGGATTAAAAAAATAAAAATTGAATTTCATGAAGTTTTGACCAAGTTAAGGTGGTCAGACATATGAGCTTTTATATTTTTAAAACAATTGTAGTAAAAAATTCATAATTAATTATTTACTTAGATAAAAATTACAAAAAATATGCATCACATCGGGGCATGAGTCATCTATTTATATCTATTAATTATTTACTTAGATAAAAATTACAAAAAATATGCATCTATTTATATCTAAAATCTTATTTTTTCCCTGAAATTTAAGTACCACTGCATTGAAATTTTAACTATTCAACAAATAGTTTTAAAAAAAAAAAAAAAAACCTAGTAGTTTAGAAAGTGCATTCAATTTGCTACAGATTCTATTCTTACATATTTTTCAAATAATATAGATAACTTATTCAAATTTTTATGTCAAGTTTCCTAAGTCCAATTTTTCTAATTTTTTTGCCACTTAAGGGCCTATTTTTTCCATGATGATCCTACACATACCCATTACCTTGATTGATTTTATTTGGGACCAATTGATTTCATGTATTTCCTTTATGTTGAGGGACTTATTGTGGAACCATCTAATTTTGAGGATCAATTGGATGGTTTTGTGATGATTTCCCTTGCAATGTTGATGATTGACCTTGCAATATTATGTTCACTTGTCCTTAGATATTTACTTGGGGTTGTTGCACACAAGGGACATTTGTTTGAATATTTTTGGCACTTGTTGTGATTGAAGAATATGGTTGGGCACAAAATGTTGGTGCCATGTTTGTGTTGTGCATATGTGATGTAAGTGACATGTTTGAATGTTGAGGGTGTTGTGGAATGGTGATGTTTTAGGTGATGCTTATATTTTGAGTAACCAAATTTTTGTTGTTCCCTAGAAGTTAGGATTTTCTTGGTACATGTGATGGGCATGGTTGTGTGATGTATTGAATGAAATTTTGGACCAAGGTTTGTGTGCTAAATGTTTGAGGAATAGATGTAACATTTCCCAAAGGTTTCTCTCTATGTGTGTTCAAATTGAATGAGGAAGGGAGGTTAGCCCCTTATTTTTCCAAGGTGAACATGTATTGGGTTGGGTTTAACATCATCATGGTGTTGATAAGGTTGTGAACATTTGGATCTTTTTGCATTTCGAGTAATTCATCTGTGGTAAGTTCATCAAGATTATTGGTAACATCCTCTACTTGGTACCCCATTTATTGTGAAGTTTGAAGTAGATTTTGTGATGGAGGTTGTTGGTGTTATTTCCAGTACACCCTTAGAATTCTCTAAAGAGTACCCAATTCCTATAATCAACACCCTTAAGATGAATGGCCAACATAATGATTAAAGGACTTTGAGATCTTTACTCCTTCACTTCAGGCTCTGCAGGACCTAGGAGGGTGTTCCTAATGGTGTTCATTTTGATCAATTTGATGGAGAACACTTTAATGCATAGATTGATTCCTGTAATTTGCAAATAAACATAATCCACTAAAGATTTGGTTGATTTTTAAGTAAATAATCATTTATTTACTAGGAACATGGAAGTATTTCAAATACATGCTTTTTGATTAGTAGATATTAGATGAGTTGTATTCTCATATTAAATCCATGGTCGAGTAAATCATCAACACATTCAATTATAAATATTGCTAACAAACAAACTAGTGTTTCATCAATTGGGAAATGAATTTGAATATGCAATAACTAGTAATAGACAAATTCTTTAACTTTGATAATAATTGACTATTTCCATAATGCCTTGCAATCTAAAAACTCACAATTCCTAAAACATGACTTCTTATCAGATCCTTTGCAAATTCTCACAAATCTGTAACCCTATTCAAGCATTTAATTAACCCTTTGAGTTAAAGAAAAAATAAGGACACACATTCAATTGACTTTTGAAGTAAAATGATAATACTCTTGATATTTTCATTTATGACTTGTAGAAACTTACAATAAGAGAGTAAATGTTTCATAGATAAGATTTATTTTGATATCAGTAATTTTCATAAAACTATTTTAAGACCATTATATATAAGATTCAAAACGAAGACGATTCAACTGTTCTATTCATTAGCCTTTTTTCCACGTCTAATTTCTATCTAGACCATATACTAGACTCAAAATTTCAGAACCCCTTACAATGAGCTATGAAATCTCTTTTATAACATAATGGAGCAACAAGAATCCAACTCAAACGTAATTACATTTCAAGAATATTTCATTTCAGCACAAATTCAATTTCATTCCAAAAATTCCTCGAACAGTTGTATGTAATCATTTACTTAGCATGGGGAAACAAAATTTTGTAACCACCACCAAAATAAAATGTCAATGCCACCAAAAAATTTCCTTTAACCGCTAACTAGGCATCGCATTACACATCCACGTCAAACAAAAGTCTTCATAATAATAATCTTGGGCATCCAAAGTTAGCATGAAGAGAAAAAATCAACAACATATGCAAATAGTAGAAGAAAGCCACAACAAAAAATTTATCATCACCACAAAAAATTAAACATCCAAACACCATTTCCATTACCCAGAACTAGAACATGTTGTTGGTGAGTTTTCCAGTAGAACCAAACAATTCTTTAAGAAGTAGCCAACTCCTATGATGAAGGACTTCTAGGTTAGTGGCAAACACAATGAGCATAGGATTTTATGGTCCGTACTCCTTCACTTCAGGCTCTGTGAAACCTAAGAGAGTGATCCCAATTGTGTTTTATGATACTATATTTGGTTAGTGACACATTTATATACAGATTGATTCCTACTTATTGCAAATAAAGTTCATCTCACCGAAGATTTGGTAGATTTTCAAGTGAGAGAGTAGTTATTTGCTAGGAATTGGGGACAATTCCACTTATACTATCCTTGGAAAGACTTTTAATTTAATATTTCCTTATCTTAAGTCTAGGTCCAAGAACACTATCTATTCATTCTACGCAAGATTTTCTGACAAAATGACTAGTGTCTCATCAATTGGAGCAACATAGTCAAGTACATAAGGATCAGTAATTTACAAATTACTGATTTAAGGAAGAAACAAACTATCTTTGTATTGCTTTGCATTTACAAAAACCCACTATGAAAGAAAAAATTGCTTCTTAGAAATCCTAATCCATTCCTTACAAAGTTTATAACCCTATTCAAGCATTTTAATTAACTCCTTAAATTAAAGCTAAAAGCAAAGTAATACATTCAAATGAAATATTTGAAGACAAATGATAACACCATTAGCATTTCTCATTCATAAATTACAAGGAACATACATAGGAGAGTATCTGCTTCTAGATTAATATTTTCTTTGATATAAGTAATTTCTATAAAACTTATTTAAGATCACTTCATACATGATTTCCCACCCAAGACAAATTATTGGTCTATTTCCAGTATTCTATTCTAAGTTCCTTTTCCTAAACTTAGTTTTTACCTCGAACCCTATTGAGACTTCAGAATCTGACACTCATAATAAGCCTTGAAATCCCTTTTATAGAATAAGGGAACAACAAGCATCAGGCTTAATTACATTTACATTTCATTTGTGCCAAAATTTGAGATATTCTTAGTTACATGCAATCATTTCAGGAAAATCGAAGAGTAAAAGAGCACATTCCATATTCCTTGAATGAAGACACACCAACTCCTCAAAAGGAAAAGTTTGTTGTAACTGTGTTGAATACTTATCCTTGTTGACCAAAGAATATTCTCCAATAGCACCTCCAACAAAAACTTGTATATTGTCTGGAAACAACATACATGCCACCAAGGTTAAGGGTAAGTGCACCAAGATGGTTCCCAAAAAGGGGGCTTAAGTGGCTACTTTTTTTCTGAAATCGGGAAATGTTGACCTTGGATGTGAAATTGAGGATAGTTACACTCAAAATTTTGAGATGAACCAAAAACAAGGATCGAAGTTCTCCGAGTCTACTTTCTAAAATACTAATTATTTTGAAAATGGTTGAGATTAAGGGGTTCAAAAGATGGATGTACAAAAATTGGTGTTGTTTTTGTCAGAAAAAACATAACATAGAAACTCTTGTACGACCTGAGCACAGTGAACTTTTTTGTAGTATTTTTAAAATCACTATAGTCAAAAGTTAGCTAATAGCATCTAGTTGGTGCACAATTTTTCTGATAATTTTTAATGAATATTTGATTTTTTACTAATTTTCTAAGTGGGCACTTCCTACAAAGCATAATTTTGGCCATGCTCCCACTACAAATTTTTGAAAATAATTGATTTTTTTTTCCTTTTTTTTTAAAAAATTTGTAGAATGGAGTCTAGTTTCTAAAAATGTAATTTATTTGAAATTTTGATGAATGGTTAATTTATAACAAAAAAAACACTAAACACTACTTTTTGGAAAAAAAAGACATACAAACAAAATAAATTATGGATGAAAGGCTTAACATTGTCAAAAAGTAAAAAAAATTACATCGTTGGATAGCTAAGAGAGAACTTAATATTACCCATGTTTTCTATTTTGTCAATATTGAACTAGATGCAATCTTGATGGTGAGCATGGACCCGATTATGTGAAAAATTGTAGAATTTAAAAAAACACGTCTCTGGTCTTGTTGGGAATTCCCTCCAAGCCTTTGGGTTGGTATTCCAAGGAAAATAATTTCACTTTTTTCTTTGTTTTTAACGTGAAATAACACGTGCGCGTTATAATGCAAGCGCATTTTTAAAAAAAATTAATAAGTGGCCAGAAAATTGGTACTCAACTTCATGCACCCGCCCTTAACTAGTCTGGCACTTCTCCTACATACCAGCCCAAAAACATTCCACCTCAACACATGAAACAAGAAATCACATGAGTGTTGAATAGGAAAATCCTAACAAAAAGGGCATGGTTTCATCATAAACAAAAATAGGACACAATCATCACTTTGAGTCATCAACCTCAGAGGATACTCACCCACATTTTGGTTGTGGTGGGAATGGAAAACTATCACCACCTCCTTGTAAAAAATTTCCAATAGTACCAGGGAGAGGGGATAATAATCACCCTCTAGATTAGTGTCACCCTCACTATCTAAAGGGTTATTAGAAACCTCACATGGAGAATTTCATTCCTTCAGAAAGGCCTTATAGTGCTCACTCTCTCTCCTTGCCTTCTTTTTATATTTAACCATCCTCCTCTCTCTATGTTTGGCTAATTCTTCTAAAACTATTTGTTTTCGTGGATGGTAATTTTCTTTGGTACTATACTCCTTGAATTTCCCAAATCCTATTATTCCTTTTGGCATATCAAGAGCTCCTTGAATTCCACTTTCATTCTCAAAAACATCTTCCTTACACTCAACTAAACTCATCTTCTCAGACTCTCTAATCATCATGACAGATCTACTTGCCTAGAATGTCTACACATTTCTCAGGAGAATTCAATTCCCACACACTTTTTTGTCAGCCTTTCACCCTCATTCATTGCAAAATGAATTATGACAAAGAATATCAACGAGTAATCTATATTAAATAGGAAATTTGAAGCATTCAAAATTAATGACTTGAAAACTCTTCACAGGAGCAAGTTTATAACTTAATAGCTTAGTATTGAATTTAAGCCGTTGATTTTAAAAAATTTAAAACGTCATCCATGGTTATTTGAGCCTTTTTTTTTATGTCCTTAGCAACTTTCTCATAGAAAACAATGATGTTAGCTCAATTTTTTTGATTTTTCAATTAGCATGTATCACCAACCTAATCTGTCCTTTCATTAATATCGGTGAAGTACATAAGACTAGTTTTTCTTAGAGGGAAACTTTCTCTACACACTTCATCGCTTCATCACTGATCCTCCCCAAATTTTTTTGAAATTATTTATGTGATGATCTTCAGTGCATTGGATTATCTTGCTTTAAAACTTTATCAATGGTTCCTCAGTCCTCTCGTTTCTTTACTTTTTGCTTTATGTTAAATCCTCTAGATTTTTCCACGTTGCCCATTCCATGTAGTAAGCATCGCTTGTCGTTGATTTAATTTATCATTTCCCCGCTCTATCAACAATGTTGACATCCTTGTGATAATCTTTGGCCCTTGGTCCAATGCCCTGACCTTTGGTCACATTCATCTCTTCATCTCACATCGCTAATTCAAACCTTGCAACCAGGATCCTATCTGTGAGGGGAGATGTTGTGGAAGAACCAGATTTAGACACGTACAACCTACATAAAATAAAATGGTATACAAGACATTGCTCATAAGATCACATCAAATTGGCGAAAGAAAAAATCCTTTACAAAACACCCATTACTTATCACTAATTCAGAACTCAAGTTCTAAAATGAATTCGCGATGAGCGATATAATCATAAGGCCTTCATTCATCACTAATTCTGCTCATATATTTTGCAAGCAATTAGTGATGAGAGGATTTACAAAGCTTATCACATATCTCATGTCACTAATGTGAGTCCTTACATTTAAAACATATCTGTGATCAAGTGATATACATGAAATCACATCACATCGCTCATTGCTGATCCAAATTTATCATTGTATGATCATCCATGATGAGCAATAAAAATACAAGAACATAAGATCGTGGCATTGCCTATCGCTAATACAAATTTTGAAACTTGAAAACTATTAGCAATTACCAATATAAAAGAAATCACTCATCACATATTTGTTCTAGGTGCTCAAGTAGAGTGATAAGAGAGCATAAAAACATCACATCACCCATCATTGATTCAAAACATGCATTTTGAAGTAATTAATGACGAGTGATGTGATACAATGGCCTTCAAAACTTAAGTGAAATATTTGAAACATGTGCTCTTAAGTTGTTCTTAATGAAAGGGACTCCCAAGGATAGTAATAGACTTAAAAATTTCTAAGTCATGAAATGCAAAGGATGTAAAGGCCAAAAGATCCTTACTCAACCTTATAAAATAGAAAGGTCTAGACTTAGGCTTGAAGGACTGGTTATTAAGTGACAATGAATGACCAAAGACACATTAAAATAACTAGAAATGGGTAATAGGCAGTCAATGGCCAAATAGAACCCTGTAAGATTTTGTAGATAGCAACCCTTAAACACTCCAGATAACAACCCTACATTCAAATGCAATAAGGCTTTAAGATGGAACAAAATATTTTGAGGGTTCCATCACAAGTACTAGCACCAAAGCCATGGTACACACACCCACTAAACATCCTTGTAGGAGGTGGGGATGAGACTTTCACTCCCTCCTCATCTTTATCGTTACCAAGAACAGAGCCATCATGCCCACTCAGAGTCTTTACCGATATTGGTGGGACTGATATTACTTCCAATCTTAGGGATGCTAGTTGATTTAGTATCATAAGATACCTCTGATAACCCGAGTTCATCTCAATCACACTGTCTAAAGGGTTATCAGTGATGGTAATTGGGGAGTTATGTCTTCCATAAGAAGCTTGGTCATACCTTTTTTTTTTCACACTCCTCATATAAACCCTACAAGCTCCTTACCTTTGGCTTCCACCATCTATGTAGTCACTCCTTGGTTTCTCAACCTACAGTTACATCTAGTAGGAACAAATGAGGATTTCTTACTAAGGGCCTCCTCTTTATCCTTCTCCTTTAGAGTTGTAATTTGTTCAGATACATTCTACTCATGTTTTGGGACATTTCCATTAGGTTTTTTCTCATTGAACCTCAGGAACCTTCTCACTAGTAACTCAAAATGAGTTGGCTTGCATATCTTCTCCACTAGGAAACTTCACAGACTTACACTAGGACACTCTTCTCTCTATACAAAAACTAAGAAAATTGTAGCACTTGATTGTAATGGTGAAAATGACAACCATTCAATCTATATTTATCAAGCAACTTTGATGATATTTGATCATCAATTTTGACATCAAATGTGTGAGCAAGTAATTAATCACTGGCATCCATTTCAACACCATTAATTACCTAGGTACTTGGAAACCTACAAATCATTCTCAATGATGGTAGGGAATTAATCCCTCGCACACACCAGGACCCAATTGATTGATCCTAAAGAGCATACACCATTAATTCTCACTGCTTGTAGAGAAAAATGGCTATCACATGCGTGTTTTTGATTTTTTTTAATGTTGACCATCAATCCCTTGATGAGGTGGTGAATCAAATGATTCACAATGAGTCAATTGAGTTTGAATTCAATGAGGCCATCACTCACCAATATTTGGCCAATGAGATGTGACCAAGTTGGGAGCCACATCGTTCATTTATAGGCCCCACCTCTTTCTTTGGGTGAGTGGAAAAAGCCACATGTCACGAGCTTGCAAAACACGTGGTTTTTAACAAGCCTTCCCCTTTTCTTTGTGAGCTAGCAAGGCACAATTGAGATTATTTCTAGCACTCGATCACTACCATTAGATTAAGCCATTGTATGAAAGGTTCAATAGTGGAAGAAGGGCCCCATCATCCATATTAGGACACATGTCCTCATCTCGTAGACCCTGTGACATTTAGCAAGCCTTCCCCTTTTCTTTGTGAGTGAGCAGGGAATGACCAAGATTATTTCCAACACTCGATCACCACCATCAAATTAAGCTATCGTATTGTTGGAAAATGTGCCTCAATCTCACAAGCTGAATCCTCTAAGAAAGCATGGTCATTGTGACATTCATGGTGTCTAGCCGACTGACAGTTCAGTAATCTTGTGTTTTGCTCATGTTGCTGTGATTTTGATCATGTCTAGCCGAATGGACCTATCGCTATGACTTGGTGCATTCACTGTAACCCTTTGCAGAGTGGAAATGTCTCGGTGATAGAAGGGTTTGTTATCGAGTGCTTAGCAGATGTCGATGTGACCTATGGTGACTGGAGTCATCGGTGTAACCTATTTGCTTCGATATGAAGTCTTAGTGATGGGGGGTTGTCTCACTGATATGTTTTCTCCTGGAGCCATCGGGGTAACTCAAGTGTGTCGATATGTGGTCCTAGCGACAGGGAGATGTCTCATCGATTGTAGTCATTGGGGTGACTTGAACATTCGAGAAGATCTCTTGGTGACTGGGAGATGTCTGGCCTACTAAATACACTCAGAGTAACTCAAAGGGTATCGGCATGAAGTCTTAGTGATATGTTAAATCTTGCCAACATTGCTCGTGGTCATCGGGGAAACTCATATGTATCGAAATGATGTCTTGGTGAAAATAGGAAGTCTTGCCGATATCGGCATGACCTTTGGTCTATTTGGCTGATGTGGAAATTGGCATGACTTGTTCCTATCGGCATGTAGTCTTGGTGACCAGGAGATGTCTCGTCGATTGGAGTCATTGGTGTGACTTGAAGGCTTCACTATGAATTCTTGGTGATGGGCATTTGTCTCACCGACAGTGTGGGATGTGTTCAGCGTGACTCTTGGTGAAAGGTGAGCTCGGGGTAACCTGGAGACTTCAGCGTGAAGTCTTGGCAATAGGTGATGGTCTCGCCGATGGGGATGCAAATGAAGTCATCGGTGTAGCTCTTCGCGCCCAGTGAAAGGTCTTGGAAAAGTCAAAAGTCTTGCCGAATCGGAAAGACATGGGCACTCGGTATGTGGTCTCAGCGAAAGACATAAGTCTTGCCGACTGGTGAATGCAGCGCTCGGGGTGACTTAAGACCTCGGTATAAGGTCTTAGCGAAGACGATAAGTCTCATTGACTCTTGAATATGTTTGGTATGACTCCTGAGCTCGGTATCTTAGCGAAGATGGAATGTCTGACCGATAGGAGACTTTAGAGTAACATGGAGGCATCAGTTTTATCTCTTGGCAAAGAGCAATTTTCTTGCCGATGGAAAACCTAATATCGGTATGACTCTTGGCGACTATTTGGGTTTCAGTATGACTTGAAGACTCGATGTGAACTCCTGGCGATAGCGATAGTCTCACCGATGTGCTTGCTGAGGTTGATGTAACTTGTAAGCTCAGTGGAACCTCTTGTCGATGGAGAGGACTCTTGGTGACAATGTGTACTTAGGTCTTGTGGCATCGGGGAGACACTTCTAGTGTCTCACCAACATGCGACACAAGCTGATCGCTGTTGACTGAGTGAAAACTGTCCGATGTGGTACGATGTGGACCAATTCGAGAATGGGATGTGAACTGTTGCGACCATTTCTGTGTGGAGGGGAAAAATATACACAAGGAAATGGAAACATCTACGTTTCGATAAAGATGTTGAGCTGGAGGTTGTTGTTTTGATAGTTATGATCTTGAACCGATTTACAGAGAGCTGCATGAGAACGAATGTACAAGAATGCATTGGACGTTCTGTAGTGAAGGATGCTGATGGGCTAATAAGCCACAGAGTTGAAGAGCTGAGAGCGAGAGAGAGAATGATAGAGTGAGGACCGAGTGGCTAGCCGAAAGCAGAAGCCATGAGGTCAAAGCAGAGGAAGAGAAAGGCAGTGTTATGTTGGAATCTCTCCTGATCTCTCTGGGGGTGTTTGCTACCAGTTGTATCCAGATGAACAAGATGTAATCTCTAAAAAGGCTAAGAACCTAAAATTGTATTGTAAACAATTTGTTGCTGAATAATGCAATGGCTCGATCTTTGGAGTGTGGGGTTTTTTATCGGAAAAGATTTTCCCCACATAAATCTTTGTGTTCTGGTTTTCTGTTTTATCTTTCATTTGTGTTGTTGATTGTTGTTGAATTCACATATTTTTTCCTCAGAAGGATCAATGTGGGAAATAATTGTGTCTGTTCCCGCTTTAGGACATAGTTGAACGTGTCTTTGAGGTAACCTAATTGAAATGAAAGTTACCGAAGGCACTACTGTATGGATTATTCACTAGATACGCTCCCAAATTTCCTTACAAGTGGTATCAAAGCCTTCTTTTGGTTGTTGGTTCTAGATATTTCTCCTGTGAAGATTTCTTAGCTTGATGGGCTAGAAGAAATTTGGAGGAATGGCCTGATTGATTGATCCTTTGATGAGTGGAAACCTTGTGGTATTCTGAGACAACATGTATTTTGAAGGATGGTCAAGATGGAAAAAGGAGTTGATCATGTTGTGATCTATGTCTCCTGGCTGGTAGAGGTTTAACCTTGAAGTATGAGGTGGATTTTTTCAGAGTGCTTATGCTAGGTGGTGGTTCTTGGTGTTGGAAGGCATTGTTTCCTATTGACCTCGAATGCTTGAAGGCTATGAAGTTAATCATTAGATGATTTGCAAGCTTCTGAAATAGCCTTTCTCTCTTTCTTGGATGCATGTACATGTTGGTGATTTAGAGTTGGCCTAAAAGGGGTCTGGATTCTCTTGAACTGTTGTTTCCTTTCTAAGGATGTTTTGTACTTGCATGGCTCTGTGGTTTTTCAAGTTTTACACGGTTAAGCAAAAACTTGTGATCATGTGGATTTGTTGTTAAGCTATTGTCTAGGCATTGGCCTTTTGGGGTGTTCCTGGATGAGATAGTTGCAGGTCTGCATGAATGCTTGGTGCGTGGTTTGAGGAGGTATGTTTTCTTCTCTGCATGGGAGTGTTGGTAAGTGATTTGTCACTCAGCATTCTTGTGGTGGTGTTCCTTGATTATGGTGCTCATTGTGGACATGTTTGGCAAGTCAGATATGGTGTGATCTGGTGTTTGAGTCATGTTGTCTATGTGGTTATTCTCTTTGATATCTCAGTGATGCAGTTTCCAATGCAATGATGGGTTTGCACGTTTCTGTTGAATGGATCTATGGGTTGTGCAATGTTGTGGGCTGTCTTTACCTACATGTTTTCTATGAGACAACTCGAATGTGGCCTGTCTATATCCGTGAGGTTGATTCATTGTTGGTACAAAATTGTAAGCTAGCCTTGTCTGTGGTCACTTGTGCATTGGTGTGATTGTTTTGAGATGAGAGGATGGATATTCTTGAGTACCTGAATAGTCGGTTAAGGGAACCTATAGCAGGTGGTCACGATGCTTGGAGAGCTCAGGTGTCACTTTTCAATGGGAGCTCTAGCAGTGACTGTGGTTTCATCACATGGTGGTGAATGGTCTTCTTTAGTGTTGCAAAAGGGTTCTTTCTCTTTTGCATGGACATTACTTGAAGATGTGCAACATCTTGGAACCATGGAGGATGCTTGGAGTCTTTGGCTAAGGTGTTGGTGGTGCTTAACAGGTGATGTTGGTTTTAAGTCTATTTGCTTTATGTCATGGTATACTCTTGGTGCACTGGAGTTTTGGCATTGTGCATTGTACTTGAGACAATGGTGAAGTCACTTGGAGCATGGTATCTCCTAAGGGGATGTGTAGATCATGATGTCATGATAAGTTCCTGATTCAACTGATTAGAACTTTGACAATGGTCTAGAAATTCTTTGTGTATTGAGTGCTTTGATTACTTGCTTGATACTTCATGTTAGTGCAGTAATGCAGTTGAAGTTTAGCATGAGATGATCAGTTTCTAGTATTCATGGATACATGAAGAATAAGGTGAGGCTATTTTTCCCTTATGAGAGATGTATTGTTGCTTGTTACTTTTGTTAAAATTGTTCAGCAGAAAGTCTGAGAAGCCTTCACCTTGGTTGAATGTGAGTTCAATAAGAGACCTATGAGGAGATTGCTCTTAGATTAATCATGATGACTTGCATTTCCTGAAAGGAGTGTTCTCGTTCTCACTCTTGGTCTACTTAGTAGCTTATCTAAAAGGTTTCCTTATGGGATGTGAAGAAGATCATTCTTGACACAGCTGGCTATTAGATGTGTATGTAGAAGGATGTTCTACAAGAAGATGATGTGCAGTGTTTCTCTATGTGGCCGTGAAGGTTTGTGGTGAGAGTTCTTGTGGCAGGTTATTGCAGGTTGTGCATATCATTGTGGATATTTCCTTGGTACTACATGGTTACATTTTCTATGTGCTAGTATTGGTAGACTTGTTGATGCTTTTGATCTTTTAGATCTGGATTACTCTGGCAGTGGGAGTTCCTGTATGTGTTTTGTTTTCTTTGACTGGTTGACACTGGAACTTGTTTTTTCTATTAATGAGTTGATTATGGTTTGGCCTAAGTTTACTAATGTTGATACCTATGAGGTATGTGTGATTGGATGGTATAGCACGAGTTGTGGGTGCTATTTTAAATCATGTGGGTTTATCAGTTGGATGGGAGCAGTCTTTTTGATTGTTGTTCTAACTAGTATTATTTATCTTGTTTCTAGAGGATGACTTCACTATTGTGTTCTGTTTGAAGCTTTGATGTTGATATTGCTTCTATATAGCATTTGAAAACAGTGAAGTGGTAGCAGTATCTTGGTGGTGAGTTTGCTGGGATCTTTTGCTTGTGTTCATTGGAATGGTGCTTATTCACCTTGGCTTGTATCTTTCTTCCACATGTGCCATGTTGGAAGATGACATGATTGTTGCCTGGATGGTGGACATCTTGGATGTTGGAGCTAATTTCTTGATGGAGCATGAGATCATGTTTGAGGTCTATGTGGTTTCATGGATGGCTATGATCGGTTGCTTCATTGGTCAGTGAGTTGCTGTTGGATACCTAGTCTTTGTTGCAGATTGTCTTGTGGACTATTATCTATTGAATCATGTTGATTGGGTGTCTTGAATATTGTGGGGTTTGAACTGGTGGAGCTAGTGTGATCTTAGTTCCTGGTTGCTTTGAAGGTACCTGTGTGATCTTTGTCAAGTGGGAGATTGTTGGAAAATGTCCCTCAATCTCATAGGCTGAATCCTCTAAGAAAGCATGGTCGATGTGACATTCATGGTGTTTGGCCGACTAACAGTTCAGTAATCTTGTGTTTTGCTCATGTTGCTATGATTTTGATCATGTCTAGCCGAATGGACCTATCGCTATGACTTGGTGCATTCGTTGTAACCCTTTGTAGAGTGGAAATGTCTTGGTGATAGAAGGGTTTGTTATTGAGTGCCTAGCAGATGTCGGTGTGACCTATGGCGACTGGAGTCATCGATGTAACCTGTTTGCTTCGATATGAAGTCTTAGCGATGGGGGGTTATCTCATTAATATGTTTTCTCCTGGAGCCTTTGGGGTAACTCAAGTGTGTCGGTATGTGGTCCTAGCGATAGGGAGATGTCTCACCGATTGTAGTCATCGGGGTGACTTGAACATTCGGGAAGATCTCTTGGTGATTGGGAGATGTTTGGCCGACGAAATACAATTGGAGTAACTCAAAGGGTATCGGTATGAAGTCTTGGCGATAAGTAAAATCTTGCCAACATTGCTCGTGGTCATCGGGGAAACTCATATGTATTGGAATGATGTCTCGGAAACAATAGGAAGTCTTGTCGATATCGGCATGACCTTTGGTCTGTTTGGCTAATGTGGAAATCGGCACGACTTGTTCCTATCGGCATGTAGTCTTGGCGACCAGGAGATGTCTCACCGATTGGAGTCATTGGTGTGACTTGAAGGCTTCACTATGAAGTCTTGGTGATGGGAATTTGTCTCACCGACGGTGTGGGATGCATTCGGTGTGACTCTTGGCGAAAGGTGAGCTCGGGGTAACTTGGAGACTTTGGCGTGAAGTCTTGGCGACAGGTGTTGGTCTCGCCAACGAGGATGCACCTGAAGTCATCAGTGTAGCTCTCCATGCCCGGTGAAAGGTCTTGGCAAAGTCAAAAGTCTTGCCAACTCAGCAAGACATGGGCACTTGGTATGTGGTCTTGGTGAAAGACATAAGTCTTCCCGATTGGTGAATGCAGTGCTCGGGGTGACTTAAGACCTCAGTATAAGGTCTTGGTGAAGACGATAAGTCTCGTCGACTCTTGAATGTGTTTGGTATGACTCCTAAGCTCGGTGTCTTAGCGAAGATGGAATGTATGGCCGATAGTAGACTTTAGAGTAACATGGAGGCATCGGTTTTATCTCTTGGCAAAGAGCAATTGTCTTGCAGATGGGAAACCTGCTATCGGTATGACTCTTGGCGACTATTTTGGTTTTGGTATGACTTGAAGACTCAATGTGAACTCCTGACGATAGCGATAATCTCACCGATGTGCTTGCTAAGGTCAATGTAACTTTTAAGCTCAGTGGAACCTCTTGTCAATGGAGAGGACTCTTGGTGACAATGTGTAATTAGGTCTTGTGGCATTGCGGAGACACTTCTAGTGTCTCACTGACATGTGATACAAGCTGATCGCTGTTGACTGAGTGAAGACTGTACGATGTGGTATGATGTGGACCAATCCGAGAACAGGATGTGAACCGTTGCGACCATTTCTGTGTGGAAGTGAAAAATCTACATGAGGAAATGGAAACATCTACATTTCGGTAAGGATGTTGAGCTGGAGGTTGTTGTTTTGATAGTTATGATCTTGAACTGATTCACAGAGAGCCACATGAGAATGAATGTACAAGAATGCATTGGACATTTTGTAGTGAAGGATGTTGAAGGGCTGATAAGCCAAGGAGCTAAAGAGTCAAGAGCAAGAGAGAGAACGATAGTGTGAGGACCGAGTGGCTGGCCGAAAGGCAGAAGCCATGAGGTCGAAGTAGAGGAAGAGAAAGGTAGTGTTATGTTGGAATCTCTCCTGATCTCTCTGGGGATGTTTGCTACTAGTTGTATCTAGATGAAAAAGATGTAATCTCTGAAAAAGGCTAAGAGCTTGAAATTGAATTGTAGCTGATTTGTTGCTGAATAATACAATGGCTCGATCTTTGGAGTGTGGGGTTTTTTATACGAAAGAATTTTCCCCACGTAAATCTCTGTGTTATTGTTTTCTATTTTATCTTTCATCTATGTTGTTGATTGTTTTTGAATTCACATATGTTTTTCTCAAAAGGATCAATGTGGGAAATAACTCTCTCTGTTTCCGCTTTAGGACATAGTTGAACGTGTCGTTGAGGTAACCTAATCAAAATGAAATTTACCGAAGGCACTACTATATGGAGTTTTCACTAGATACGCTCTCAAATTTCCTTACACGTATGATAGGTTCAATAGTGGAAGTAGGGCCCCATCATCTTAATTAGGACATGTGTCCTTATCTCCCAAACCTCATGAATTTTAACAAGTGAGTAGCTTAAACTTGCGAGCCAACAGGGAATGGCTTGAATCAATTCTTGAGATATGGTGGTTCCTCAACCTGCACAAGAAGAAAAGTTAGTTTTAAGAGATGTGCCATTGATAGATTGATGATAGCTAGACCCTCGGTTAAAGACTTAATTCACATCTTTTTCAATGAAATATTTTGCTAGACTTTAGGAATTTTTTTAAGTCTGAAAGTGTGTGGGGTGACTAACATCCCTAGACAAAAGGGGCCAGTAATGACATGTAGTCAAGTACTCATGTAATGAATTAAGCTACTAGTGATTGGCCATAGCATGTCAACATAAGATTAAAATTCTGAAAAGGTTTTAAGACAGATTGTTATACAAAGAGGGTTCACAGACCAAAACCTCAACCCTAGCCTTGAAGAAAAAGCTCACAATCATGGTTCGATCAAGAGGTGTTCAAAATCTATAAAAATTTTGGAGGCTCTATCAGTGGATCATGCTCGACGATTTATAACCATAGTGGGTATAGTGAGAATTCAAATGGCAGGTTCAAGCAAACTAGGGCAGAAGCACAAAAACCTAGGAGATTGCCTGGACAAGGCAAGCAGACACACCCCAAAATAAACACACCAAAAAAAACCTATGTACAATATTTACACAACTATACAACACAATTTATCCTTTTAGAAGCATCTTTTATTCAATTGGCTTCAATTCTCAAACTAGAAGCCCATGGCCCCCAAAAACTTAGGATTAATTCTTTCCTCTATCAATAACTTTGTCCTATTCTACTTGTAGTGGATTAACATGTGTATCATGCATTTATGAGCAACCAACATCATCATGATTGACAACATGAATTCCACTTGCTATGAAACTACCCTGTTCATCAACCTATTCCAGCATAGACTTATTCAATTGAGTATGAAAGATAAAACATTCATATTCCATTTGGTCATCAATTTTATCGTCACATTCAATTTTTTTATCAAATTAAAATCCTTCATAGACACATTATTGTATGTTGGGCCAAGCTTTTGAAGTATCAAAGAGAAAGGGTTCATAGTCAATAGCACCTTCATTATGCTTGATATGAGTGTTATCCTCATTAGATGGAAACAATTCTATGATAAGGTCCAGGAGATGTGGGGCATCATCAAATAATTCAAGGGCACATCTATATTGATTAATATCATACTTCATGTTATTTGCACCCATAGGTTCCTATCCATACAAATCAAAGAATCTTGCAATGTCAACATAATCTGAAGACTCATCAAATCGTTCCTCCTCATTAGCATGTAATAATGTTACTTCAGGACCAATGTACCTATCTAGGTACACAACTTGATCATTCAAGAACAAGTCCCTCCCTTCATCCATGTATATTTCAACCCCATTATCATGTATTACTAACAATTCAACCACTATTTCAAGCATACAACCATGTACCATAGGAAAATGGGCATGTTCATCTACATCTTCCTCATTTCTAGTACTACATTCAGGATTCTTACGATGGTCAATGGCATCTTCATCTTCAAATTCCTCATCATGTGAGAAAATTTCATGTTCAATTAACAATAAATCTGAGTTACACTCTTGGTAATCATCTGATACAATTGGCTCATTCACTTGTGGGAAAGCGACTTCACTAATACTTGTACCACTACATCTTTCATGTGACTGGGTAGCTGTTGAACTAAGGTTATCATCCTAAAGGATAGATTGAAAAACCTTAGTGTTAGCCTAATCTTCATTTCTCATTGTCTCATTTCTATGATATCCAATGTATTCACAAGTGGTACTTGCCAAGCACTTATCAGGATTTTCGACAAAGAGTGAATTATTCCTACACTAGTAAGAATCATCATTTATCACCTCACCTACTAGTGAAGGCTCATCATATAAGGGATTCTTCCACACCTTCATTGTTGCCACATACACCCTTGCCTTCTCAATATGAGTATCCCAATCCCTAGAATCATTGGTGCACTCAAAGTCATTGTAATCACTTGAAGAGCAAAGAGAAATATTCTCAACATCATCTTCATCATTTGTATTCAAGATTATTGATCCACATTTTGAGAACTCTTCACATGAAGAAAATTTTTAACTTCCAAGCAAGTGAACCCTTTCAAGGCTATCAACATATCCCCTACTTGAAGCAAGAGATTTGAGATCTCCATCTCATACTTGAAGAATTATAATCAACTGAGGACTATCCTAGTTCAATTCCATCACCTTGGTCAATGCTTTTTGAGTCACTTTCTTTCATCAAATTAGGATGTGGGGCTTCCCCCTACACCCCTTGTATTTCCTCACAATCTAGGATATCCAAAGGATGAAAATCATGCTTCATTTTTGTTTCTTCATATTGTGTATCTTCATCTATGTTACTTGTGAAATGGCAATAGTCATCAACCAACTGTTCACATTCTGATATGTCCTCTCGACCTGCTTGCACCAACCTTGGATCATCCTCATCATGGTTGCCATTAGTGATACTCTGAGGTAATACTTGTGTGTATTCATTCATAGCCTCCTCTACAACCCTTATCCAATCAATTACTTGGCTTAAATTGTGAGGATTCAATTCCTTTGGTAAAGTACTCAATCCTAATTGATACATTTCACAAAACAAATCAATACATATTTAGTCTTCTAGTCTAGCATTTTTAGGTATCTCTAATAAAGTGTCCACAAACCTAGAGAATAGATCATAAGGTGATTCCCCTTGATACCTTTTCATCTCATGTAAGCTCTTGGCTAAGAATACCTAATCAAATTTTCTTTGATCATGTAAGCGTTTCACTTGGGCCTTACCATGTTTCACATATTGTGATGGTGGAGAAATTGGAACAATAGAATCCTTGTCATCTTGGTATAAATTTCTACTAATTGATCCTCTAGTTTTACTTGCACGAAATGTGCTAGAATGGCCAAAATTGGTGTTTGCATATCCCTTCATCATTGAATACTTCAATTTTTTTTCAATATCTATGGAAATTTGATATGATTGATGCAATGTTGTACGCTCTTTGTCTCTTAGGAGGTAACTCATCTCTTTATCAAATGCACCCAAGTACACCACTAAACACTCTGCATCATTTGGTCTTATGCTTGTAGGGATCTCTCTTATTATCTTTGAGAATCTGAGATTGAAAGAAGGAACCAACTCATCCTCTTCCCTCTTCATACTCATGAATTTTTGTCTAATTAGGATTGGATCAATCTTTTCTCCAAATTGTTCCATGAACACTACTTTAAACTCATCCCATGAATGTATGGAGGAAGTTGGAAAATAAGAGAATCATTTACATCTTCAGCACAAAAAAAATTCACCTAATAGGGAATCATTTACATCTTCAGTACAATTTTTTTTTCTCATAATTTTCTTTCAAACATGATCACATTTTCTTCAATTCTATGAAAATCCCTGGAATTTTGCAGCATCATCCTAGCTTTATTTTTTAATCTATAGATTTGGGGATTTGATGTATTCTTTATCAAGTCCTTTTAGTCAGAGTCACCACCTCTTATTATGGAGTATTAAACATCAAATGGGATGAATTTTCTTCAAAAATAAAACATGTTTTGGGTTTGCTTCCACAACAAAGTCATTTTCAGATCCTTTGAACTTTGTTGCCATCAAATCTTCTATTGGGTTCAAGAATTCATCGATATATGAACAAGATGTTCGTAATTACCACAAAATTTGACTCATTGATACAAGGATTTGCATTAGGACAATAGAAATTATCCCCAGTAGAGTCACCATTTTGTTGGTGTTTTTTCCAGTACACCCTTAGAATTCTCTGAAGATTAGCCAACTCCTATCATCAAGAACCCTTAAAATGAATGGCCAACATAACAAGTAAAGGACATTGAGATATTTACTCCACTTCAGGACTTGTGGGACCTAGGAGAGTGTTCTTAATGGTGTTCATTTTGATCTATTTGATGGAGAACACTTCAATTCACATATTGATTCCTGTAATTTGCAAATAAACATAATACACTAAAGATTTGGTTGATCTTTAAATAAATAATCATTTATTTACAGTGAACATGGAAGTATTTCAAATACATGCTTCATGATTGATAGATTTTAGATGAATTGTATTCCCATTTTAAATCCATGGTTAGGTAAATCATCAACACATTCAATTGTAAATATTTCTAGCAAATAAACTAGTGTTTAATCAATTGGGCAATGGATTCGAACATGCAATAACCAATAATAGACAAATTCTTAAATTTTAATAATAATAGACTATTTCCACAATGCCTTGCATTCTAAAAACTCACAATTCCTAAAACATGACATCTTATTAGATTCTTTGCAAATTCTCACAAATATGTAACTCTATTCAAGCATTTAATTAACCCTTTGAGTTAAAGCAAAAATAAGGACACACATTCAATTGACAAAGACAAACAATAATACTCTTGATATTTTCATTTATGACTTGTAGAAACTTACAATAGGAGAGTAAATATTTCAGAGATAAGTTTTTTTTTTATATCAGTAATTTGCATAAAATTATTTTAAGAAAATTACATATAAGATCCAAAACCAAGACGATTCAATTGTCGTATTGATTAGCATCTTTTTTGCATCTAATTTCTACCCAAATCATATACTGGACTCAAAATTTTAGAACCCTTTGCAATGAGCCATGAAATCCCTTTTATATCATAAGGGAGCAACAAGCATCCAACTCAAATGCAAAATTTTACATTTTAAGAATATTTCATTTTAGCACAAATTCAATTTCATTCCAAAAATTGCTCGAACAGTTGTATGTAGTCATTTACTGAGCATCTGGAAACAAAATTTTGTAACCACCACCAAAATAAAATGTTGATGTTGCTAAAAAATTCCTTTAACCACCAACTAGGCATTGCATTCCACATCCATGTCAAATAAAAGTGTTCATAATATTAATCTTGAGCATCCACAATCAGCATGAAGACGAAAAATCAACAACACATGCAAATAGTAGAAGAAAAAAACCACAACAATTTTATCATCGCCACAAAAATTAAAAACCCAAACATCATTTTCATTACACAGAAGCAGAACAAGCACCAACACTAGAGCCATGGTACACATGCCCATTGCACGTCCTTACAGGAGGCTGTGAAGAGACTTTCACTCCCTCCTCATCTTTATCATTACCAAGTATAAAGCCATCATGCCTGCTCATAGTCTTTATGGATATTGGTGGGAGTTCAATATTACTTCCACCCTTGAGGCTGCCAATTGATTCAGTATCATAAGATACCTCTGATAACCTAAGTCCGTCTCAGGTGCACTATCTGAAGGGTTGTCAATGACTAGCAATTGGGGTGTTCTATCTTTCATAAGAAGCTTGACCATACCTTATTTTTCTTAACACTCCTCATACAAACCCTACGAGATCCTTACCTTTGGCTTCTGCTATCTTTGTAGTCATGCCTTGGTTTCTCAACCTATGACTGCATCTAGTAGGAACAAATGAGGATTTCTCACCAGGGGCCTCCTCTTTACCCTTCTCCTTTAGGGTTGGAATTTGTTTAGGTACATTCTACTCATGTTCTAAGACATTTCCATTAGATTTTTGCATGTTGAACCTTAGGGACCTTCTCATTGGTAACTCTAAAGTAGTTGACTTTCTCATCTTCTCCACTACATAACTTCATAGACTTACACCAGGACACTCTTCACTCTCTACACAAACTAAGAAAATTGTAGCACCTGATTGTAATGGTGAAAATGACAACCATTCAATTTGCATTTATCAAGCAACTTTGATGATACTTGACCATCAATTTTGACATCACACACATGAGCAAGTGATTAATCACTGGCATCCATTTCATCACTATTAATTACCTAGGTACTTGGAAATATACAAATCATTCTTAATGATGGTAGGGAATTAATTCCTCACACACACCATGACCCAATTGATTGATCTTGAAGAGAATATGCCATTAATGATCACTACTTGTAGAGAAAAATGACTATCACATGCATATTTTTATTTTTTTGAATGTTGATCGTTGATCCCTTAATGAGTTCTTGAATTGAACAATTCACAACAATTCAACCAAGATTGAATTCAGTGAGGCCATGTTGCTCACCAATCCTTGGCCAATGGGATTTTTCCAAGCTGGGAGCCACATCATTCATTTATGAGCTCCACCTTTTGCTTTGGATGGGTGGAAAAATCCATGTGTCATGAGCTCGTAGACCACACAGTTTTTAACAAGCCTTCCCCTTTTCTTTGCAAGCAAGCAGGGAACGACATATGTTATTTCTAGCACTCAATCACCACCATCGAATTAAGCCTTCATACAAAAAGTTCAATAGTGGAATTAGGGCGTCATCATCCATATTAGGACACGTTTCCTCATCTTGTAGACCTCATGGATTTTAACAAGCCTTCCCCTTTTCTTTGCAAGTGAGCGGGGAAGGACTAAGATTATTTCTAGCACTTGATCATTGTTGTCAGATTAATTCATCATACAATAGGTTAAATAGTGGAAGAAAGGCCCCATCATCCATATTAGGACACATGTCTTGATCTCACAGACCTCGTGGATTTTAACAAGCAAGAAACTTAATCTAGCGAGCTAGCGGGGAATGACTCAGATCAATTCTCAAGATCTAGTGGTTCCTCAAACTACACATGAAACAAAGTTAGTTTTAAGAGCGGGGCCATTTTGAGGTCGATGATAGTTAGACCCTCGATTGAAGACTTAATTCAAGTCTATTTCAATGAAATATTTTTCCATACTTTAGGAATTTTTTGAAGTCAGAAAGTGCATGGGGTGACTGACATCCCTAGACAAAAGGGTCAGTAATGACATGTATTCAAGGGCTCAAGTAATGACTTACGCTACTGGTGACTAGCCGTAGCAAGTCAACATAATATTAAAATGATCAAAAGGTTTTAAAATAGATTTTTGTACAAAGATGGTTCACAGGCCAGAACCCCAACCCTAGCCTTGAACACAAAGCTCACAATCATGGTCCAATAAGGAGGTGTTCAAAATTTGTAAATTTTTTGGAGGATCTATTAGAGGTTGTGGTGGATGTTTTGATTGAGTTCTAAAACCTCTAGGATAAAATTATTGCATTGCAATATTTAGTTGGTTTATATCACTCATGGTAGGTAAACTTTGTTTTTTCTCCATGTCTCTCTTGTGTTTTGACCTTTTTGTTACCATAAAACTTGGATAAAATTTTGGATTAGTATGATGGGATTTATATTGTTGAAACTATTGTGTTGATTCATTTTTTTCTAGAAGTGAACCTCTAAGGGATTTAGGACCTTTGATGTTATGAATGGTGAAGGGATGAATGATATGGATGATAAAGAACTCTCAATTTTGGACAAAACTAGACCTAGGTTTTGATAAATGTTTGATAAGGATTCTAATGAACTTGTAAATCCTAGAATTGGACTTGTGAGTTTAGGATAAATTTATTCAAAATGATGTTTTCTAATCCAACTAGATGTATGAAAAGGGATTTGTTTCCAAACATGTAGTTAAACTAGATAATGTTGGATGAAAACTAACTTTGGTCAAGGAGAATTTTTTTTCCAAAATTTGAAGTTGTTGGTGAGATGAGGTGTTTGATGTTTTGATGTTGGTTTATGTTCTATCCAAATGTTTAGACCTAAGAGGGACTTGTGAAAAGATTAAGGTGTTGAAATACATGCATTTTTCTTTGAGTGATTAAACCTAAGAGACCAATGATCTAGTTTGATGAAGGAACATTGTTATGATGTTTGAAGGCATAATATACCTAGAATTGTTTTCATATAAACAACTTTAAGTATGCATTTCCTTGTTTTTTTTGTTGTTGGCTACTAAAAAATTTGGAATATAGGACCAAGGTGTACTTTCTTTGTGGCTCACTTCTTAATTAATATGAAATTTATTTTACCACATTGGTATCTTGATTATGTTTGAAACCAAAATGTCTACAACAAAGAAATAGTTTTTCACAAAGCTTGAATTTTGTGAAAAATAAAGATGCTAAAGTCATAGTAACCTAGGTTAAATGTGAAACAAAGATTAGAGATATTAACCCAGATACTAGGAAGCCACTAATATATTGTTTTAATAAAAAGGGATATAGTAAGGGTCATGGAGTAGTATAGTGTTCTTCAAGTGTACTCCATTATATTCAAAGGGTTTAAAATATTGTGACAATTTTGATGTTTGTTTTTGAGTTTAAATGCCAAGGAATGTATTTACTAGTTCAATGGGTGAGGGGGATATCTTGCAAGCCTTCTTCCAAAATACTTACTATTTTAGCTCAACAAAATCAGTTAGTGACATTCCTGGAGGAATGAAGGAATGCTTCTTCATAGTAGGCTTACCTCACCCTCAAAAGAGTGATATAATATGAATTTATGGAGGGGTTAAATAGGAAATACCAAGGTCATGTACCACCTTGATACTCCTAGCTTTGTAAAGGAGAATAAATTATTAAGCTTTATGCCTCAATCATAAACTGTACATGGTAAGTAACTTCTAGGAATAGTTCTATTCTCGTGCACTACTTTGAAGAATTATTTTTGAAAACTTGGATGGCCTCTAGATACAAAGGTTTTTAGTGACACTATGCACAACACTGGGTATAATTTAGTTGGGAAACACTAAAGTCTGTAGCTCCCCCTAAGCAATCCATTCATTTACATGACAGTAGGCCCTCAAGGTAGCCATCAATGGACTTATGCTACTTACTTTTGTTCTTGTGTACTTTATACAGCCCACTGGTATACATTTTTGAAGGTTTCCTTGAGTTCTCTATTTTAGCATGTGTCTCAAGGGAGCCCCTCTCCAATAAAAGAAAGAAAGAAATGTTGAGAAGTTGTTGACATGACTTAGCATTCTTTCCATTGATGTCAAAAAATGGAATCTGGAAGGTTGTGCTCTGGATGATATACAAAAATGATCTATCCTTTCGAGTGCTATGATGTTACATAGTATGGATGTTATCTTTGATCTGGATATGGAAGTACTTCTTTTTGGGACATCTGTGGAAGTTAGTTAATGCAGAATAATGAAGACTAATGTTTTGATGTTGGTTGTTGTGCTCAAATCTTACTCTAGGTAACCTTGTTATCTAGACATTCATGTAGCGTGTTACAATTTTTGGCATGTCAAATTGTGTTTCTCTAGTTGATACTAAAATTGATGATAATCAATATTTGGTCTTGGTTGTGGCATTCCCATAGGCTTTGAAATATATTTCATGTAATTAAAAGTTTGCTATCTTTTGATAATTATGTTATGTAATGAACCTATCTTATGCACGACCTGTTTCTGGGTCCCTTGGTAATGTGGTAAGAAGATCTTTATGTGTGGCCTATATTTTGGGTTTGGTGCTAGTGTGCAAGGACTTATTAAATATTTCAAGGTTGTTCTTCATGTTGACATGTTTTGTGGTGATCTAAATTCAAATTGTGATTGGCCAACTTAGGATTTTATGGAAGTATGGAATGGTATTGTTGGACATTGGGAACATTGAGAGTGGGGGGGTGAATCAGTGTTCAATAATTTCAATAATCAAAATAGATCTAAAAACCATTAATAATAATAATATGACTTCATTTAGCATATAGCATATTAAAACATTCAGGCACATTAATGAACACCATAACACCAGATATTTTTATGTGGAAACCCTGTTAGGGGAGAAACCATGGTTGAGATTAATCCACAATGTTTAATCTGTTAAAAGTAAATAAAAGAGGGAATGCACTTGCATTTAGGCACACTTCCTAGAGCTCACTGCTCAAAAGAAAGAGGCACACTGCCTACATATAAAATAAAGTTTACAAGAAAAATTGAAACGAAAATATAGCATTAATAAAATGATTGAATTCAATTCCAATGAAGGGCAATATCAAATTTTGGATCACTTGATCGGACTTCACTTCTGCTCTATTTTGCTTTGCACTACACTGCTCAACATACAAAAACTAAGCTGCTCTTATTCACTCCTTCCCTGATACTTGCATACTCTTTTTCACCCACTCACACAAAAACACCTTCATATCGCTTTCTTAAAATGAATTACCGATCTCCTTTATATACCCACTAACCAAAAATTTAAAGTATGTCATCCTCATAATAGAATATAATATTTTTCTTTATGTCGGATCACATCTCTAATTAAGAAGTTAATCGAATCCACACAAGTCGGCTAGAATTTAGTAGGGACCAAAAAGGATTCTAAACATAAGCGATGACAAAATACATATTCCACATAGATCTGTGATACACCATACAAAACATGTTGGCCACAATGGAAAATAAACCATGAATCATGCTACCAAATATATTAACTCCAACTCCGACTTAATATAGTACAACAAAACTTATCAGAGGATAGTTTAATTGCCAAGAAATATTCCTTGGAGGTCCACGCCAGGAAATAATGATCTGGTATAGTGAGCAATATCATGCGCAGTTTCACTTGCACAATTAGATGTCCTATTCTTCACACTTACTGTTGATAGAGTATAGAAACTCAAGTTCTTTTCCGGTATGAGTAATGATAATACTGTGGATCATACTAATGACTCTAGTTGCCATCAATGACAGCAAAAGTGGCCAAAAATGATTTCTTAGAGCCATATGCCAAAAATCTCCCCCTTTGGCATTGATGGCAACACTTAGTGAAAAATTGACTAAGTGTTAAAACCAAAAAAAGATTACTACTCACCCTATGGATATATAAGAAATTTTTCACTCACTCTCTCCCCCTTTGACATCAATGACAAAGCTCTATTTATATCTACTCTACTTTGCACTTGCTTTTACTCCATTCTCTCCTTAAAAAATTGAACAAAATTTGACAATTGGAGCAAGAGTTTAGAAAATTATGTTATACCTAGCTTTGTTTCTGGAAGGAATTTCTTCGAGGAATCCAGTACAATTCCAATGGAAATGGTCAGCTGTTATTTTCTGAGGTTCTATTGATGATCTGGAAAAGTGACTCAGGAATGGTGATTGCAGCTTCCAACTTTTCTCCTAACTTGAGCACTTCATTCAATTGCTCTAATCTCCCTTTTGTTAGGTCTTTTACTTTCTATAAGGTGTCAATAAGAGTATTCCTAGCACAATGGACCTTTGTATGATCATCCTGTAGAGCATGAACCTTCTTTTTGACCTCTCCATCCATATCAAAAAACATAGTGCAATCTTGACTGATTTTGACAAGCTCATCCTCAATTTCCTGCAACTTGTCCTTGTACTTGCTTACCACATGATGCCACCTTAGACAATAATTGAGAACCTTATTACCCGAATCAATACATTGTCTCAACTCATTCATTTTCTTCTTCAACTTGGAGAGAAATAGCCTAAACTACATCTTTAAATGAGAAATTATCTCCTCTTTTATGTCCAGAGGCACATAAGCCATATCCTCCTAGATACATTGGATCAACTCATCTGGAAGCTCATTTTATAGACTCTCCAATTCAATATTATTATAGAAAAAGTACCTTTCTAAAGTATTTTCAATGACATCCTACTTATAAGATGGTCCATTTAACCATATATCATATATCTTTTGCATCCCACCTTCATCTTGAATAATTTGCAATATCTTAGCTTTAAACAAAGTGCCTTCATCATCACTTTCTTCTGCCATTTCCACAACTAGTTCAACTAGTTTTGGTTGGTCTCTTGGAGTATATTCTTTAGAAACTTCATCTTCTACATCCAAAACTAATTGAACTTTCCCATTTTCTTCAATATTTGTTGACTCAGGTATCGGTGGAGTGACATCACCCATATCACTTCCTCTCTTTTGCCTTTTCTTAGCCTTGCTAAAGAATGACCCTCCTTCTGTTATCTTTACTAGGACAGGGATAAAACCTTCCCCAAACCTTTCTAACACCTTTCTAAAAAAGATTTCATATACTTGTTCACAATTCTTAGAAGAATTATAATGATTGAAAATTTGCTTACAAACCAACATATTTTCTCTCCATACTACATTTCCTTTCACAAAAAAATAGTTTAGAAAATACATCACAATGCATATTACCATAGTGCCAAACCTGAAAGGGTAGTCAATATCCTTTGTTAATTGAACATTTTCCATTAGTTGATCCTTTACTAGACTGCATAGGTTGAAATATTCATTTTTAATTATCATTTTATGGGTGATATATGTAGCACCTGTCAAGGTTGATCCTTCTTAGTATTTGATGAAGATTTTTGTATGAGATTCCATGTGCCACATAACTTGTCAAAGGATCTTTAATTGATTCAATTATCAAATCCTTTTGATCTCCCCTAATTTTGGTTAGGGCTTCAACCTCAACATTGTGAATCAACTTCTTCTTTGGTAAATCACCAACATTGCATAAGCTTGTTAGATTTTTAATCACATCATTAGTAATTTGATAAGGTTTGTCAAGATTGAGGATATCACCATCCAATTTGTTCAGAACAAACCGAATTACTTCAGGATTGATGAGATGTGTAGCATCCCTCCATTTTTCTCTTTTTGATCGAACAATGTTCTTCTATGTATGCTTTATTCTGTTAGCACTTTGACTATGATACTTGGCTCTTTTTACCACTAACTGTTAAGTGATGTAAACATTATATTTTGAGGTGATGGTATTTTATTTAGATGTTATCATTATGGCATGTTTTGAATTAGCGTAGCCAATATTTAATTAAAGATTCTTTATGCTTTTATTATATTATTGATGTTAGACTCGTCAGCTAGAAACTCTATATTAGTGAAGGGGGACGGGATTGTATCACTCACTTGCGAGTGCCCTACGATTCTGAGATTTCCACTTCACGGTGTGTTTTATTATATATATATATATATATATATTCATGTTCGATATGCTCTTTGCTCGTAGGTTGACAGGTACAAGACATCGACTCCACCTACTTTCACAGGTTTGAGCATGTCCATTGACTAACAGTAATCAATTGGGAGATAGTAGCTATGTTTTCCGTGCCAAGACATCACCCTAGTCATAGTGTGTCATCGGGTTGTTGTCGAGTTTAGTTGTTTTATTATGGTTCATTCCTCCTTGGATATTTAATTTCATTTCATTTTATAAAGGTTATTAAATGGCTTTTGAAGTTAAAAATGATGATTGATTGTATCTATTTGTAATGTTGGAAAAGTAGTTATTTATTAATTAATTTAATTTAATTAATAAAATAATCTAATCTTGAATTAGATATATTTTATTGACTAATTAAATTAATGGGGATAAATTAAATCAAATTAGTTGTTTGGCATAATGTGATATTTTGATTTAAAATAGAAAAATAGAAATATGCTTTAAATTTCACTTTTTGGAAATAAATTTGAAAAATAATTCCTTTATAAAATTTTGAATTCTTTTTGTAAAAATAAATTTATTTCAAGTGCATGAAATTCCATTTGGAAATTAAATTGTTTTAATTTTTTTAAAAAATGCACATATCTCCAAATGTTCAATAAATTTAGTGGGTGGGATATTTTAGGGGTTTGACCAAAAATTTGGGGAAAACTCTTTGTAAGGAAAATTGAATTTCATCTTTTATTTTAATTTGAAAATAGTGGAAAAAGAAAGGAGGAGAAAGGATTTGGATTTTGTTCTTGAAATTTTGAAGAAGCAAGGGGATTTCTTGGTTGAGCTGAAATCAGGACAGGGATTAAAATCACCATTGTCAAATTTTCAAGCTTTGGGAGAAAACACCATGTTCTTTGCTTGATTTTTATTTCATTTTGAAAGAAATTTACAAATTTGTTCATGCTTTTAGAAAAGATTCAATCACTTTGATTTGGAACAAAAACCCATCTTAAATCTTGTTGCAAAATTAGAAACAAACAATTGTTGAAATTCTGGGAAAAAATATAAATTTCTTGTAGAAAATGGGAAAAAAAATCAAAACAAGAATCACACAATGAAAAAAATTGAAAAGAAAACCAAAAGAAATTTCCATTTCAAACTGAAATTTAAACCCATTTGTTGTATTGTCAATTTATTGTTTATTGCAAAATTATGTTATTCAATTTCACAATTTGGCTAAAAATGGAGATTTTGAGTATATATATTTATAAATATACCTGTGTATATATATATATATTTCATTATAAAAATATATACACAAAAGTATATTTATAATATACTGTGTTTTTATTTTATACTTGGAATTTCTTTGTTTTCCTAGAAAATTTATTTCTCGTAAATAAACCCTGTATTTTTTTTTAAACAAAGTGAAGTTTTGTGTCTGTAGATTAAGGGAGTTTATTTTATATATAATTTTTTTTAATAAAATAAAATTTTATGCTATGGAGGGAGGGGGAGGCCCTTCTCTCCCACAACGCCCCATATGGGCGGCACTATGTGGAAGTAGTGCCACTACCTTCATAGGCAACGACGCTGCTCACATAGCACCCCACATGGGGGAGGCTGTGTGGCAGCCTGGTCACTCCCTTATGGGAGGGGCCCACGCCCTTTACTTTAGTTTGTTTTTTTGTTTTTTGTTTTAATTAATTTTTTTTTTTTTATATATTATTTTAATATTATATATTATATAAATATATATATATTATATATAATAATATTATATTATATATATAATATATATATGTTATATGCATACATATAATATTATTTTAATATTTAAATAATTTTATTTATAATTAATTATTTATATATATAATTTATATATATATATTTATGTATATATATAATATACATTTATTGTGTATATATGTATATCTATAATGCATATATATGCTTTATGTATTTTTAAATAATTTAATTAGTTGAATTTAAATGGATTATTTAAATATTAATTATATATTTAATATATGTGGGAATCCAAGTATAGTGAAATGAATGGTGATTATTTTTAGCGTAATTGAAATAAAAATTCATTTATTTTAATCAAATGATTTCAATTATCAAGTTGTTTTGACTATTGAATATGATTGTGAAACTCAGAATTAAATTATTGGTTTTTAAATTCCTCAATGCCATGAAATAAATCTTATGTATTTGTTTGGATAAATGCAAGTAACGTAGATTGTGTTGACTAGATTTAGGAAATACTAACATTAGTTTATTTAATTGCCTAAAATGCGTTCTAGTGATGTTCTTGTTCATTCTTGGTGTTGGGAAATTGTGTCATTTGTTATGTAAGTCTTCCAGATTGGGTTTTCTTTTAATTTTGTGGGTGTCGTAAAATGTTAGGGAACCTTTGTTTTGTCTTGGGTAATGTGTATAGCCGTATTCTATTGTTTTACCCAGTTTTCACGAACAGGGATGGTTTGTGTCTCCTTTGGTTTAGGAATGGGTTATGTGATTTGTGCCTCTTTTAGAAGGAGTGGATTATGTCTTTTGTTGTTTCCAGTGTTTGGAGATGGTTTTGACCTTTGTTGCCTCTAGTGTTCGGAGAGGGTTTTGACTTTTGTTGTCTCCAGTGTTTGGAGTGAGTTTTCATTATGTGTTCCTCCTAGATTTGGAGTGATTTTATCTTGTTGGTATGCACTTTGGGATTCCCTTGGTGATTGGTTTTGTTTGGTATGTTGTCAGGTAGAAGAGTGGCTTCTGTTAGGGGCCAGAGCCCAAAGAGGTAAACTGGGAAACCTTTAGAAGTGGTTTATTCAAGTGATAACTAAATCAATGTACTTAGAGGTTAGGTAGTATTTCACACTAATTATGATAATTGAGCCTCACTCATGGACGCAAGGGATTGTATGGACTTGGGATGAGACGGGAAGGCCTGTAATGGCAAGGTCATCTATCTTTTCTTTACGAGAGGTATTTGATTCTGCATGAGTGACCATGGGTGTCGGTATTCAGTAGAGGCCACCAGGACAACTCATAGTGGGGGCCGAAGCGTATGAAGATTCCCAGAGGAGATCCCATGATGAGTTGTGTGATGATACTCTTTCTACGACAATAGTTGGTATTTGGTTTTCTTGAGTATGGTCTTCTTATCTTACTCAATCTATTTTATTTCTGGAATCAATGTGACTTATGTTAGTAATGTTCGAGTTGTACTTGTGTTATCCTTATGGTTGTTCGGTTCATGTGATTGGTTGGTTCAATTATGTTTTAGCCTGTGTCTAGAGGTAGTTGGTCTTGTATAGGATTCCTTGTTACTATCTCCTAGCACGGGGGATGAGCCTTTGGGTATCACATGGTTGGGTGGAATGTGCACCTTATTCCATTGGGTCTTCTTCTTGTTCATGTGGATGAGATCTCTAGTTGGAGAGCTCGTGGGATCCAGTTCCTTCATGCCTTATTCTTTCAGTTATTAATGTAATTTAATACCTCTCTTTGTATCGAGGTGGAAGATGTGATTTGTAACCTTGTATTTTGGAATTACCTCATTTGGGGAATGAGTGTTTTAATCTTATTGTAAGTACATTATTGGGATCATGTGGAATTTCCTATGTCTCTGATTTAATTTTCTCATGGATGGAATGTATGAACATTTGATTTGTTAAGTATTTTAAATGTTATGTTTTAATTAATGTATCTTGTGTGGGTTTAAGTAAACTCAGTCTCGTAATCTTAGGGGTTGTTGGCAATGGGTAGTTAATTTTCATGTTTGTGTACTTAAACAAAAACAATTTATTGCATTTGAGTAGTTATTGCAACTTCCCCTAGGGTTGCGTGGTGGGGCGTTACACATGGTATTAGAGACCGAGTTTAAACATTGGGTGCTCTGGGTAATGTGGGACCCATTAAGTTGTTAGTTGCATAGAATTTATGTTTGTGTACCTTGTCTTATGTTGTGGTTTGTATTTGTACAGGATCATGGCACCTAGGCAAGGTCATAGTAGAGGTCGTGGCTGTGTGGGTGGTCAAGTAGGTAATCAATAGGATGCACCTCTCATTGTTCCCCATGTTTTAGATCAAGAGGAGCAATAGGCTTCTTAGTTTGTACCAGAGGTTGGTAATCAGCATCAGGATCCACTAGGGATAGGGGATGCTTTGTTGCATTATTTTTTAGAGGACACTCTAGCTCTTGTGGGTCCAAGGAATGATAGAGATCATGACGCTATGGGTGAGAAGCAACAATCTTCGCAATCAAGGCAAAAAAATTCTCAATCCCAACACGATAGAAGTTGGAAGCAAAAGAAGAGAGATCGGAGTAGGATACGATCACATCATGATCGTTGTAATTAGACTGCATAGAGATCTCAGTCAACATTCAGTGGTGGTGGTTTTCCATGACCTAGTGTGCCTCCAAGTGTTTGGAGATTCAATAGTGGGACAAGATGTTTTGCTTGTGGTTAGGAGGTGCCTTCTCAGAGTGGACAGTATCAGAGTTCACAGTTTACCTTTAGGAGTGGTGTTCAACTGTCGAGCACACCTTCTAGAAGTAGAGGTTATGGCAGAGGTATTGGGTGTTTTGCATGTGGCCAGCAGGGTCATATTGCTAGAAGGTGTCCCAATAGGGGCACATCTGGGTTTTCTCAGGGGCGAGTGGCATCTGAGCTGATAGTAGGAGAAGTAGGTAGATTGCATAGGGCATTTACTGTGGTGGATAGCCATCAGGCCGAGCATCTGGGTGCAGTTCATCCTTCGACTTTAGCAGTTGATCCTCAAGGATCGAGGTTCTGAGTAGGTTAGAGTTTAGTTGGTTCTGAGGGAGCTTTATCCCTCTTTGTTTGTATTCTTCCAGGAGTAAGCCTGACCCTATTTGGGGAGGATGTACCACCCCTCCATTTTTCTCTTTTTGATTGAATAGTGTTCTTCTATGTATGCTTTATTCTGTTAGCACTTTGACTATGATACTCGGCTCTTTTTACCGCTAATTGTTAAGCAATGTAAACATTATATTTTGATGTGATGGTATTTTATTTAGATGTTATCATTATGGCATGTTTTGAATTAGTGTAGCCAATATTTAATTAAAGATGCTCTATGCTTTTATTATATTATTGATGTTATAATCATCAGCTAGAAAGTCTGTATTGGTGAAGGGGGACAAGATTGTATCACTCGCTTGCGAGTGCCCTACGATTCTGAGATTTCAACTTCACGGTGTTTATATATATATATATATATATATATATATATATATATATATATATATATATATATATATATATATATATATATATATATATATATATTTGCATGTTCGATATGTTCTTTGCTCGCAAGTTGACAAGTACAGGACATCAACTCCACCTAATTTCATAGGTTTGAGCATGTCCATTGACCAACGGTAATCGATTGGGAGATAGTAGCTAGGTTTTCCGTGCCAAGACATCACCCTAGTCATAGTGTGTCGTCTGGTTGTCATCGGGTTTAGTTGTTTTATTATGGTTCATTCCTCCTTGGATATTTAATTTAATTTCATTTTATAAAGGTTATTAAATGGCTTTTGAAGTTAAAAATGATGAGTGATTGTATCTATTTGTAATGTTGGAAAAGTAGTTATTTATTAATTAATTTAATTTAATTAATAAAATAATCTAATCTTGAATTAGATATATTTTGTTGACTAATTAAATTAATGGGGATAAATTAAATAAAATTAGTTGTTTGGAATAATGTGATATTTTGATTTAAAATAGAAAAATAGAAATATGCTTTAAATTTCACTTTTTGGAAATAAATTTGAAAAATAATTCCTTTATAAAATTTTGAATTCGTTTTGTAAAAAAGAAATTTATTTTAAGTGCATGAAATTTCATTTGGAAATTAAATTGTTTTGAATTTTTAAAAAATGTAAATATCTCCAAATGTTCAATAAATTTAGGGGTTGGATATTTTAGGGGTTTGACCAAAAATTTGGGGAAAACTCTTTGTAAGGAAAATTGAATTTCATTTTTTATTTTAATTTGGAAATAGTGGAAAAAGAAAGGAGGAGCAAGGATTTGGATTTTGTTCTTGAAATTTTGAAGAAGCAAGGGGATTTCTTGGTTGAGCTGAAATTAGGACAGGAATTAAAATCACCATTGTCAAAATTTTCAATCTTTGTGAGAAAACACCATGTTCTTTGCTTGATTTTTATTTCATTTTGAAAGAAATTTACAAAATTTGTTCATGCTTTTAGACAAGATTCAATCACTTTCATTTGCAATAAAAACCCATCTTAAATCTTGTTGCAAAATTAGAAACAAACAATTGTTGAAATTCTGGGAAAAACAATAAATTTCTTATAGAAAATGGGAAAAGAAATAAAAACAAGAATCACACAATGAAAAAAATTGAAAAGAAAACCAAAAGAAATTTCCATTTCAAACTGAAATTAAACCCATTTGTTGTATTCTCAATTTATTGTTTATTGCAAAATTATGTTATTCAATTTCACAATTTGGCTAAAAATGGAGATTTTGAGTATATATATTTATAAATATACCTGCGTATATATATATTTCATTATATAAATATATAAACAAAAGTATATTTATAAATATACTGTGTTTTTATTTTATGTTGGGAATTTCTTTGTTTTCCTAGAAAATTTATTTCTGGTAAATAAACCCTATATATTTTTTTAAGCAGAGTGAAGTTCTCTGTCTGTAGATTAAGGGAGTTTATTTTATATATATATATTTTTTAATAAAATAAAAATTTATGCTATGGAGGGAGGGGGAGGCCCTACTCTCACACAATGCCCCATATGAGCGGCGTTGTGTGGAAGCAGCACCCCACATGGGGGAGGTTGCATGGTAGCCTGGCCACTCCCTTATGGGAGGGGACCATGCCCTTTAGTTTAGTTTTCTTTTTTGTTTTTTGTTTTAATGAAAATTAAAATTTGTTTTTATATTATAATAATATTATATTATATATAATATATATATGTTATATGTATATATATAATATTAATTTAATATTTAAATAATTTTTTTTATAATTAATTAATTATATGTATAATTTATATTTATATATATATATATAATATACATTTATTGTGTATATATATAATGTATATATATGTTTTATGTATTTTTAAATAATTTAATTAGTTGAATTTAAATGAATTATTTAAATATTAATTATATATTTAATATATGTGGGAATCCAAGTATAGTGAAATGAATGCTGATTATTTTTAGCGTACTTGAAATAAAGATTGATTTGTTTTAATCAAATGATATCAATTATAAAGTTGTTTTGACTATTGAATATGATTGTGAAACTCAAAATTAAATTATTGGTTTTTAAATTCCTCATCGTCATGAAATAAATCTTATGTATTTTTTTGGACAAATCCAAGTTACGTAGATTGAGTTGACTAGATTTAGGAAATACTAATATTAGTTTATTTAATTGCCTAAAATGTGTTCTAGTGATGTTCTTGTTCATTCTCAGTGTTGGGTAATTGTGTTGATTGTTATGTAAGTCTTCCAAATTGGGTTTTCTTTTAATTTTGTGGGTGTCGTAAAATGTTAGGCAACCTTGGTTTTGTCTTGGGTAATGTGTATAGTCTTATTCTGTTGTTTTACCTAGTTTTCACGAACAGGGATGGTTTGTGTCTCCTTTGGTTTGGGAATGGGTTATGTGATTTGTGCCTCCTTTGGAAGGAGTGGATTATGAGTTTTTTTACCTCCAGTGTTTGGAGAGGGTTTTGACCTTTGTTGCCTCTAGTGTTTGGAGATGGTTTTGACTTTTGTTATCTCTAGTGTTTGGAGTGAGTTTTCATTATGTGTTCCTCCTAGAGTTGGAGTGATTTTATCTTTTTGGGATGCACTTTGGAATTCCCTTGGTGATTGGTTTTGTTTGGTATGTTGTCAGGTAGAAGAGTGGCTTCTGTTAGGGGCCAAAGCCCAAAGAGGTAAACTGGGAAACCTTTAGAAGTGGTTTAATCAAGTGATAACTAAATCAATGTACTTAGAGGTTAGGTAGTATTTCACACTAATTAAGATAATTGAGCCTTGCTCATGGACACAAGGGCTTGTATAGACTTGGGATGAACGGGAAGCCCTGGAATGGCAAGGTCATCTATCTTGTCTTTACGAGAGGTATTTGATTCCGCATGAGTGAGCACGGGTGCCAGGATTGGGTAGATGCCACCAAGACAACTCATAGTGGGGGCCAAAGCCTATGAAGATTCCCAGAGGAAATCCCATGACGAGTTGTGTGATGACACTCTTTCTATGACAACAGTTGGTATTTGGTTTTCTTGAGTTTGGTCTTCTTATCTTACTTGATCTATTTTATTTCTGGAAGCAATGTGACTTATGTCAGTGATGTTAGAGTTGTCCTTGTGTTATCCTTATGGTTGTTTAGTTCATGTGATTGGTTGGTTCAATTATGTTTTAGCCTGTGCTTAGAGGTAGTTGGTCTTGTATAGGATTCCTTGTTATTGTCTCCTAGCATAGGGGGTGAGCCTTTGGGTATCACATGGTTGGGTGGAACATGCACCAAGTTAATCCATTGGGTCATCTTCTTGTTCGTGTGGACGAGATTTCCAGTTGGAGAGCTCGTGGGATCCAGTTCCTTCATGCCTTATTCTTTCATTTATTAATGTAATTTAATACCCCTCTTTGTATCAAGGTGAAAGATGTAATTTGTAACCTTGTATTTTGGAATTACCTCATTCGGGGAATGAGTGTTGTAATCTTATTGTAAGTACATTATTGGGATCATGTGGAATTTCCTATGTCTTTGATTTAATTTTATCACGGATGGAATGTATGAGTATTTGATTTGTTAAGTATTTTAAATGTTATGTTTTAATTCATATATCTTTTGTGGGTTGAAGTAAACTCAGTCTCATAACCTTAGGGGTTGTTTGTAATGGGTAGTGAATTTGCATGTTTTTGTACTTAAACAAAAAAAATTTATTGCATTTGAGTAGTTATTGCAACTTCCCCTAGGGTTGTGTGGCGGGGCATTACAAGATGAGGTTATTCGTTCCATATATCCAAAAATTTATGCTTAGATCCTTCAAGCCTCTTGAGATTGGTGAGTGACAAAAAATTCCTTTCATCCATAATATTTTGACTACTATACTCATATAGAGTTAAGGTTCCTTTGATTTGCTTCATGATTCACCCTGAGCAGAGTTCTACCGATTGCAAAAATAGATGTGAGATTAATGATCAATAAAAATACCTGGAAATTTGTTGCAGCGATCACATTTTGCACGTTTGAAATTTTGAAAAAAATGCTCTCAAACTATTTTCCTTCAATGCATGGTAATGATCTAGGGTTCCAAATTTACCTTTTATAACTTCACTTACTTTAGGGTATGTGTAGGATCATGATGGATCAAAAAGTGGGAATATGATCGGTATTGTAGGGGTATGTGGCTGACCAATTTTTTTTCACCCAAAATTGATGAAATGAAAAGGGTTTTTAAAGGAGATTCTCAGCTTTCCACCAATATAAATTATTCTTTACTTTGAATTTAATAAATTATTATTATTCATTTTCTATTTGAATTACGACTAAAGTCCCGATTGATAGCTTTGATTGAAAAACATCTATAGCTTTCAAAGCGGTATCACATTTTTGAATATGAAACATATTTCACATTTTATGCTTCGTATACTATAGGATTAGAAAAATGAATTTCATGAAGTTTTGACCAAGTTAAGGTGGTCGACATATGATTTTTATATTTTTAAAAGTTGTAATAAAAAATCATAATTAATTATTTACTTGGAAAAAATTACAAAAATATGCATCACATTTGGACATGAGTCATCTACTTATATCTAAAATCTTATAAAAAATATTATCATTTTATTGTGTTAGGGTGGTCAGAATGAGACACCTCTTATTTTTTCCCGAAATTTAAGTACTATTGCATTGAAATTTCAAATTTCCACCAAATAGATTTTTCTTTTCTTTAAATAAACCTAGTAGTTTATAAACTACATTCAATTTGGTACAAATTCTATTTTCGCATATTTTTTAAATAATATAGATAAATTATTCAAATTTTTATGTCAAGTTGCCTAACTCTGATTTTTCTGAATATTTTGCCACTTAAGGGCCTATTTTTTCCATGATGATCCTGCACATACCCTTTAATTTATTCTACATTAAATGTGTTTCCCTAGAAGTTTCGACCACTCTACGAACTTAGACAGCAAGCAATGAACTCAACTTCAAACCTTCAACATTTCATCCACCATGACAAGTGATTGTTAAAGCTTCCATTAATGAATAACATGATGACTAATGGAATCCAACAATTCAGATCTGATTATACACCGGGGGGCAGGAGATCTTCATGAGAAACTCTCCCTAGGCCACTGGCCTGATATTAATTATCGGAAGAGCTACCGAAGGGAACTTTTGGTACAACCTTGTTTCCTTCATTATATTCACTTTTATTCACCCATGATTCTTCATCTGATCTGTTATCTCTTCCACATAAGCCTTTTTTGTTCCTTTATTATTTTTCTGTGAATTTCTTCCTTGATAATCTGGACCTCTTTTATTCATATTTTTGTTCCTATATAATTTTACAAGGTGTCCAAGATTGTTACAATTGAAACATACTGGACCATTTTTCCTATACCAACCATTCCACTGATTTCCTCCTCACCTACATTGATTAGCAACATGTCCAAATCTTCCACAGGTGTAGCATTTAATGTTACTTGTATTGATAGGCATGCTTCTACATTTTAATTCCTTATGCCCAAAATTCTTGCATTTAAAGCATTGACCAAAGAATGATGGAATACTAGGATTTATCCTATTTTGCACTAATAAGCCATATGACCAAATTTATTACAAGCAAAGAAATATTCATTAAATCTTTAAGCATTTGGTTTCCTTACTAGATGTATTCTACCTTTGTTCTTCATTTCAAAGTTCTTTTGTTCAGATCCAGAGCTTTCACCCTTCTCATAGCCAAGTCCTCGCTTGTCATTCACATTCTTCTAAATTTTGGTTATCAAATCAAGCTTAGCAAAGCTTATCCAACTTAATGGTTCTACTATTAATTTTGTTGCATTCTTTGTATTTTTCTTTCAAAGACTGGGAAAGATTCTCCTCATTTTTCTTTCTTTGTTCGATCTCTTTGATAAACATCATTGTCACAAATTTCATCTCAATTTTTAGAGCTGCATTGTCTTTGGCTAGCTTTTCACATTGTTCTGTTATTTCTTTTAGGGTTTTATTCAGGTGGATATTAGTAGGACCTTTTCTTTCTTTTTGCTTCAACTGATCACACAACTCTTTCCTCTTTTCCCTTGACCCATTTATCTTATCTTTCAGAGATTGGATGAATTTTTTGGCATCTACAAGATTTTCTTTTAGTTCCATGACTTCTACTTTAGATTGATCAAGATGATCAAGTGACACCATAAGAATTTTTTGAATACCACTAATGTCCATTGAGATTCAAGAATCACCTCAAGCTGTTAAACTTCTGAAGAGGAACCAGAGCTCTGATACCAATTGTTGGACATTGTGAACACTAAGAGGGGGGTGAATCAGTGTTCAATAATTTCAATAATCAAAATAGATCTAGAAACCATTAACAATAATAATATGACTTCATTTAGCATATAACAGATTAAAGCATTCAAGCACATTAATGAACACCATAATACCATATATTTTTACGTGGAAACCCTATTAGGGGAAAAACCACAGTGGAGATTAATCCACAATGTTGACTCTATTAAAAGTAAATAAAAGAGGGAATGCACTAGCATTCAGGCACACTGCCTAGAGCTCACTGCTCAAAAGAAAGAGGCACACTGCCTATAGATAAAATAAAGTTTACAACAAAACTTAAAATAAGAATATAGCATCAATAAAATGCTTGAATTCAGTTCCAATGAAGCCTAATATAAGATTTCGTATCACTTGACCGGACTACACTCCTTTGTTTTTCTCCGCACTGCACTGCATAACATACAAAAAACTGATCTGCTCTTATTCAATCCTTCCATGATACTTGCATAATCATTTTCACACACTCACACACAAACCTTCATATCTCTTCTTAAAATGAATTACTAATCTCCTTTATATACCTGCTAACTAGAAATTCAAAGTATGTCGGCCTCACAATAGAATATAATATTTTTCTTTATGTCATCTCACATCTCTAATTAAGAAGTTAAGCAAATCCACACGAGTCGAGTAGACTTTAGTAGGGACCAAAAAATATTCCAAACATAAGAGATGACAAAATACATATTCCACATAGATCAATGATACACCATACAAAACATGTCAGCCACAATGGAAAATAAACCATGAATCATGTTACCAAATCTCTTAACTCGAACTCTGACTTAATATAGTACCAAAAAACTTAATAGAGGATAGTGTAATTTCCAAGAAGTATTCTCTAGAGGTCCACACTATGAAATAAAAATTTAGTACAGTGAGCAATATCATGTGCAGTTTCACTTGTGCAACCAGATGTCTTGTTCTTCAAACTTACTACCGATAGAGTATAGAAACTCAAGTTCTTCGCTGGTATGGGTAATGATAATTTTGCAGATCATATTGATGACTCCAGTTGCCCTCAATGATAACACAAGTGGCCAAAAATGATTTCTCATAGCCATATGCCAATAGGTATAACTATTTCTTTTATTTTTATTATGAAACAAGGATAGTGGAGTATGATGTGTGCGAGGAGATAAAAGGTTGTGAAGGAAGAAGTAATCTATTTTCCAAAGTTTGTGCAAGGAAGTTGTGTAGAAGATTCTTGATTGGATTTTCTATAGACAGATATTGTGCTCTTAATTAGAATTGAATTCATGCATATGTAGATGCAACTTCATCAATTCACTTTTGTCAGTGAGACTATTTTGTAATCAATTGTATTAATCAGGTAGTGATCCCACCAATAGTGAGCCTTACCTGCAGTCAACATTTTAACAGTGAGCCTTTGTAAAAATCACCTTAATTGGTGTTCTATAATTGAGAATTAGCATTCACCATGGTTTTTCCCTTCTTGGGTTTCCACATAAATTATGGTGTTCATTGTGCTTAGTGTTGTTGTGTGCATTCATGTTCATATTTGTTTGATTATTTTCTGATTGATATAATCTTGCTCTAGATTAATTAAAGAAAATATTTTTTTTATGATAAATAATTCACCCCATCTCTCATTTATCTGGATTTTTTAACAATTGGTATCAAAGCTTGGTCCCTTGTCGATAGAGCTTAACCACTTAAGGGAGATCTTGGTAGTTTGAATAGATGGAAGGAGCTTATCACTTTGAGAAAGAATTGAAGATAATTTTAGATGATATGGAAAGAAAAAATTCTAAAAATGAAGAATTGAAAGAAAATATAATGGAAGAAAATTATTGTATCTCAAAGATAAGGGAGAAAATCTAGAAACTCAAAGAAATATACAGAGAGGTAAGCCAAGAATTAAAGGAATCAAAGTTAAGCATTGTGGACTTAAAACAACAACTGGATGAATGCAAGAATAATAAAGAAAATATCAAATATACTATCAAATAGAAAATGGGAGAATGGAAGAAGACTGAACAAAATCTCAATGATACCATCAAACAAAAATTAGAAGAAAATGAGAAGTTAGATCAAGAGTTAAGAAGGTTGATCAAGAGTTAAGAAGGTTGAAAATAGAAGCAAGAGTATGTGAAAGTAGCATAATTATAGATCAACTCCTATACCTAAAAACATGTCACAAGGATAAGGGAGGACTTGGTTTCAATGGTGAAAACTCAAATTAGAACATTAAAGGTGAAGGAAAAGCAGTTGAAGTTGAAGCGGGATCTGGTGTAACAAGCATGGCCCAAAACTCTAGAACACTTAAAATACCTTTGATCAGACAACAAAATTGTCAAAGGTACTTATCATTTAATGGCTATTGTTTTCTATGCAAGAACTTTGGACATAAGGTTATAGAGTGTAGAAGCAAGAAGGAACCAAGTACTCAAAGCTTTAACTTTCACAAGTTTGGTCATAAAGCAAGTCATTTCAGAAGTCAGTTATCTAATTTGGTTAGAAGGAGTGGAACAAATAATCTCTTTCATGGTAATTGCTATTTATGCCATGGTTATGGTCATAAAGCTAATTAGTGTAGACCTAGGGTTCACTTAGTTAAGTCAGGACAAAAAAGTTACAATTGTAGTCAACCTGGACATTATGCTAACACATGTAGATATGTTGCTCTAGAAAAGCCTGAAAACAAAAAGAAGGTTGTAGAATCAGGTGAATCTAAAAATAATACCATCATGTTGTGGAAGAAAAAAGAAATGAGTGTCGAGAACTCTTTTGTGGTACTAGATCCTGGTACAAGCTCTTCAGGAAACTAACCCAACTTCCTTGGCTTAGGGGGAGTATTGCTATGCATATTTTTTTGATTCCCCCTCTCCAAAGTAATATTGATTTTTTTTCAACATGACCAAGTTTGATCTAGTTCGTGATATATGATGAATCTTAATTCAACTAATTCAAAAGTGAAGTACAATTCAAGGCATCATTGATGTAATATTTTGGTGGAAAGTTCATCATGAGCAATTAGGGTTAAAAGGTAGAGTTTTCAAAACATTTCTCACATTTTGCAAAGAAGAAGAAGTTTCGCAGAGTGAAAATATTGAAGAAGATATTTGCAATGATGGAATCTATTGATAGAGAATCAAGTGGTGGTATTTTGCTAAGGCTATAGGGAGTAGAGTTGGATGAATTTGATCATTGGAAAATGAAGGAAATGGAACTAGGGTTGAAGACTAATGAGTTACATAATGTAAGTTCTCTTGGTATGGATTTATGGGGAGAATTTCCCTGGTTTGCTGATAGAGAGTCTATCTTGTTCTTGTTGAGTCGATTCAAGGATGGTAGCATTATTTTGGACAAACCCTACCAATCACCAAATAAGCCATTGAAGCTATTATTGGATTATGCATTGTTGGTGATCCCTAGGAAGAAAATAGTGAAATACAGAGATGTGGAGGAACTTTCTAGTATCGACAAAGACCCCTAAGCTCTACTAAAAAATATAATTGTTGATCTTGTAGTAAGGTATATTGCTTATGATATCACTTACAAAATCTATTTCATAAATCATGAAGGTTCTACTTCGGCTATTGCTATATATCTTGCACATAATATGGTGTTGGAAAATAAGCAATTTGACTTGTGTAGTGTCATAATGGAAAACCTAATTTAGAATGTCAGAATGTCTTTGGTTGAGAGTTATCTTTTCTGGTTTGGGTCTCTACTCATATGTTTAGTATTTTACTTTATGAGTTCACTACCATCAAAGGAGAATGCTAAGTGGAAGTCTAGAATCCATGTCAGAAAGAAACTTTATAGGTATTTGGAATGTATGGAAGATAAAGCAGGTGTGTGCAAAGTTTATTTCTCATCCTTCTAGATGAATCTATGCTTCGATGTGATAGTGTCTAGTCAGTTTTAGGAGGGTTCCTCCTCTGGTAAGGAGTTAGAGATTGTTAATGGTGGTTCCTCACTAGAACCTAAAATTATAAATATTAACTCAAAGGATATCATTGCTATCTCAGAAGAAAAGGAGAAGGAAGAAGAGTCTCTACCTAGATCTGACTCTATCGATCCAGATAAATTTCATTCAGTGTTGGATGAAGGTGATTTGAAAAAGATTGGTGAAATGTGGTATGCCTACTCTTCGATTAGTAGGATTGGAATTGATGATTCCTTGGCCGATTATCTACTCAATAAGGTTATTATTGTTTTAGATTTTTCTGACTCATTATCAGATGATCTAGTAGAAGTTGTTGAAGAAAGGTTGTCTTGGGAAGGATATGAAGGACATAATTTCCAAGCTATGATTGAGAGGTGTGTCAAAGCCAATTTTTTTTAATCCAAACACATTGGTGAGATAAGAGAATGCATTAAGGATATATGTCTAACATCTATATGTATTTTCTCTGGTGGCCTACTACTACTGATAATTTTAGAAGCAAAATTGAAGCTATTGAATCTAAATTGAATGATATTGGGAAGTGTTTTGAATTCTTCAAAGAAAAGGATGAAAAATAGAGAATAAGAGTTGGAGAGTGCTGAGTTATTGCCTATTTAGAGACAAAGGGAAGATTTGGTTAAAACTTTCTGGTTGGTTAAAACTGTCTGATGCAGAGGATTGTGAATGGTAGTGTCTATCTCTAGACTATTCATCTCCATTTATGTTGTTGAGTCTACTAGATAGTATGTGTGCTAGAATGGTTTCTACATTACTAGCTTGGAAGAGGATTCTTCCAATTGTGAAAGAAAGGTACAATAAGATTTTTCATGTGAAAAGTGTTATTTTTACTTGATCTTCTAAATATTCTTATTTTTCCCTTTGAATTTGATGGAAAAAAGGGGGAGAAAAATGATGAGAAAAAAAGAAGAGGTATTGAATTGCTTGTCTAAGGGGGAGTTCTTGAATTTTTTTATTTTTGTGTTTTTGTTGTTTTTCCATCAATGCCAAAGGGGGAGATTGTTGAGAAGTTGTTGAGATGACTTAGCATTGTTGTCATTGATGTCAAAACCTTGGATCCAGAAGGTTGTACTCCAGATGATATACATAAATGATCTATCCTATTGAGTGCTATGATGTTACATAGTATGGATGTTATCTTTGATCCGGATATGGCATTACTTCTTTTTGGACATCTGTGGAAGTCAGTTAATGTAGAATAATGAAGAATAATCTTTTGATGTTGGTTGTTGTGCTCAAAGCTTACTCTGGGTAACCTTTCTATCCAGAAATTCATGTAGCATGTTACAAATTTTGGCATGTGAAATTGTTTTTCTCTAGTTGATATTGAAATTGATGATAATCAAGATTTGGTCTTGGTTGTGGCATTCCCATCAACTCTGAAATATATTTCATGTAATTCAAAGATTGTTATCTTTTGATAATTATGTTATGTAATAAACCCATCTTATGTATGACCTATTTATGGGTCCCTTGGTAATGTGGTAAGAAGATCTTTATGTGTGACCTATCTTTTGGGTCTAGTGCAAGCATGCAAGGTGTTATTGAATATTTCAAGGTTGTTCTTCATGCTGAAATGTTTTTGTGGTGATCTAAATTCAAATTGTGATTGGTCAACTTAGGAGTTTATGGAAGCATGAAATGGTATAAGTAAAAGTTTTTTTTGTTTGATGAAACATGGAGAGTGGAATATGATGTGTACGCACAGATAAAATGGTGTGAAGGAAGAAGTAATCTATTTTGTAGAGTTTGTGTAAGGAAGTTGTGTAGAAGATTCTTGATCAAATCTGCTACAGAAATATATTTTTCTCTTAACCAAAATTGAATTCATGCATATCTAGATGCAACTTCATGAGTTCACTTCTTTTAGTGAGACTTTTTTTTAATTAGTTGTATTAATTACGTAGTGATCCATACTTGTAGTGAGCATTTTGGTAGTGAGCCTTTGTAAAAATCAGCTGAACCAACGTTCTATTATTGAGAATTAGCATTCTCCATGTTTTTTCCCTTATTAGGTTTCCATGTATATTCTGGTGTTCATTGTGCTTGGTGTTGCTGTGTGCATTCATTTTGATATCTAGATTTGATTTTTTTTAATTGATATAAGCTTGGTCTAGATTAATTAAAGAAAAGAAAATTGTTTTATGATAACTGATTCACCCCCACTCTCTGTTATCTATAATATTCAACAAGAAATTATATTTCTCTTCACCCAAGATTGCACAAAGCGTAAGGGGAGAGGATACATAGCATTCCTTAAGGTAACTCAATTTTTTTGTAAACTAAGAGTGTTTCTCTTCACCCAAGATCACACAAACTACAAGGGGAGAGGATACACACTAAAATTTTATCCAATCATATCAAGCAAAGAAGAAAATGGTTCATTTTAGTGAACCAAAAGAGATGTGAATCTTCATTTTAATAAAACCAAACTAAGTTTCAGTTTGTATTGTTCAATTTTAGATCCAAAGTAAATGTGAAGGGTTTGGTTAAATTTTAAGAAAAAATTAAAATACTCATGGTATTGTAAGTTCTCAAGCCTAAATTTAAAGTTATTTACTCTAAAGCATGAAATAAACAAGTTAGGTCATCCTTCCATGGGTTTTTAAGAAAAATTTTAGAAGAAAAGTTTAAATGATGCCATTACAAGTGTTACTGAGAGGTAGGTGAAACAATATATCAATTAATTTAATAAGCCCTTTAAAGCTACAAGAAAATTAATTCCTTTTAGCTCTATTAGTTTAGATTAAAATAAACTAGGAAATAAATGAACATTCACACACAATTTCACATAACACAACATATCTGTATGGAAAAACCAAGATGGGAAAAAACACACTAAGAATAGTTTCTAGGATCTATTGTCCTAATCCATCCTCACAATCAAATATTTTGATTGCAAAGTTTAAGGACACCAACCCTAAGGAGACACCAATCCTCTACCTTTAGGAGCACCCACTCCAAGGAAAAAAAATCCCTACACTGACCACCTACCTAGTTATCTAATGGCAACCACAAATTAGATTAACAATCAAGATATTACAATTTGTTCTATTGAACACAATTCAATGTTGCAACTTTATTTTCAACTGGTCAACTCTTTGTTGTAGTCTTTACAACTCAATTCTCTACTTTGCACCTCTTTCTATTATTTAACTTGAATGCAAACCATCGATGATGTTCTCTAATGTTTTTTTTGGTTTCACTCTATCTCAAGATGTGCATACTTTGTCTAGTTAACTTCTCACAATATTACTCTTCTACATGCATCAAATCTTAGTCAATTTTTTATTGTCTTCATTTTGCAAACCTTCATTGACTTCAATAATTTCATCGAGATTTCCACACACGTATAGATCCTCTACTATGGTTTCCTTCACTCATTTTATTCTCTAAAAAGCTTCCTATTCATTGAGCCACACACCATCTTCCTCACAATATTTACCAATTCCATTTCTAGTATGTAACTAATCTAAGGTTTATGTTCATTAACACATATTCTTTGTATTCAATCTTTTGTTTGACAAGAATATGATCTTTGTCACCCAAATGAACTAATCATTAATTAACTTGGTATTTTGTGTGGTTATAGATATTAATTTTATATTCTATGTAAACTACCAACTTGAATGAGGGTTTCACTTCCATTATCCTCGACTAGCCATTTTGGATCTTCAACTTCAAACTTAGGCCATTGATCAAACTCTTTGTCCTACCTTTTCAAAGGAACTCATTCATCTATTCTAACTCTAAACCATAGTCAATTAATTGATTTCCTTTTAACTACCACTATTGATCTTTATCTCTTTATATACATAACCATCATGCCCACGTAAAGTATCACAACTTTTTCTAGGAAATATACCTTCATTTCCATGATATGAAGCCAAGGAGAAATCACCATTCAATTTCCATCCCATAATTTCTACCGTTGGACCTAGAGTTTCTTCATTTTGTAATTTTTTCATTGTTAAAAGCAAGCTTACAATTATACCAATTTGTATTCTATTGTTGATCATACAATCTTGGTAGCCTTTCATTGTTCATTTCTTTGAAATTTTTACATATTAGTTTCCATACCCTTTTCCTATTTAGACATATTATAGTTCAAGTCCTTCAAGATATTCCTCATCTTCTCTATCTTATCTTCTCCTGTTGTTTCTTTTTCATTTTGATGGCCTTTAGGGTTTTTTAAAATCTTTACATCTTCTCTTCTCCCTACTTTCCCTGATGCTCTTCTATTCCTTTCAATATGTAGGGAAACTTCATATGCATCACCAAAAGTTTGAGGATTCTTATCTCTAAGGTGGTATCCCATCTTGGAATCAAAAGCATTGCAATATGATGGTAAAAGAAAGAAGTTGGGTCCATGAATAGGGGAAGTTTCAGCCAAAACAAAAGAAAATCGCAAGAAACACATACACATTTTCATGCTTTGGATTAGGTACCCGAGCCTAAATCTGAATGTGTATGCATTTAGATTTGGGTATGCACCAAGAAAAGCATATACATTACAAAATGTGTATGTGTTACTAACATGTACGCATTTTATAACATGTACACATTACTAAAAGCTATTGAATTTTTTAAATAAATGACTATCTTATTCATTTTTCACTACAGTTTGGCCACTGACTTGAGGAAGAGATAATTACACATATGCATTCTTGAGGGCTGATTTCAACCTAATTTTCACTACCACCTCCTCCTGTTGATACAACCGACCTCAACGACCTCTAGGTTGGTTGAATTCTACTCTTTTTTTTCTTTATATCTTCCATTTTTGTTTTGTAATTTTTATTTAGTTTTTGTTTGTTTTGTTTGTATTAGGTTGAATATTTTGTAGTTTTTAAATTTTATTTGTAACCAAAAAATAAACAAAACTAAAAATGTTAAATTGTAAATTGAAAACCATAAAATATTTACCTAAATTAACTTGAATTTAACCTAAATAGGAAAAAAAACTTAGAAATCAAAATCCTAAACCCTAGGTTCCAAAAAAAATATACCTAAAAACTAAAACCCTTAACCCTAGGACCTAAACCCTAAAACCTAAACCTAAATTAGATTTATAATGTCTAGATTTGTTGTCTTTTTACTAGCCCTCAAATCACATAATCCCTACAATAATAACTTCTTTATAAAATCTCATATCTTTATAAAAATACTTTAGTTAAGCCTTAATTTACATAAAATCACATTCAACCTTTCATAATGCTTGTATATTTTCCATACAAGGAGCATATCTAGCACCAAATTCTACATTTTCAATGAAATAATAACTTGTTTCAAATATGGTCTTAATAATATTTATTGGTGACCCCAATATTGCATTAGTAATATCTTTTATCACTCCTAATCCTTATTCTCCTCCTCTAACAAATCTTAAAATACTTGGTGTGCTCACTTTTCAGAGTCCTTGTTCAATTTATTTAGCAATATTCACCTATGTTCATAATCTTCAAGCTTAGGTGCACAAAAAGTCCACAAAAATTGTATCTATGTCCCTATACATACCTCTAAGGAACTCAAAACCAAGTATCAAATTTCATCAAAATAGTCTTGTCAAGTAAAATTTACAACTCAGTTTTAACCTTGCAAGGAAAATGAAACCATATGGTTACTATAATTCAACACAAAACCTAATGAATATACATGATTTAATAAAATTAAACTTTCTATCATAAAATAATTTTGAGATGAATATGCTTGTTGGCTCTAATTCTCAAAATCAATTTTATTGCAATAAAAATTCAAGGTTCGTGGTTTATAGTAGACAATAAAAATGAATGGACAATTTATAATTTTATGTATTCCTCTTCATGGACCTAATACTTAAAACTTTCAAAAGTGACAATGTTTGAGACTTATAAATATGTATATCAAATATATAATAACAAAACCTAAGAAACTTTTGAAATAGCCATGATTATCTTCTCAAATTAGTAAGGAAATATAGGCTAGTTAAGAAAAATAACTCTATAAATTTAGTTACAAATTAAACCAAAATCACACAATAATGAAATTCCAACAATAAATTATGATCAAGTAGCTCATTAAATTATACTTAATACATTTATAATTTTTCCACTTATCAAATCAATGAAGTATGACCTTGATATTAATATTTAAAGATTTTAAATTAGGCCATTGTGTTGAAATCAAAATTTAAGATAGAGTGATAATTTAATCAAGGGTATGTACGTGACTTTAATTGTATAATTTAATGTACATGTTGTAGGGGAGGCTGTGATTGTTTGTACAAATTCTACAACATAAATTAGGCTAAATTTTCATGCTATGGAATTTTTAATTTTTTAAATTGAATGTGTCTTCAAATGAAATGTATTTTGAATTTGTGCATGTTCAATGTGATTTATAACTTTCAAATTGTGAACATTATTTAATTAGTTTGTTCATATATATTTTTTAATTGTTTAACACGTAGTTTCCATTTCATTGAACATGGAGCCTAAATTTAATATAGAGGATTTTATAGCTAATGAGTAGCTTGGAAATCCCATACATCTACATTTTCCACCATGACAAAACCATGCACACCTCCACCCTCTCCACCTCCTAAGCCTCCATTCCCTATAGTAGATCAAAATCAGTTAAGAGAGAGCATTAGACCAAACTTTAATTGATGTATGAGCATTCAACAATGTAGGAAAATCTTGCACCACCCAAAAAAAATCTTTTTCCTTATTTTATTTTGTTGTTTTGAGTTCCATGATGCCACTTAAGCATTGTAAGATAGTCACACATCAACAATAGTGAAAAATAGTCACTTACTATTTTTAGTAAGTTGGCCTAAACATGCTCATATGGACCTAAGAATTTACCCAAAGGAGCAGAGTTGAAAAAAAAAATTGGTCATGAAAGAATCATATCAATACCTTGCATGGTTTGGGAGAAATTAAAGCTTATGTCCTAGGAAATTTCTCCAACGTAGCTTCAAATTCAGATATAAAGAATTTAGAGGCCCTAAAATAGATCAAAAAGTTGATGAAGATACCTATGGTGGTTCACACATTGTAGAGCCCATCGAGAGCTTTCCAACAATGTGCAATAATAGTAAATTGGACACCCATATTAAAATTTATGGGCCTGTGAAGTTGACACTATAAAAAGTGAATTTCATTAAAATTTCTTCCTAGGAAAGAAATCAAACAGTGGAACTTTTGGAACCAAAAAAAAAGGGAAATTTGAACTTTCTAGAACATTCTAGGTAAATTATTGGGTAAAATAAAAATATATATGAGGGAGTTGTAGAAGGTGGCTCCATTACTGCAAATTATGGCTCTGAATAATAGTTTTTCTTTTAGAGTTGATTTTTTTTCTTCTAATGAATCAAGCCCATGAGGCTATAGCATGTGAGATTTGAATATGTAAATTCATTTTCTAAAAAGTAATTGAAAATGGGCTATCTTCTATCTCACATCTTTTGTTTTGGTATCTATTATTATGTCTGTGTGGTTTCAAGTGGTGTAACCCTCATCATTAATGTGATTCAAGAAAATATAGATTTGATAAAAAGTGAGCCTAATATTCCCCCATCTCACACGGTTTTCATATTCAATGCAAATTGTTGTCTATTCTATTTTATCCATTGATATGGACATAGATAGGTTCCATCAATGGAGAGAAGAGAGGAGACAATTCTATGTAGAGGAATTGTCTTATAAAGAAATATATGACCTTAAAATTATGAAACAATCTATTTGCAAAAATTTCTTTAGCCCCCAAACAAACAAACCAATTCCACCCACTAAAAAATGAATTTCAATTAAATGGTGTAGGAACCCACAAATAGCTTTTTTTTTTATAGATGGTGGATGATGTTTGATACTCCACCACATGGAAATTGTGAGGTTCCCCTTTACTATTTGAAAAATTTATGTTTTGAGTTTGAGTTGGGTTTAAAACCCAACTATTTTGATATGAGGTCATTTCATGGAGCTGGGTGTGGCATGCCCCAACATAGATTAGGAGCACATGTCAATCCTTAGTAATGTGCTCCGATTATTCCTATTATTGCTCCTTCTCTTGGTGTTCCCACTGTATTTCAATAGCTGACGATGTTTTTGACATTAGGAGCATTGATTTTTCTTTCGAGACATATCACTCATTAGACTACACATGTGGCAGCTAAAGTGGGAAATAGAGATCATGGAGGCTCAGGCTATGGGCATACTCAGGCATCCACTTCAAGTGATCCACATTCATCTAGGATGTACATCTTTTGAACTTAGGCACATTTTAACTTTTTTGAAATGTACAAAATTCATTTAAATAATAACATTAAATTATATATGTATATATAATATTAATTCAAGAAGTGTTCAATGTAGATGCATGATCACACGATTGTTGAATCTCAATATGATTGTGTATGTATTTCAAGTGCTATAGAATTGGGCTCACCCTTGTCTTAAGTACAAATCAGTATATATTTTAATTTATGTGGACATATCTAATTTAATTTGAATTTGTACACATGAGTGAAATGATATATTGTACCTAGATGCAAGGAGGTCATGCAATACTGAGTACCGACTAACCACAAGTTGTGGTGAGAAATCTTGAGTCATCATCAACTATTATGCATGGGGCATCTTAGGTGTGTTCTTTCAAAAGTTTAAGTTTAAAATAAGTACACATCATAGATCTAATTTAATTTTAATTTGTACACATGTGTGAATGATCTATACATTATTGTATCTATATGCAGGGAGTTCATGTGATACCCATGACAAGCACACCTGGGACGTCATCGAATTTTATGCATGGGAAATATCATGTGTGTGATCATGAGGTCATATCATTCGAGGTTGTAAAATTTACTAAATCTCCTATACAATTTTTAGGGACATTTTAAATATATATATTCAAGGTTCTAACATATTTTAAATTTCTTGATTTGAATATGTAGGAATTAGTAGATCAAGCATTTGGACCTTCTCAATTGACAATTATACTTCCCATTCAACAAAATGTGCCAATAGATTCACATGATCATACAGTAATTTATGCATACTCAAAATCATTTTTACTTTATTTACTAGATATTTAATTAAATTTATTTTTATCAAGTTTATATTTTTAAGTTTATATGTTAAATTAAATCAAAATTTCTAAATAACCTTAAATCTAATTTCAAGTTTCTTGTACTCTTCTACAACATGATACAGGTACATCTAGTCCACATGGAGAAAAGAGGAGACTTTATTTGACTAATCACACTGATAGTTAGATGGTTTTAAATTTTATGGACTATAGATCCAGTTTTATTTAAATATATGTGTTGGACTTGACATATAGATTTTCAACATGTTATTTCATTGACCATTTCACATACATTATATCGATCAATATGATCATATTTGTGTTTATTTATATTAGTTTAATTTAATATGATGATTATATATCTACTCAACTATGATCTTGTTATGTTTATTTTGATGATTATATGCACTCGTGTGTGTATATATATTTTATCTAATTTTCAAGTAATATGCACTACATAAATTCTTATCTAGAATCAAATTTCATATATATTTACATGCCATTGTTGAATAAAGTTTATAAATGTCCTAAACTTATTAACTCTTAAATTTCAATAATTTATCACATGGTTAGTTGACAAATTAAAACATTCCTTAAATAGTTTAGATCATATTCATAATAAATTAAGGGTAGGTAATTTTAAATATTTTCCAATTCTAGCAAATATTTGAATCACTAAACACAAATCTATCTCCTTGTATGCATAAAATTTATAATCTACACAATGAACAATTATATAAAATGTGGTAAATATAACACATGATTTGTATAAGATAAAATTGGAACAAGATATTGAAAAAGTGACTAATAATTTCATTGAAGTTCATACATTGAATACACATATATAATGTATATTGATGTTTAATACAACTATATAATATGATGAAACATATGTGCATGTACATACAATTAATGCTTATAAAATTTTAGCTCAAGACCACAAATTGATATTTACATAGTCTCTTGATAAAAAAATTTATAGTGACAATTAGATGGTAGACCAACTTGATGAGAACTTGCAAAAATATTTAATGTAATTAAAGTAACTATATTTTTATGAGTCATTTAACTAAATAATTCATGCAAGAAAAGAACAATTTATAGTAAAAGTTAGAAAATTGGATCTTATAAATTTCTTACAAATTTAAGTGATGTTTTCCATAGGACGGATTAAGGGGACCTAAGAGGATATAGCTTAAGGGGTCCTAAGAGAATTCCTTAAGGGGAGTTAAGAGAATGAATTAAGGGGATGTGAAATCATGGATTAATGGGAGTTAATAAGATCACTTAAATGGACACAAGAGGGTGGATTAAGGGGATTTAAGAGAATGAATTAAAGGGATGCAAGGGGGTGGATTATTAAGGATGCATCTCATTAACCCTAGGATATGGCTTAATAGTTCCTAAGAGGATGGATTAAGGGGAATTATGAGAGTGACTTAAGGTATGCAAGAGGGTGGATTGAGTCGATATAAGAGGATATGAATTAAGGGTCCTTTAATAGGATGGATAAATGGTATGCAAGAGTGTGGATGAAGGAGAGTTGATAGAATGAGTTAAGGGGATACGAGAGGGTGGATTAAGGGGAGTTAAGAGAATGACTTAAAGGGATGCAAGAGGGTGGACTAAGGGGATGCATCTCATAAACCCTAGGATATGGCTTAACGAGAGCTAAGAGGATTGCTTAAGGGGAATTATGAGAGTTACTTAAGGGATGAAAGAGGGTGTATTAAGGGGATGCAATACGATATGATTTAAGGGTCCTTTAATAGGATGGATTAAGGGGATGCAAGAGGTTGGATTAAGGGTAGTTGATATAATGACTTAAAGGGATGCAAGAGTGTGGATTAAGGGGAGTTGAGATAATGAATTACAGGGATGCAATAAAGTGGATTAAGGAGGCTCATCTCATAAACCCTAGGATATGAAGATTCTAAACACTTAACCTTAGAACCTAAATCCTATGAGATGAACCCTAAAACCTTAACCCATATATAGACTTTTTATTCTAAGCATCTCATGAAGCTCCCTAAGATATGAATCCTAAACCCTTAACCTTAGGACCTAAATCCTAGGAGATGAACCCTAAACCATTAACCCATATAGATTTTTTATTCTAAGAATATCTTGAACCCTAGAAATCCTAAACCCTTAACATGAAGACCTAAACCCTTAACCCATATTATATTTTTTTATTCTAAGGTTCTAAACATCTCGTGAAACCTATAAAACGTAAACCTTAAACCATAAGACCTAAAGCCTACAAGATGAAACCTAAACCCCTAACCTATATAGATTTATTATTCTAAGCATCTCATGAACCTTAGAAACCCTAAACCATAAACCATAGGACCTAAAGCTTAGTAGATAAACCCTAAACCCTTAATCCATATAGATTATTTATTCTAAGCATCTCATGAACCCTAGAATCCTTAAAACCCTAAACCATAGAACCGAAGACCTAAGAGATGAGCCCTAAAATCGTAATCCATATGGATTTGTTATTCTATGAAACTCGTGAACCCTAGAAATCCTAAAGGTCCCTTAAGATATGAATCATAAACCCTTAACCCTAAGACCTAAATTCTAGGAGATGAACCCTAAACCCTTAAACCACATAGATTTGTTATTCTAAGCATAACATGAACCCTAGAATCCCTAAACCCTTAACCCTAGGACCTAAACCATAGGAGATGAACCTTAAGCCCTTAGCCCATATAGATTTTTTATTATAAGAATCCCATGAACTTAATAAACCCTAAACCATAAGACCTAAGGCCTAGGAGATGAGCCCTAACCTCTTAACCCATATAGATTTCTTATTCTAAGCATCTCATGAACCCTAGAAATCCTAAATCCTTAAGATATGAACCCTAAACCCTTAACCCTAAGACATAAATTCTAGGAGATGAATCCCAAACCCTTAACCCATATAGATTTGTTATTCTAATCATCTCATCAACCCTAGAAAACCTAAACGCTTAACCCTAGGAGATGAACCTTAAACTCTTAACCCATATAGATTTGTTATTATAGCAATCTCATGAACCCTAGAAACCCTAAACCACATGACCTAAGGCCTAGGAGATGAGCCCTAAAAACTTAACCCATATAGATTTTTTATTCTAAGAATCTCATGAACCATTGAAATCCTAAAACCTAGACCCTAACCCTTAACCCTTAACCCTAAACTCTAAACCATAAACCCATATAGATTTGTTATTCTAAGAATCTCGTGAACCCTATAAATCCTAAACCCTTAAGATGAGAATACTAAACCCTTAACCCTAAGACCTAAATATCAGGTGATGAAGCCTAAATCCTTAACCCATAAAGATTTGTTATTATAATAATCTCATGAACCCTAGAAATACTAAACCTTAACCCATAGGATCTAAGTCCTAGGAGATCAGCCCTAAACTCTTAACCCATATATATTTGTTATACTTGTACACACGTAAAATATACTGATTGACATTGTGCATCTGATCCTGACTTACTAACATCGTTTCTTCCTGAATCATCCCTCGGTCTAACCATTTAATCAACTTCCCCTATCTGATTAAATTCATCAATATTCGTCTCTTAATTAAATAAATAATTTTATCTAATCAAGTCAATCTCTTTTGTTAATTAAATCAATCAATCTCATCTAATTATCCCTATTTAATTAAATAATCAATTTATTTGATTAAATCTCTAAAGTATATCCATTAAATTAAATAAATTAAAACCTTATTTGATTTAATCTAACACCATCTCCTTTAATTAAATAAATAAAAATCCTTATTTAATTAGCCTCTTATAATATTCCTCTCTTATTTGATTTAAATAAATCCATAAATTTGAGTCAAATAGGTCACATCATCTAACCTCTCTCATTAAATTAATTAACCCTTGATTAATTTAATCCCATCTCTTGTCCCATCCTCTAGATAATGCAAGTTGCACATGAAAATAGATTTAATTCATTTATTAAATCTCTATTTTCCTCACACGACATCTTTCGGAATATTCTCTCAATTTGAATTCAAAAATTCCAAGTCAACATGTACATCCAACAAGGAATTTAAAACCTCTTACATGTCCTTTTCCTTGAGCCAAGTGGAATTTATTGCATTTTCCCTTCCTTCTTGCATGCCATTTCAACAAATTTGAAATTCAAATATTATGCATTTATTGGCACAAACCCCAAATCTTGCACATCCATCATCCATTCATGGCTTGACAAGTGGCATCATATCATTGGATGAATGTTAGTCCCACATTGCTCAAATTTGGACATTCATCCATCTTGGAGTTCTATAAATAAAGAGCTTATATCCTCATTTCATCATCCACAATACAAGCAAAGTTACTATTCTCAAATATCTCTTGAATTTTATCCATTATCATTGAGTCATAGCTAGGTTTTGCAGATTTTTGGCTTGGAGTTCTCATCTTTCATCAACAAAGTGGATCAATCTCTTCAACATTCGAAGCTTGCATCTTAGGAATTGGGAAAGAGCCAATTTTCACATCAAATTGGCACCAATTCCCCCATGGGATCATGAGTTTGCATATTTAAATTAGGATTTAAGCTATTTCATTGTTTTTATTTGGTTCTTCATTGTTTTCTTTCCTATTTTGAGTTTGTAAATGGATTTCATGGGGGATCCTTGTTTTGGCTTTCAATTCCTTGTTTAACTTGTTTACTCATGTTGTTTTGCAGGTACTAGGAAAAGGGTTCACACATTTGGCGCTAGAAGGAGGGTTGGATATCATTATTTCTAATCTTTTCTTGAAATTTCCGCATTTTTCTTCACACATAGGAAATTCCAATGCTGGGAGCTTAGCGTCGCTGTTTTGGCACCGCGGGCTCATTAGCGTCACTAAATTGCACTGGTTAAAACACAAACTGCACTGTTGGAATCATCTCGCCAAAATTTTTGAATTCTAAATTTTGCTGCTAGACTTGCCGACTTGCAAATTTTTTCAAAAAATATTAAACTTCGACGCTGGATGCAAACTGCGACATTGGGAAAAAATTGTGACGCAGTTGAGCTCTCTATCCCGAGACAGAGTGCCACTGACTGGTTAGCGGCGCTATGAGGGAACCACTCAGAAACCAAACTGTGACACCATTGTGAGTTGCGATGCTAGGAGACAGTAAAAAGGGAAAATTTTATTTTAGCACATTCTTTTGATTTATGATTAATTTATATCCTATTTTCTGGTTTTTAACTTCTATATTTTCCAGAATCTGACTGGTTTTTCTCACTTGTAGGTTGGAAATCACGTTTTCAAGAAAGAAGGAGCATGAGGGCTATGTCTTATGAAATTAAAGTGTTTTTAAACACTTTAGTGTTTGTTTAACACTTCTTCAAGGAATTATTAGCACTTCTTTCTTAGAACACTAATTTTCATTTGTGCTTAAAAAGAACCTTTCCATTTCTTGCAAAAGGGCTAAAATGAACAATAGGATCGACAACTTACTAGATTTATTTTTTTTGGCTAACAATTGAACAAAAAAAATTTCACTTGTGATTTGGTGCTCTAAAACGAACTCACATTTTTCTTTGGGGATTTAAAAAGAACAAGTGTAAACTTTTTTTTTTTGTGAGGGCCTACTTAAACTAAAGCCATTGAAAAAGGACATATGTGCTTCTCTCACGCTTTATAGTGATCTTGAGAATCAAAAGGCCTTTTTCATGACTTTAGGGTGAGACAAAGCAATCACCTCCACACTTCGATTTGTGTTTAAAATTGAACATCTTGTGTGAGTGTGAGTGGGGGCATTGTTGCGTATATTCTCTCTCCTTGTGGCCAACAAGGATTGATAGAGTTACAAATAGTGTTCTTTATTCGCTTTTGTTTATCTTAGAGGGCCTGCCTTGGGGAAAAAGTACTCACCCAAGGGAACAACTCAACCGGTAACACTCTAAAGCCAAGAGTATTTCCAACTAGGATATAAATGTGGATATTGGAAGAAACGCCAATATCACGTGATTGATTCCAACAAGATGGATCTGAAAGGGGAATCTTGCCGTATGGGTCAATCTCCAAGAATAGAAAGTCCTTACTAAAACCCATGTGCTAGAATTTTCCAAAATCCTTTAATCTATTTTTTGGTGCAAGAACGGTCATTCTCAAGCCACCCCACACTCTTACGGTCTTCTAGTAGAAATGGAAAACATGCCATGGGAGTTTCATAGGTGTTGATGCTTGGCTACCCCATATAAGTGAGTGTCCTGGAGGGGAGCTAGTGGGGTTAAGCATCTAACCATTCTCTAGAGATAAGCATAGTTGGACTTGTCCAAGTGGGAATCCAACAAATATTGTCTTACACATCCATAGGATTGTACTTATTCTTGGGTTAAAAAATGCATTGCTTGATCGAAAACATCATGGAAACAAACACTTGAACCTCATCCAAATTTCAAACCCTTTTGAGGACAAATATAATTGACTCAATCCATATGTTGTTTCCTTCCCTTGGGATTCACATCCTTAGAGGTTTCTAAACATTGCATTATATCTCGATTTGTCTCCTTAAGTAAACAATAGGAAAACCCTTTCCTTGAGTTCATTGATTTTCCACATAACATACCTTGTGGGGTTTGAAGAAATTAAGACATTGGACATCTTAGTTTGAAAACCTAATTGAAGAAAGTGTTTTTGGTAAAATAAAGACATTAAGCAAAGATAAGCAAAATGAACTTTCATATGTGTTGAGGACTCACCATCCCAAAGAAAAAACTAATTGGTTGGAAATCCGAAAATGAATGTTCAAATGAAATCATTCCTTGGTTACAAAGGTCTTCAGGAAGCATTTGCATGCTCTTCAATACCTAGGTCTAGGCAAACAAAGTGTACCTTTTAGGATCACCTTAGGATCAAAACATATCAAAATATTTTTCATCCATCCTCCAAACATCAAAAGAAAACATCATCTCACAATTAGCTTTTGGGAAAATCTTGAAATCATCCTTAATACTAGGCTTTGTGGAAAAATCAAAATCATCAAAATAATTGAGATTAAACCCCTGAAAACATTATCAAAAACACCTTTGGCTAGGTATGTGTAGATGCATCCTTTTTCATATACTTAGTGAAAGCTATCAAAATCATCTTGTCTAGCTTAGTATATGTAGATGAATCCTTCTTTATATATTTAGCAAAAAAATCATCTTGTTTGGATAGGTGTGGGTAGATGCATCCTTCCCCTCACATATATTCAAAATCATCATCCTTTCAGCAAAGCTATCCCTTAGATCATCATCCAACATCTTAGGGTCTTTTTGTTCAAAATCCAAATCCAAATCAAAATCAAAATCATGGAAAAGATCGAAAAATAAAAAACAAAATCCACAAGTCCTAAAAGCCTAGTATCTTATTCAAGATTCATCAAAATCCAAACATTTGTATGATCCATCCCTAACATCATCCTCATATCATCACCTTTTATCCTCAAGGCATCCTAAAAGATTTCTACATTGGGGCATAAAATAAAGATCGATCCAAAAGAATCAAGAGATTCATCTCCCATATTCTTGAAGATTAATCCTTGCTTTATGGTTCTAACTAGATCTCAATACAAGAAGAGTATGGAAGCCAACAAAGAAACACCCGCTTCAAGTGATCTTAGACAAACAAATGCAAAAATGAATCTCGCTAAATCAAGTAATCTGTTGACCCTCTCATCATCGCAAAATCCGCAAGAAGAAAACCAAGAAGAGGACCTTACCTTTGGAATGTCTCGTGAGGAAATGACTGAAATGCTCCAAAATCCAGACAACCATAGAATCATTAACATCATGATGAGGCTCAACCCTTCGTTATACATGCTTGAGCTAGCAAAACAAGGGGCCAAGTTACCTTCGTATTTTCATGTGAGTAATATAGTGGAGGAATCTTTTCCTCCAATTTCATCCACCATTCCCATCTCATCTACACCCCCATCTCAAAACATCACACAAGAAATTCCACAAATCACAACATCATTTTCCCCAACCCAACCCAATGTTAATAAGGGAAATGCATTTCTCAATGCACTTCAAACACACACCCTTGTTAATAATCAAAATTTGGATGCAAACACCACATTTGAACAAAGCATACCCCAAAACCCATTACACAAAAAATGTTCCTCTCACATTCCATCATGATCCATCATCATCATTTTTTAACGCAACACCTCAAACACCTCTTCTCACAAATTCACAAGAAGAGGGAGATATGTTCAGACTAGGGGGCGTATTCGATACCATGACATTTTCACAACAACTAACACCCCTTACATTTCCACCTCTCCCACCATTGCCAATATCATCTGCAACACTCCTTGGTTTAGGGCTTCCTCCCCTACCAAGTATCAATCAAAACTATATCCCAACCATCAATCAAATCATTACACCATACACTCAAAATTTGTCGTTGATATCACAACAACAAATGAAAAACACACAAGCAATTGCAACTTCATCAAACACCCCCTTAATATCACAAAGCATCATCCCCCAAGGACCAACCGTATCAACAGCACCATCCATCACGCAAAACACCAACACTACCTTCACTAACATGATTCCAAATCCACCACCACCTCCACCACCTCCAACTTTCACCACATCAAGCCAATACGATGCAACATTGCAAGCCGCTTTCCAAAGAGGATACCTACAAGTTTAGAAACAAAAAGTTGAACAATTAGCTGCTCAAGCTGCATAGGCTTCCCAAGCTGCACAAGCCGCATTACAAGCACAACAATCCCAAGTGTTATTGCAACAACAACAACAAGCCGAACAAGAATTGCAAGCACAAAGGGCCACTCAAGCACAACTATTATTACAGAAACAAGCAGCACAAGCACAAGCAACACAAGCACAAACAACACAAGCGCAAGCCCAATATCAGGCACAACAAGCTCAATATCAAGAACAATTTCTTGCACAAAGACAAGCAGCACAATTGCAAGCATATCAGCAAGCATTAAAACAATACCAAGAGCAGCAAGAAGCAACATAATCGACAACCCAACAATAAGCATTGTTGGAACAACAACAAGCACCACAACAAGCATTGTTGGAACAACAAAAAGTGCAACAACAAGATCCACAAAAAAACATTGTTCATACAAAAGCAAGTAGAAGCCTACTTCGCCCACCAGAACAAATAGATACCATCGAACAATGTATCGACCAACCCATCATTCCAACCAATGATTGAAACACCCCAAAACACTTTCATCCGAACCCCTGATCCACAAAATGATGTGATGACACAACTCAAGTTGCTCTCACAACAAGTGCTCGACCTTCAATCAGGGTGAACAACCAAAACACCAAGCAACTTGTGTCCCTATCCATTTGATAGGAGCCTAGACATGAAACCATTCCCCAAGGGATTTGAAATCTCCAAATTTGACAAATATCGAGGGATGGGAAACCCTGAAGATCACATCAGGGAATTCCAGGTACATTGCTTGGAGGTCGCATATGATGATACTTATCTGATGCGGCTATTTCCTAGGAGCTTGGTAGGCCCCACTATAGAATGGTTCTCTTGCTTACCTTCAGGCATTAGAACATTCCAAGAAATTAGTGATGCATTCATTAAAAATTATGCATGCAATATCGCAATGCATGTTAGTCTCGAAGAATTATTAGGTCTAAAAAAAGGAAAGGGTGAATCATTCGCCTCATTTCTACAACAATGGTGATCCAAGGCCAATCGGAGCTAGTGGACCATGCAGAAGAAAAAAAAGTTTGCACCATCATACCCAACCTTGAAGAGTGCTTGGAATTACATCTCAAGGTTCAGGGCATCACCACATATGATCAATTGATCTCCAAAATGCTCAGCATTGAAAGAGCCCTTGTGACCCAACCTAGGGAATCAACATCATATCATGAACAACAAAATAACTGCCCACCATCCAATTACAATGATCAACCTCGCACATGGGCAAGGAACAAAAACATCACTAATGATGGCGTCGTCAATGCCAAAGTGTTCATTAGTGGTCCACGCCAACATACAACCGCACCGCAAATCCAATCACAACGCCAAAACACTCATCACACAACATACCAACCCAAAACAATCCAACCATCAATAATCTCAATGACCAAAGGGGACCACCCCAACACAAAATTTATTCAAAATGAAAATACACCATTTTGGGAGAACCACTAGAGCACATAATGAAAAAGTTTATTGACAAAAAACTCATCAAGCCTCCTACATTCGAGAATTACCAAGAACCCGATGTCAAACCTCCTAGGTATAATGAAAATCAACTTTGTGAATTTCATAAAATCAAAGGCCACACCACAAACAGTTGCATGAGACTTAAAACATCATCCAAGATCTCATCGATAAGAAAATCATAAACATGGAACAACCTATAGGAAATCGGGATCTTAAAATCTACATGAGTCCGATGCCGAATCATGGAAACAAAGGGAATAGAAATGATAAGGGGAAGGGCAATGTAAATCATGTGTACGAAATAGGCGTTGCCTCCCTAAATGAAGACTTCATGGTCATCACCATCAAGGGTGTCCATGCCAAAGATTGTGGAGTCACCACAAGAGGCGGCAAAGTCACCATTGCAGGATCATCCCAACCAAATAGAGTTCCTTCATCCAGATCCATTCCTAATGGCTACAATGTCTTAGATCAACTCAAGAGAACACCAACACACATCTCCATCATGGAGTTGTTAAAAATCTCATCTGTGCATAAAAATATCCTCGAGGAAGCATTGGCCTCATCCACTGTCCCCGCAGATCTCGATGCGGAGAAATTCCAAGCTATGGTCAGAAATATCATAACGCCTAATCTCCTTACATTCTATGACCAAGATTTCCCCACCCAAGCATCTCACAACCATGCACTTCACTTGGAAGCCATTGTACACAAGAGAAAAATCAAAAGGTTCTTGGTGGATGGAGGTGCGGGTTTGAACATCTATTCTCTCAACCTCATTAAGCAATTGAAAATATCAGAAGATTCTATTGACAAAGGAAAGGGCATCACGATAATAGCATATGATGACCAAGAAAGAGTGTCTTAGGGCATGATTAAACTCCCTATTCAAGTAGGGCCAACACTCATGGAAACCACCTATCAGGTCTTGGACCTAGCCTTTCCATATAATATCCTTCTGTGATGCCCATGGATCCATGCAATGAAAGTTGTAGCATCATCCTTCCACCAATGTGTGAAATTTACACATAATGGACAAGAGGTTACTATCCATGGAGATCCTGAACCATTTTCATATTGCAAAAATCTTGAAGCAAAGTATTACAAAATCTATTAGGTGCCAAAGAATGATGAGGGCCCATCCACACCATACATCAACCCCACCACTCTCGTATCCACTTTTGCGACAGAGACACCCGCCATCCCCATCATCCCCACCATCTCCAATATCAATCTCATCATCTAGGAGGATGGTTGTGGAAGCTACAAACTCCCTAACAATGATTTTGTTATATGAGAGTTACCACAATCTCCTAGATCACATGGACGTCCACAAGAATATCAAGCTTCCACATCGCAAACCTATCCTGAAGACTATCCTGAATTCATAAGCTGGGGAGACCTTGGCTAGGAGGTTACTAAAGTAGATCCATCTCACATGTTGTATCAAGATGAAAGATCGATACCTAAATTACCAATGGATGAGACAAGCAAGGGCCTACAAATGATGCTTACAATGGGCTATGACAGAAATCAAAGACTGGGACAAAATGACAATGGGCTCATAATACCTATCATGCCAGAGACATGACCCATAACAAATATTGGCCTTGGATGTACCCCTCTGAGTATAACCATACGTGGTTGAAGTCCTCTATTTAGAACGGTTAATATTTCTCCTCAGCCAATACTAGCAGAAGTACGCTCACCAATATCCACAGATAGAGACATATATAACTTTATAACTGAGGCCTATATTAGCAACGATGATGAGGATACCATGACCAATCTACCTAGGTTATTTGAGGACACCACCCTGTGTATGATTAGCACCATCTCCTTTGAAAAAAACCATCAGAATCATGAGATCATCCTAGTCTACCCCCAATTGATCGACTATGACCAACGAGGACCACCTGTTCTTGATACATTAAAAAATGATGAGGTACTCTCAAAATTCATGGGATTGTGAGACAACATTCCAGATGGGGATGATAAGGTGGTGTCTAGATTGGAGTTGGACACATATGCCTATTATGGGGAAACAATTGAATCCTTCAGTCACAAAAGTGAGAAACTAAGAGTCATATCCAAGTCCTTGAGTGAAAACCACATTGTGGCACTCTCTGACAAGAAAATAGTAAAAAGAAAGGATGTATCCAATGGTGAAAACCCCTCTGAGGCACCCGAGGATGAAGGATTCAATCTTCCCTTAAGATCTATTCATCAGGAGAAGTCAGCAGTCTTGGCCAAAAAATGCAATCATGTCATCCTACGAACCGAGGAGACCCCACATATTACATTCTATGTGGAATCACTATTATCAGAAGAGCAAGAACTCCTAGCAGCATTCCTAAGGGAAAGGAAAATAAAATTCGCATGGAGTTATGTTGACATGCCATGGCTTGATCCAGAGACTGTGGTTCATCACTTAGCAGTGTATCCAGAAGAAAAGCCAGTCAAACAAAAGCTTCAAAAAATGCATCCGCAAATTGCATTATTGGTAAGAATGGAGCTCAAAAAGTTGTTAGATGCAGGATTCATACGACCGGTCGATTATCCAAAATGGGTATCAAACTTGGTACCTATTTCAAAGCCTGACTGAGCCATCAAAATCTGTACAGACTTCAGAGATTTGAATAAAGCATGTCGAAAGAATGATTTCCTGCTTCCCAACATCAACATGATAGTAGACATGACAGTAGGACATGAGATGCTATCACTAATGGATGGATTTTTAGGATACAACCATATCATGATAGCAAAAGAGGATCAACATAAGACAGCTTTCACTTGTCCATGGGGGACCTACTACTGTAACATAATGCCATTCAACCTAAATAATGTAGGAGCAACATACCAAAGGGCCATGACATTAATATTCCACAAAATGATTCATAAAATAGTCGAAGACTATGTCGACGACATTCTAGCTAAGTCAAGAAAAAGACAAGATCATATAACAACCCTAAGTGCTATCTTTGATAGACTGGAGGAATACAAAGTTAGACTAAATCCCAAGAAGTGTATCTTCAGCGTACAATCAGGTAAATTGCTAGGATACATAGTGTCCATGAGGGGTATCGAGGTGGATCCGACAAAGGTAAAAGAAATCCTTGAGATGCATGCACCAAGGACATTAAAACAACTGAGAGGTCTCGAAGACAGACTTCAGTCCATCTGACGATTCATAGCACAACTGGCAGATAAGTAGAATCCATATTCTCACCTACTCCACAAGGGGGTAGCATAAAAATGGGATACAAAATGCGAAGAAGCATTTAACAAAATCAAGGAATACCTATTGACACCACCAGTCTTAATGCCACCCATCCCAAGAAAGCCATTGATCTTATATGTATCAGTAACAACAATAGTCCTTGGATGTCTCCTAGCTCAGCATGATAAAAATGGAACAAAGAGGGCTATCTACTATATCAGCAGGACAATGGTCGGTCATGAGCTAAACTACTCATTCATCAAGAAAGCATGCCTCATAGTAGTGTTTGCATCACAAAAATTTAGACATTAAATGTTGGCACACAAGATAAAGCTCATCGCTAAAATTGATCCCCTCAAGTATCTCTTATCAAAGGCAATGCTCACAGGAAGAATGGGAAAATGGGTAATGATACTGTCAGAGTATGACATCAAGTATGTAGAGTAGAAATCCGTTAAGGGTCAGGTTATTGCAGATCAACTTGCAGAAGCACCTATCTATTTTGAGAATCCTCTTGTCTCAGAGTTTCTAGATGAATCTATTTTTAACCTCAATGTAGCTAACCACTGGAAACTATATTTCGAAGGCTCATACACGCAGCATGGATTAGGAGCTGGTGTCTTCTTCATCACCCCACAAGAGGACTGCATACCAAGGTCATACAAACTAGCATTTCCTTGCACTAACAACATCACTAAATATGAGGCTTTGACTATAGATCTCAGAATAATAGTGCAATGGAACATCATAGCTCTCAAAGTCTACGGAGAATCTCAATTGATCATAAACCAAGTCAATAATGACTATCAGACCAAGGATGATAAGCTCACTCCATACAAAAATTGGTGGAGACTCTCAAAGAATATTTCATTGAAATAACATTTGAGCATATTCCTAGAACCAGCAACAGAGTAGCAGATGCCATGGAAACAATTGGATCCTTGCTGAATATCCCCAACAATGTTCCAAAATATGAATTCTTGATTGAGCAACTTCTTGTTCCCGCATTTGAGGTACTAGAATCAGAATTCATGTGTGAAATCGTTGGTCCTGGTGATCCTTGGTACCATGACATCTACACATATCTTTGCATAGGAGTCATACCTGTTGACCTGCCATCAAACCTAAAATGAACCTTTGTAAAAAAGGCATCCATATTTGTCAGCCTAGGTGATACCTTATACCATAGAAGCATAGAAGGTACCTTTCTACGCTGCTTAAATGTTGGGGAGGTATTAACCACTCTAACTGAGGTTCATAACAGTATCTATGGTTCACACTCGAGTGGAATGACCATAGCCAAGAAACTACTGAGGATGGGGTATTATTGGCCCACAATGGAAAGAGAAGCACATGATCATGCTAAAAGATGTCTACAATGTCAGCAGCATGGGGACCTCATCCATGCACCAGCTCAAGAGCTTCATCCTATTATCACACCATGGCCCTTTTCACAGTGGGGACTCGATCTCATTGGGAAAATCACACCCACCTCATCCAATGGACATAAATTCATCATAACTACAACTAAGTACTTCAGAAAGTGGGTGGAAGCCATACCCATGACATATATAAGTGGGAAGCAGATCATAAAATTCATCCTAAACTATCTCATATGTTGTTATGGGGTCCCACAAGCCATTATCTCGGATAATGGGACACCATTCAAGAACCAGGAGGTTCACGACTTGTGTGAGAAATTCAAAATCTAGCATCGCTTCTCCACCCCGTACTATCTGCAAGGCAATGGCCAAGTAGAAGCCATGAACAAAACCATCCTCAAAATCCTCAAGAAAATAGTCAATGACATAGGTCGTGACTGGCATCTATAGCTTAATGTTTCCCTTTCGGCCTATCGAACCAACATCCACACACCCACCGGTGCCACCCCATTCTCCTCGGTCTATGGATCAGAAGCGGTTCTTCCCATTGAGATCGAGCTCCCATCCCTCAGGATATCACTGCAAAACCTCATCATAGATGAAGAGTATTGCATATCAAGACTAAACGAGCTGGAGCTATTGGATGAGAGATGGATAGATGCTTTGAATCATTTACAAGTCTATCAGAATAGACTCAAAAGGAGCTATAATAAGAAAATCAGTAGCAAGAATTTCCAAGTCGAAGAACTGGTCTTAAAATAAAATCAGAAGAATGTTCCAAAACCAACCGGAAAAGGAAAGTTCGAACCTAATTGGTTAGGACCGTTCATCATAACAACAAGTTATAAATCATGGGTATATCAGTTATCAACACCTGAAGGGGAACCTCTGTAGGAGCCCATGAATAGCTCCCATCTCAAAAAGTTTTATGCCTAAATCTTTCAAGGTATAGAACCAAAAAATCCAACAAAAAAATAATTAGAAAAAGGTCCTGAAAAATGGTCACTTTGGAAAAAACCTGGCAAATAGGCATCTTGGTGACAAGCAAAAAAAATCAAAAAAGTAAAAAAATCCAAAAAAATCAGAAAAGGATCAAAAAATCGTCCTCTAGTGAAAACCACTTCGGTGGCACTTTATACAAGTACCTTGGTGAAAACCTGGCAAACAGGCACCTTGTGTAAATAAGCACTTTCCATCCACCAGGATATTTGTGGCTTGTTTGGCATCATCCATCCATTTTGCTTCCATCATCCATCACTTTCAGGTCTCCATCCATCCCTCATCCACTCGCATCCACACCATAGCTTGGTCTTGTTTTCATATCATGATCCCTCCTAGTACTACTCAACCCATCCTTAAGGTTAGTTTGTCATGCCTTCATCAGAGTAGTCTATTGACCCATGCTGGGGGCATGTTCTCATCAGATCAGATTCATGTATGATCTTAAAATTAGAAAATCACAAAATCCAAAAACATTAGAAAATAAAAAAAATCCAAAAAACATCAAAACATATCAAAATCCAAAAACAGGTCAAAAAGTCATTCAAAAAGTCAAAAATAGAGTCGTCTTGTCGAACTATGTCATCTCTGAGCTTGAACGTAGGCAAGGTTGATCTTTGATCATCCCCTGAGACATTTATGTCAGTCCTATAGGATTCTGTCATAATAAACTGACATCTCATCATGTATATCTCAATCTATAAATCGGTCAGGTTGTTTGTCGAACTATGTGGTCTTTGCGTGTATAGCATAGGCAAGGATAATCTGTTGATCAGCCCTAGAGACCCCTATGATAGGTCTTTAGGTTAGTCTCTTGGTCAAAATTTCAGAAAATCCCAAAAACATCAGAAAATTAAAAATCAAAACATTTGAAAATCCAAAAACACCAAAAATAGCCTCAAAAACATTGCAAAACTCCAAAAACATCCAAATATTTGAAAAAAAATCCATCCACCTCATCTCGCTTGCACCCGCAATAACACCACTCATAATAAATTGATCATCATCATCAACCTTTGGTGAAATAGTTAGAAACAAGTCTAGTAGATTTAAAAGTAAAACTCCAAACATCAAGTCTTAAGTCTAAGTCAGTGCGTAAGCAAGTTGGTTATCTCTTCATATTAGTAACACATCATTTGAATTGGTCCCATATCAATCATCCTTTATAACACTTGGGATAAATGAAATGACGTGCCGCCATCCACTAACATGTCCTAGGATGTATCCTTCCTACAATGGGCATTATCTTTTGGCAATAAGTTTCGGTTATCATCCTTAGAAAAAACACATCCTCTTTCCATTAGTGGTATTGAAGAGCATTTGTTTGTTTGTTTACTTGGTCTTAATCTTTTGACTTATCTTATTTGTGCTCATTCCAAGGACATCTCGATGATATCCCAAAATAGGGGATTTAGAGAAAAAGGAATGGGGCAACAATCATTATCTTTTTTCTGTTGTGCTTGTTGGACGCTCTTGTAATATAAACTCGGTGAATACTTGCTTTGGTAGGTATGTATGAAGAGGTCTAGGGGAACTTGTTGACTATTGCATGGATAGGTTTACCTTTCCGTGTTTTGTTCTGATGTGTCTGAAACTTTTGAAGTGCATCCTGGCAACATTTCCATATATCAGGTGTGAACAAGAATACTCCTATCTGCTTGTCAAGTCAAATTTCATCACACTGAGTACAACGCCATCCAGGTTTTCTATACCTTGATGCATCATACCATGTGTGTTATCAAACATAAGAAAATTTGTCCCTTTGAAAATCCCAATTCCTCGGCAAGTAATCATCGTCATCATCATTTGCATTTGCATCATTGTGGGTCTTGTTGAAATGACTTCTTCTTTTCTTACTAACCACACTAACAAGGTACTATGATAGTTGATCATCATCACCATCATCGTCATCGATCCTGCATCTATAAATCATTAGCATATTGCATAAACATATCATAAAGGAAACATACACATCGCATTTTTATCATCATATAAACAGGTTATCATAAACATTCTTCATAAATAGGTGCATCCATGTCATTGCATTTCACCCATGTCATTGCATCTCAAAGACATTATATCAATCATTGCATAAGCATTCATTTTCATTTCATATAAATCATCACATAACATCTACAAAAGCATTTTAAATCATTTTTTGCATAATCAATAGGTATATAAACATTTAACTCATTAGGCATACATGCTTGCATAACATCATGAAATCATCTCACCACTTTACGCATTAACATATCATTGCATCTCATAAAACCATTTCATTATGCATTAACACCATTTCATTTGCATCATATCATGACCATCACATTCATATTACATCCATCCATAAATCATCTCATATATAAGCATTTCTCACACATCATTGCATATACCATAGATCATATCATTTTACATATCAAAATCCATATCACATATCACATTGGCATAAAATAAATCATCATATAGATAACATCATTGCACATCATATCATAGGTTAGCATAATATAGATTTGTTAGTCATAATCATTGCATAAACATCATTAGAAATAAATGCATCCATAAAAGACATCAATAGAAATAAACCATCCATGCATAAAGGAGAACACAACACAACACATCACATCAAAATCGGTTGATATATATCATCAATCATGTCACTGTCATAGTACAAAGAATAAATCACATCACTATACATATATGTCAATCGGTACAAAATGCCCATTGGGCTATCAAAAATGAGCTCATAAGGCACAAAAAGTGTATCATCTAGATCAAGCTCGATCCATGTGAATGTTGTCCTCACCCATGTCACCGTGACCCTTTGGTGGTTTCTGGCTAGCCCACTCTGAGTACTCTGGGACCTAATCTGCTCTGGGTATGGTATCATGATAAGCACATCGATAGTACTCTATCTCAGATGGCATCCCTATAAGATCGCACTGGCACTGTACCCTGAGAGAAGGAGGCTGTCATACTCTCGATCTGCTATCTGCGACCTAGCTCTGAAGCTACCTATAACTCCACAGCCTGTCTCTACTGCATGACCTGATCTCTCTCTGCTCTGAGCTGCTCTCTCTCAGCCCTAGCCAGGTCTCTCTCCACTGTCACTGCCTAAACCTGGGCCTGCAGCTGTGCAATCAATGTGTCTCGTGCGTCTGCTTGTCCTGTTGGTTGTACCTGTGGCTGTATGTGGGGTTGATCCTCACCCTCGGCTCGTGGTGGTGGGACTGGAAGATCCTATTGTTGATCCTGCATATGAACATCTCCTTGACTTGGCAGGAATGGGGGCACCCCTGGTGGATCCTGTCGAATCTCAACCCTCGGTCCTTGCCCTTGTCCTCTCCCTCTACCTCTGACTCTGTGCGGATCTGGGTCCTCGTCTAGAATGGTCAATCAAAGTGGAGGTCTGAACTAGTCTCTGTAGGCCTGAGTGGTGCGAGGATCTGCCAAGCCCTAATCATAAGCCCACGATTGGGCCACCAAGTGCCTGAAGCTATCAATTGCCTCTAAGGCAAGATTACCATGTCCCCATGACATCTGTGTCATGCTGCGAGCAAAAACGGCTACATAGCCATCATTAGGCTGATCCTGCGGCTCTCTGAACTGACGATGTATGTGCCCAGGTAAGTACCTCTCGATCATCGTGTGCTCTCGCCCTTGCATGTATCGGTCATGATGGCAATAAAAGAGTTGATCAGCATCGTCATCCCATCTGGGCCAACCAAGGTATGGACGCCAAGTAGAAACAAGCATCTCATCTAGGACTTTCCTCTAGTAGGGGATCCCATGCTTACCAGTGTGTGTAAAGGACACACTGCCTCTATATTGTGCCACAAGGGCATCCTCTACCCCCATCAGAACTAGAATGACACGTGGCCGTAGCACAGAAATTTGCTCCCATGCCCAGACATGAAGTAGTGTCACTCCAGCCCCCAGTGCTCTGCCATCCATGTAAACATACTCGTGTAAGTCTTTGTAGAGTGAAGCTAGAAGGATAGGCCCCCATGCGAAGCGAACCGACCTGTCTCGGACCATCCACTCCTAGCAATACCCCCAGCCAGGACTGAAATATTTCCCTCATCAGTCTTGGGTAACGAGACCTGAAATGATGGCTGCAACCGCCCAGCGGAAGGGAGATGCTATGACCCCGTATCGCTCCAGCTCAATCTGTCCCTCGTAGTAGATAATGTCGCGTGTGGCAAGGACTTTGATGCAGGACTCACATCCTTCATCCATATCAAAGATCACCCGTCGACCGTGAATAGGCAACAATAGAATGCACCAAATGTCCTCTAGAGTGATGGTGGCCTCGCAAGTGGGGAGATGAAATGACGACGTATCGTTGTGCCACCTCTCGACCAGCGCTAACAACATCCCTAGGTGAGTGCGCATGGGCTCTGCGTACACAATTTGCCACAATCTCGTGACTCCCAGTCGATGCTGGTCCTGGTCCCTCAATTCCTGTAGGATGCTAGCCAAATCTTGTGATCGATGCTCCCGAGTAGAGCTCCCTCATTGCATCCTGCATCAAGGAAGGTTAGTGTGTTAAAATTTTTGAAAAATTCTTGGACGAACGCTCCAAGCTCATCCCCAGCGGCGCAGTTTGTGATGGCATCGCTGTTTGACTTTAGTCAAACTCTGATGCTCGAGCCCAAAAAGAGCCAAATGGTGCCACCATAGCACACTTTCTCCTCCAACGTCGTAGTTTGTGTGAAAAGGGCATCGTCGCGGCGCACTTTTCCCAAATCGACCCGCCGAGCTCGAGCCCAAGCCCAGCATCGGAGTTTGTAAACTCTGAACTGCATCACTGCAATGTAAAATAGCACTGCGCGGTGTAGTTTAAATGTCGAGTGGTGCTATATAGCACTGCTGGAGGCGAGCTCCCCTTTTAAAGCATTAATTATGATATTAGATGAAAAAATTAAGCTTTGGTAAGGGTCACATACCGGTTCCCCGATTTCAGGTGGCCGCTAATATGTCTGGACTCAGTCGGTGATGTGCAGGGGAAGCTGTCATTGCACCATATCGCTGGAGAGTCAGAGGTCAAATCTCAAGATTGCTAGTGGAGGTGTGTGAAAATGACTTGAAAGTGACCCCTCGGGCCCCTTTTAAGCCTAAAAATTAGGGTTTTTTAACCCTAAATGGCTGTCCTGCTAGGGTTTTGGACCCCTGAACCTATTTTTGTCCTTTTGTGGCTTGTTTTTCATCGTTTTATTGTGTTTAGACATGTTTTTAGCCTCCCAGACCCCTTTCAGACCTATCAGGCACTTTGTCACCTTTTTTCGCAAGATCACCCAAAAACTTAAAATTTTCTGTCTGATCTCTTGAGGGGGCATTATAATGGCTTGTTTTCTCACGCCACGAAGCAGTGGGGTAAGTTTTTAAATATAATTGTTTTTTGGCTTTGATTGAGATCGGTTATTCTTTGAACCAACGTAATGAGTGCATTGCTTCAAAGAGGGGCAAAATGTAGACACGTAAAATATACTGATTGACATTGTGCATCTGATCCTGACTTACTAACATTATTTCTTCCTGAATCATCTGTCAGTCTAACCATTTAATCAAAGTCCCCTATCTGATTAAATTCATCAATATTTGTCTCTTAATTAAATAAATCATTTTATCTAATCAAGTCAATCTCTTTTGTTAATTAAATCAATCAATCTGAGCTAATTATCCCTATTTAATTAAATAATCAATTTATTTGATTAAATCTCTAAAGTCTATCCATTAAATAAAATAAATTAAAACCTTATTTGATTAAATCTAACACCATCTCCTTTAATTAAATAAATCAAAATCCTTATTTAATTAGCCTCTTATCATATTCCTCTCTTATTTGATTTAAATAAATCCATAAATTTGAGTCAAATAGGTCACATCATCTAACCTCTATCATTAAATTAATTAACCCTTGATTAATTTAATTCCATCTCACATCCCATCCTCTATATGTTGGAAATATGTGCCTCCAACTATACACGCTAAAACCTCCATTAGAGACAAGTCAGTGTGACATCTTCATTCTCTAGCTGACTAGTAGCTTGATTCATTTTGCTTTGTATAGGTTGTTGTGACCTTGCAAATGTCTTGCCAAAAGGTTGCATTGTGGAGTCTATCATTGTGACATAGTGTATTCATTATGACCTCATAGCGCTTGGGAGACCTCTGGCCGAGAGGCCATTCAATCATATTTCGGGGAGACTCTTGGTGATGATGGGCTTCGGGATAGCTAAGGGTTCTCACTAAGAAGTCCCAGAAAATGGAGAAGGTCATGCCAACATGGAAACATTCATATGTTCTTCGGAGTAACTCAAAAGTGGTCAGAAAAATGTCTTAGCGACTAAAGGTTGTCTTGCCGATAGCCGATGGCTATCAGGGTAACTCAAGGATCCCGAGAAGACATCTCAGTGAACGTTAAAGGTCTCACCGACAGGAACATCTTTTGAAGTCTTTGGTGTAGCTCTTGGCTAATGTTTGTCATCGATGGAACACGGAGGTCTCAGTAAGAAGTCCCAGCAACTTTGATGAGTCTTGCCGATGATGAAGAGTCTTCAGGGTAACATATGGAGATCAATATGTTCTCTCACCGAAGGGAAATGTCTTGGCGACGTGTGAACACTTCGGGGTAACCTTTATGTCTCGAAGAAACCTCTTTGTGATAGTGGTATGTCTTACCGACTATCCTTTGGAGCTCGATATGACTTGTGTCTTTGGTATACCTTTTGGTGACTCGCTATGGTCTCCTGGCGAATGCGATAGGTCTGGGCGACTACTTGGTGACTCGATGTAACTCATGGAGCTCGATAAAATGTCTTAGCGATAACAGAGTCTCTTGGTGACATTGATATGAAGTCTATGTGGCATTAGTGAGACACTGTTAGTGTCTCACCGAGATGCCAGTACATTGCAAATTTTGTTGACCGAGTAAGACTGTCCTATGTGGAGTCTCATGGATGCATAGGAGGAGCCGAATGGGAACAGTTGGAAGATAGTCAATTGTGACGGTTCTGTGAGGAAGTTCTACAGACATATTTCAACATGGATATACTCTGTGATTACAGTTTGTAATCGATTGGTTGAATCGACAGGTTGTTGAGTGATTATATCAGTGGATGAATTCTGTGGACTGTAATGTGAAGAATCTTGTACAATAATGTTAATGGTGAATGCTACTGTATAATGACACCAGAAAGACAAGTCTATAATTTGTATGTAATTTCATTACTGTAAGACAAAGTGATTTCTCTTAGTGTGGTGGGTTTTTCTCCCTTAAGGGTTTTCCCACGTATATCTGGTGTTCATGTGTGTTTGTCAAATACTCTATTTCTGTTGTCTGTTTCTTAGTGCATCTTAATTGGACTGTAATTATAAATTTTAAAGTGTATCTACATTCTTTCCTGAGGTATTGATGTGAGGAGAATTGTTTTACACATCTGATTTTTCCTTTCAAGTGGTATTAGAGCCTGGCCAATTATGTTATCCTTGTGGGTACGTTGGGTTTTTTGTGTCAATTTTATTTAGTGGGAGTCTTGTAGAGTTTGTCAATTTCTAATTACAGTTTCAGATGGCTAGTGCATCTGGAAAGTTTGAAATAGAGAAATTCAATGGCAATAACTTTGAGTTGTGGAATTCAAGATGGAGGATCTTCTTGTTGACCATGATCTTTGGATTCCTGTGGCTGGAGTGAAACCTATAGGCATGAAGCAAGAAGATTGGGACCTTATAGATAGGAAGTCTAAGGGGCTGATAAGGCTCTATTTGGTAGACTCGGTGCTTTTGAATGTGCATGAGGAGAAGAATGCATCTTCTCTGTGGAAGAGACTGGCGTCTATTTATCAGGGGAAGTCCTTGGTGAATAAATTGTTCCTGAGGAAGAAGTTGTACTTGTTTAGAATGTAGGAAGGAGGGTATGTGGCTGATCATTTGAACGTGTTTAACATGCTACTTGCTCAATTAACATTTGTTGGTGTGAAGACTGGAGAAGAAGATTGCTGTATGCTTCTATTGTGTTCTTTGCTAGACTCATGGGATCATCTGGTGATGGTGATTGGGAGTAAAACATCTAGTTTCAAGATGGAAGATGTTGTTGCATCTTTGCTGTTAGAAGAGATGAGAAGGAAATCTTCTGAGATGGCGAAGGAAGTTCTTGCTATGAGAGGAAGACCGAAGGAGAAATGCAAGAAGAAGTACAAGAAGTCCAAATCAAAATCAGAAGAGAGATCAAAGTCTCCTGGCAAGAAGTCCAAGGTGAAGTGTTGGAACTGTGGGCAACCTGGTCATGTCCCAAGGGATTGTAAAGAGGAGAAAAAGAAGAAGGGCTCTTCTGATAATGGTTCTTCTCATAGTGATGGTGACGCCTTCATTGCAACCTTGGCTACACAGGCATCAGATGATGTATGGCTGATTGATTTTGGAGCATCGTTCCACATGACATCTCATAGAGAGTGGTTCACAAAGCATGAAGAATACAATGGTGAAAAGGTGTACTTGCTGAGTGATTCAACTTTGGAGACTGTTGGCCATGGAAGAGTTAGAATACAATTCCCTGATGGCAGAGTGAAGGGAATTAATAATATTATGCACATACCAGGTCTGGATCAAAATCTATTATCTATAAGTATGCTGAACGATATTGGAGTACAAGTTATGTTCTCTTGAAGTGGCTGCAAGATGACTAGAGGTGCTTGAATTGGTACCCTATACAAGCTGGATGCACAGGCTGTTCAATGCAACAGTGTCTCTGGAAAGTCATTGAAAGCTACTCATGGAGGTAAAGAGGGAAATATCCCTAATTATGTAAATTCTATGGAGGTAAAACTTCCTATAGAGAAGACTATGCTTTGGCATCATACGTTAGGCCACATAGGAGAGAAAGGTTTAAAAACCTTGAAGAACAAAACCTTGGTTGAGGGGCTTGAAGATTGTAATCTTGAATTTGAATTATGTGAACACTATATATATGGAAAGCAACACCGTGTTTTGTTTTATTCCAGTCCTCATCAATCTTTTGGTTTGTTAGATTATATTCATTCGGATGTATTTGGTCCAGTGGATGTTCCTTCTTTGTCTAGGTCAAGATACTATGTGTCGTTCATTGATGATTATTCAAGAAGAACATTTGTTTATTTTTTGAAAAGTAAATCAAAATTGTGCAGTCGATTTAAGGAATTTAAGAACCTTGTTGAAAATCAAATTGGTAGAAAAATAAAATACTTAAGAACTGATAATGGCAGTGAATTATGTTCAGATGAATTTGAAAGATACTATAAAGACCATGGAATCAAAAGACATAAGACTACACCTTATACTCCATAGCAGAATGGAGTTGCTGAAAGGTTCAATAGGACAGTGATGGAGAGAGCACAAAGTATGCTCAGTAGTGCTAGCTTGGAGGATAAATTCTGGGCTGAGGCTATATCTACTGCATGTTATTTAATTAATCGGTCTCCAAATTTTGCTCTTGTTGAGAAAACACCTTTGGAAGCGTGGTTTGGTAAGAAGCCCTCACTTAGACATGTTCGAGTTTTTGGCTGTGAGCCATATGCTCATGTGTTAGATGTGAAAAGATCTAAATTGGAGAACAAGGCTGTCAAATGCATTTTCATTAGCTATAGTGTTGTCATAAAAGGATACAAGCTTTGGAATCTTGATACAGAGAAGCTTGTATACAATAGAAGTGTAATCTTTCGTGAGCTAAAACCTTCCACTTTGGATTTGCAGTCAAAGAAAAAGTCATATAACAATAAGGATGTATCAATAATTCCTCCTACACCTGAGAAAAAGGAATTGAAAATTCAAAATGTACCTGAAACTAAGGAGAGCTTGAGCAGTTCTGAAAGTTGTGAAGAAGAAGAACCTCAGCCTCAACTTGTGAGGAGGTCAACCTGGGAAAGAAAACAACCAGATAGGTATGGGTTCTCATTGATTGATTCTACTTGTGCCTATGCTTTGATTTCTAGTACTGATGAGCCTAGGACTTTGAAAGAGACATTTAAAATGTCTGATTCAGATTCTTGGTTGGAATCCATGGAAGAAGAGATGGCATCTTTAGATATGAATGAAACTTAAAGTCTGGTGCCTTTCCCTAAAGGCAGAAAGGTTGTTGGCTACAAATGGGTATTTAAGAAAAAGATTGGTATGGATGGCAGTGTAGAAAAGTACAAGGAAAGACTAGTTGCAAAGGGTTATTCCCAGGTAGAGGGAATCGATTATGGGGAAATATTTTCTCCTATAGCAAAGTTGACATCCATTAGATTTCTTTTCTCACTTGCAGCAACTTATGACTTAGAGGTCGAGCAGATGGATGTGAAGACATCATTTCTTCATGGTGATCTTGAAGAAGAAATATATATGTCCCAGCCTGAGCACTTTGTTGAGAAATGTAAAGAAAAATTGGTATGCAAATTAAAGAAGTCTTTGTATGGGTTAAAGCAGTCACCTAAAATGTGGTACCAGAAATTTGATACTTTTGTATTGTCTTTGGGACTTCTGAGATCAAAATGTGATCATTGCATATATTATAAAGCTGAAAGTGATCAAGTACTTGTTATTTCTCTTTATGTTGATGATATTTTGTTCATAGGAAATAGCAAGCTAATGATTTCTGATCTTAAGTCTCAGTTGTATGCTAAGTTTGAAATGAAAGATCTTGGTGCAGCAAGGTATATTCTAGGGATGGAGATAACTAGGGACATGAAGAATAGAAAGCTTTGGCTTAGTCAGAGTAAGTATGTCAGGACTGTTCTTGAAAGATTTTGTATGAATGATTGCAAACAGCTAGTGGTCCCAGTCATGCATGGAACAAAGCTATCTGTTGAGGACTGTCCAAAATCTTCTACTGAGATGGAGAACATGACTAGTGTACCTTATGCTAGTGTAGTAGGAAGTCTTATGTATGCAATGGTCTATACAAGGCCAAACATTTCCCAAGCAGTGGGAGTACTTAGTTGATTTATGGCTAATCCAGGAAGAACGCATTGGGATGCTGTGAAGAGAGTGTTTAGATATTTGAAGTGTACTTCAAATTTCACTTTGTGTTACCATGGGAATTCAGTTGAATCACAGAGGACTCTCAACATTCATGGTTATGAAGATTCTAATTGGGTAGGGGACATTGACAGTAGGAGATCCAGTAGTGGATACATATTCATGATGAATGGTGGTGCAGTGAGTTGGATGAGCAAGCAGCAGGCTATAGTCGCTTTGTCCACTACAAAGGTTGAATACATGGCAGCTACTCATGCTTGTAAAGAAGCAGTTTGGTTGAAATGTTTGTGTTCTAACATTGGTTTTGATGTAGGTGAAATAACATTTTTAAGTGATAGTCAGAGTGCAATTTTTCTGGCAAAGAACCCTACTTTCCATGCTAGGACGAAACATATTGATGTATAGTACCACTTTGTACGAGATATGGTTGAGGATGGAAAGGTTAGTTTGGAAAAGGTTGATACTCTGGAGAATGTTACAGATTCATTGACGAAGCCAGTGAGCATAGATAAGTTCAGGTGGTGTGCCAGTTCAATGGGCCTTAGTTCCCACGATTTTCAGTAAGTTATGATGTGCTCTGGAGGTGCCTGTATGATCTTTGTCAAGTGGGAGATTGTTGGAAATATGTGCCTCAAAACTATACAGGCTGAAACCTCCATTAGAGACAAGTTCGTGTGACATCTTCATTCTCTAGCCAACTAGCAACTTGATTCATTCTAGTTTGTATAGGTCACTATGACCTTGCAAATGTCTTGTCGAAAGGTTGCATTATGGAGTCTATCCCTGTGACATAGTGTATTTGTTATGACCTCATAGCGCTCGGGAGACCTGTGGCTGACAAGCCATTCAATCATATTTTTGGGAGACTCTTGGCAACCATTGGCTTCGGGATAGCTAAGGGTTCTCGCTAAGAAGTCCCAGCGAATGGAGAAGGTCACGCCGACAGGGAAACATTCATACATTCTTTGGAGTAACTCAAAAGTGGTTGGAGAAATGTCTTAGCAACTAAAGGTTGTCTTGCCGATAGCCGATGGCTATCAGGGTAACTCAAGGATCCTGGGAAGACATCTTAGTGAATGTTGAAGGTCTCACCAATAGGAACATCTTTTGAAGTCTTCGGTGTAGCTCTCGGTGAATGTTTGTCATTGGTGGAACACAGAGGTCTCAGTAAGAAGTCCTAGAAACTTTGATGAGTCTTGTCAATGATGAAGAGTCTTCAGGGTAACATATAGAGATTAGTATGTTCTCTCACCAAAGGGAAATGTCTTGGTGACATGTGAACACTTCGGGGTAACCTTTATGTCTCGGAGAAACCTCTTGGTGATATCGGTATGTCTTGTCGACTATCCTTTGGAGCTCGATATGACTTGTGTCTTTGGTATACCTTTTGGTGACTCGCTATGGTCTCCTGGCGAATGCAATAGGTATGGATGACTGCTTGGTGACTCGATGTAACTCATGGAGCTTGATAGAACATCTTACCGATAATAGAGTCTCCTGGCAACATCGATATGAATTCTATGTGGCATCGGTGAGACACTGTTAATGTCTCACCGAGATGCTAGTACATTGCAAATTCTATTGACCGAGTAAGACCATCCTATGTGGAGTCTTGTGGATGAATAAGAGGAGCCAAATGGGAACAGTTGGAAGAAAGTCAGTTGCAACGGTTCTGTGAGGAAGTTCTACAAACAGATTTTGACATGGATATACTCTGTGATTACAGTTTGTAATCAGTTGGTTGAATCGATAGGTTGTTGAGTGATTATATCAGTGCATGAATTCTGTGGACTGTAACATGAAGAATCCTATACAAGAATGTTAATGGTGAATGTTGCTTTATAATGACACCAGAAAGACAAGTCTGGAATTTGTATGTAATTTCATTACTCTAATACAAAGTGATTTATCTTTGTGTGGTGGGTTTTTTTCCTGTAAGGGTTTTCCCACATATATCTGGTGTTCATGTGTGTTTTTCAAATACTCTATTTTTTTTGTATGTTTCTTAGTGCATCTTAATTGGACTATAATTGTAAATTTTAAAGTGTATCTACATTATTTCCTGAGGTATTGACGTTAGGAGAATTGTTTTCCACATCTAATTTTCCTTACACTATATAATGCAAGTTGCACATGAAAATAAATTTAATTCATTTATTAAATCTCTATTTTCCTCACAAGGCATCTTTTGGAATATTCTTTGAATTTGAATTCAAAAATTCCAAGTCAACATGTACATCCAACAACAAATTTAAAACCTCTTACATGTCCTTTTCCTTGAGCCAAGTGGCATTTATTGCATTTTCCCTTCCCTCTTGCATGTCATTTCAACAAATTTGAAATTCAAATATTATGCATTTATTGGCACAAACCCCAAATCTTGCACATCCATCATCCATTCATGGCTTGAAAAGTGGCATCATATCATTGGATGAATGTTAGTCCCACATTGCTCAAATTTGGACATTCATCCATCTTGGAGTTCTATAAATAAAGAGCTCATATCCTCATTTCATCATCCACAATCCAAGCAAAGTTACCATGCTCAAATATCTCTTGAATTTTATCCATTATCATTGAGTCATAGCTAGGTTTTGCAGATTTTTGGCTTGGAGTTCTCATCTTTCATGAACAAAGTGGATCAATCTCTTCAACATTCGAAGCTTGCATCTTAGGAATTGGGAAAGGGCCATTTTTCACATCAAATTGGCACCAATTCCCCCATGGGATCATGAGTTTGCATATTTAAATTAGGATTTAAGCTATTTCATTGTTTCTATTTGGTTCTTCATTGTTTTCTTTCCTATTTTGAGTTTGTAAATGGATTGCATGGGGAATCCTTGTTTTAGCTTGCAATCCCTTGTTTAACTTGTTTACTCATGTTGTTTTGCAGGTACTAGGAAAAGGGTTCACACAATACTAAGCATCTCATGATGCCTAGAAACCCTAAACCCTAAACCGTAGGACCTAAAACCTAGGAAATGAACCCTAAACCCTTAACCCATTTATATTTGTTATTATATGTATCTCATGAACCCTAGGATATGTAGATCCTAAATCCTTAACCCTATGACCTAAGTCCTAGGAGATGAACCCTAAATCTTTAAACCTAAATTTAGGAGAGTGACTTAGGGGGATGCAATACAATGGATTAAGGCTAGACAAGAGGATATCGCTTAAAGGGTCCTAAGACGATGGCTTAAGGGGAGTTGAGAGAGTGACTTAAGGGGATGCAAGATGATGTATTAAGGCTAGATAAGAGGATATGGATTAAGGGGTCCTAAGAGGATGGCTTAAGGTGAGTTGAGAGAGTGACTTAAGGGGATACAAGATGATGGATTAAGGGTAGATAAAAGGATATGGCTTAAGGGGAGTTGAGAGAGTGACATAAGGGGATTCAAGAGGATGGATTAAGGGTAGATATACGAGGATATGGATTAAGGGGTGCTAAGAGGATGACTTAAGGAAAGTGAAGAGAGTGACTTAAGGGGATGCAAGATGATGGATTAAGGGTATATAAGAGGATATTTCTTTAGGGTTCATAAGAGGATGGATTAAGGGGTATTGAGAGAGTGACTTAAGGGGATGCAAGAGGATGGTTTAAGGGTAGATAAAATACGATATGGATTAAGGGCTCCCAAGAGGATGGCTTAAAGGGAATTAATAGCCTTAAGGGGAAGTAGGGGAATGGATTAAGGGTAGATTTATGAGGATATGGATTAAGGGGTACTAAGAGGATGACTTAAGGGGAGTTTAGAGAGTGACTTAAGGGGATGCAAGATGATAGATTAAGGGTAGATAAGAGGACATGGTTTAAGGGGTCCTAAAAGGATGGCTTAAGGGGAATTAAGAGAGTCACTTAAGGGGATGAAAGAAGATGTATTAAGATTAGATAAGAGGATGGATTAAGGGGTCCTAAGAGAATGGATTAGGGGGATATGAAATCAATTATAATTTTTTTATAAAATGACAATGAATTATTTATTTTTATATTTATACTATCAATTAAATGTATCTAGAGCTATATATAGTTACCTATATCTAGATTTGAATTCCTTTGTAATATATATGCATGTCCTCTATTGTACTGGATCTAGTTTTGGGAGACTTGAAAGAAAAGAAAGATATAAAACATTAATTAGGGAACATGACTAAAGATAAATATATACAGACATGTATATATGATAATTTTTTAACTATATATTGACTATCAATTAAAAATATATACAACTATATATAAGTACCTATATTTATTTACTTTGTTGTACCATTTGTATCCTCTCTTTTTTGCAATGCAACTATGATTGTCTCATGATCATCCATTGAAAGTGTCCATAACACTTTATTAGCAGGACTCCCTTGATATCTAACTAGTTTTATATTGGTGTCCAAAATAAAATGTGAATAATGTATAATCTTCTTGTGTCTTTCATAATCTTCAAATATAGGCAAGCCATTCTTTCTTATTAGATATTTTCAAAGCCAGGTGCCAACAATAATCACAAAACTAGTTGGATACTTAAAGTTGTCAAAATCCATTGTAGGATGTACCAACTTATGTTTTATCCCAACACATCTAGCCAACCAATACTTTGTATCCTCTTCATTCCCCTCAGGTGCAACAACAACATATGCATGTCTTGCAAAAAAAATAAAAATTCAATAAAGAGACATATATTTAATTCACATTTAAACATGCATACATATAAAATTCAATTCAATTCAATTTACCTTCTTGTATAAGATCTGAAACATGATCATAATCATCTGATGTGAACACTTGATTATCTTCAATTATCATTCCATGTTGAACATGTGTTGATGTAGGTGTTAAGGCTCTTTGTTTCCATTCTTTGACCCCTTCCATATTTTCACACTCCCAATCACATGCAATACAAAATTGACAAAAACATGCAAGCTCCCTTGTCCATATTGTCCATGTGTTTACATTTGAACTCTTAAATGAATGCCATTTTTTAGATCCATTAATTGTTTCACAATCTTGTAGAGTAATAATATCATATTCATCAACTAACTGAAAGAAGAATCGAATTATTGAGCTCTCACTTGTTCTTGTAGATAATTTGGTATTGTACCAATATACAATTGCACGCGCATATCTGAATTTCACAACATCCTCAAATTTTAGTTGATCTCTTGTAAGAGCTCTTTTCACACATGCACCTGCTCCATCATGTTCTCCTTTACCATTTACAACTTCAATAAAACTCCACATGTGTTGGATATTATTTTCCTTATGAACTCTACATAACCAATAAAACATTCTAGCATTCTTGAATTGATTCATGCAATTATCTGACCATATGAGATGTTCTCTCATTTGAATTCGTCTCTCTTTTATTTTTTTATAAAATATATCAAAAGAATATTGAACAAACTCAGATGAATGTAATTGATTATCACTTACATAAAAATGGTACTCTCTAAAAAAAATTCTATATCTTCTCTATTGGGTATGTGTAGGATCATCATGAGCCAAAAAGTATCAATATGATGGGTATGTGTAAGGTATGTGGCTAATGACTTTTTTTTACCCAAAATTGATGAAATGAAAAGGTTTTTTTAAGGATATTCTCATCTTTCCACCAATATAAATTATTCTTTACTTTGACTTTAATAAATAATTATTATTCATTTTCTATTTGAATTATGACTAAAGTCCTAATTGATATGTTGATTGAAAAACATCTGTAGCTTTCAAATGGTATAACATTTTTTGAATCTGAAATATGTGTCACATTCTATGCTTTTTATAATATAGGATTAAAAAAAATGAATTTCATGAAGTTTTGACCATGTTAAGGTGGTCGACATACAAGTTTTATATTTTTAAAAATTTGTAATAAATTTTTTATAATTAATTATTTACTTGGAAAAAAATTACAAAAATATGTATCACATCGAGACATGAGTCCTCTACTTATATATCTAAAATCTTATAAAAAATATTAACATTTTATTGTGGTTAGGGTGATCAAATAGACACCTACTTCTTATTTTTTCCCTAAAATTTAAGTACTACTGCATTGAAATTTGAAAATTTCACCAAATAGATTTTGTTTTTAAATAAAACTAGTAGTTTAGAAACTACATTTAGTTTTCTATAGATTCTATTTTTACATATTTTTGAAATAATATAGATAACTTATTCGAATTTTTATATCAAGTTTCCTAACTCTAATTTTTTTGAATGTTCATCGCCACTTAAGATCCTATTTTTTCCATGATGATCCTACACATACCCTACTATCATCTGCATATCTATATACAATATAAACAAATATAGCTACTTTCACTAAATTATAATATTGTGATTGAATTTATTCTTGTGGAGGAAGAGTATAATTTTTAGCAAAATCAACAACTGACAATATAGTTCCAATTGGGAATGTGTTTTTACATAAACGAAATTGATTATCAAGCCAATAAACATATTGATATTTTTCAACATATTTAGGTACAATATAATCTTTAAAGTATTTAATAAATGTATGCACACTAAATTTTTCCACAATTAGCTCAGAACATTTTCCAAATTTTCCATCTTTTAAAGAATACTTAATATTTTTAATTTTTTTAGCATCCACTAATTGTTGTCCAAATTCATCTAAACTACTTTCATGCATACATGTTCTTAGCAATAAAAAGTTACCACATCTATTGCATTTTCCAGCAATACATTCTTTTAAATAAAATAAGTTTCCATTAGAGGTTTCACAAAACAAACTTGCTAGATAAAATCTTTGATTGTTTCAGGTGGCATATTAATACCACAAATGTCTTGCATAATTTGGTTAGCATGCAAAATAAAATGTATATATAAAAAAATATCATAATAATAACAAAATTGTACACGAGTCTTACAACAACAAGAGACTCATTTTTTATTAATTCTAACATACAAAGGTTTACATTTTTTGAATGATCTTTAACTTATGTTAATATTAAATGGTAAGATTGAATAATCTATCTTTTTTTTTAATATAATTCAGTTTGAGTCATATTTAAGAGATGCTTTGGATGAGGTTCATGAATTTTGGAACCCACCCTTAATTTTAAAACATCTCTAATGTTAGGTGATACTTTTGTATTATCATGCCAATATCTTTTGATTAAAGATTTGGTTTCATTACTTAATTTCATGTCTGAACTTGGTAGTCTACCACTAAAACTCCAACATTGATTAATTGGATCTTTTTCAATAATTTATCTTCTTTTAGAAGCTCTTATCAAATTTTTAGGATTTTCTTGTATACATTTACTAGTCTTTGGTATGTGCAGGATCATCATGGAAAAAAAAGGCCCTTAAGTGGCAAAAAATTTAGAAAAATCAGAGTTAGGCAACTTGACGTAAAAATTTGAATAAGTTATCTATATTATTTCAAAAATATGTAAGAAAAGAATCTGTAGCAAATTGAATGTAGTTTCTAAACTACTAGGTTTGTTTAAAAAGAAAAAATCTATTTGGTGAAAATTTGAAATTTCAACTAGGGTACTTAAATTGGGAAAAAATAAGAAGTAGGTATCTGTCTGACCACCCTAACCACAATAAAATGATAAAAAAAATTATAATATTTTAGATATAGGTAGATGACTCATGCCCCAATGTGATGCATATTTTTTTGTAATTTTTTTCCAAGTAAATAATTAATTATGAATTTTTTTTACAAATTTTTAAAAATATAAAACTCGTATGTCCGACCACCTTAATTTAGTCAAAATTCATCAAATTCAAATTTTCTTTTTAACTATAGTATGCAAATCATAGAATGTGACGCATGTTTTGATTCAAAAAATGTGATACCATTGAAAGTTATAGATGTTTTTCAATCAGCCTATCAATCAAGAATTTAGTCATAATTTGAATAGAAAATGAATAATAATTACTTATTAAATTCAAATTAAAGCATAATTTATATCGGTGGAAAGTTGAGAATGTCCTTTAAAAACCCTTTTTCATTTCATCAATTTTGGGTAAAAATAGTCGTCAGCCACATACCCATCATATTGCCACTTTTTGGCCCATCATGATCTTGCACATACCCTCTTACTTAACATTCTTTTATTTGAAGTTGCTTTATTAACTAGAGCAGTTGTTATTTCCCCAAGTTGCATTTAACTTTAGATAAACTTTTCCTACCTATAAAATCAATAACATTAACTAGATATGACTTGTTCTACTGAATCATCTTTCATTTTTGGTTTTACAAAAATGCCTTTTTTCATCACTTTTCTAATTTTTGACATTCTCATCAATTGCATCATGAGTTGTCATTGAAATCCTAATTTATTTCTATAAAAAAACATTCTATCTATTCTATTTTCATATATTCTCATTTGTCTCCAAGAAAATTTACCATGAAGGTTATCTAACACATCCTTTTCAATTGTAAAAAAACATTTTCATTCTCATTCATTTTTTGTTTTCATTCAAACATAAAAGGTATTTCATTCTCATTTTCATCAATATGAGGGATTTCATTCTCATTTGCATTCATATAAGATATTTTATCATTATTTTTTTTTGCATTGTTTCAAAACTAGAATTATTGATACCATCAATGGTGTATCCAACTTCATCTAAATAACTAAGATCAATATTATCAAGACTTGGGTTTGAAGACATAGCTGGATAAATTTTTTGAATAGGTGCATTTTTCGTATCATTGGGAGGTGGATTTGAAGGCATACCTAAAGTTGTTTGCATAGGTATTATTTCCATATCATTGAAAGTTGAAGTTGAAGGCATAGTTGGGTTTGTCTCCATAATTGCATTTTCTTCCATATTCACCATCTCCACATTTGTATCATCTACATTCATCTCACCCTTCATGGTTTCCTCTTCAACAATCATGGATCTAGATTCTTCTAAATTTTTCATTTCATGAATCCTTTCTCTTCTATCCCTTTGTCTTTTTGCCTCCATTTCTCTATTTGCTTAAATTTTTTTGGGTGTCATTAACTTTCTACATTGTTTTTCTTTCCTTTTCTTTGATCCCATGGTTACCAAACCTTCATTGGTAAAAATAAATGATTCGTAACCTATGTTCCAATTGCTACCACCTTCGAATATTCTAATAAAACTATATAGTATGAAGATCCTTTCTTCTATAAACTTTGAAGTACAAAAACATCATGAATACATCCAAAAGTTTTGTTTTTCCAAGTTTGCATGTAAAATGTTCTTGTACTTGATTCTACTTCAGAAAATTTAACCTACACTTGTCTTCCAAAAAATTGAATATAATATGCCATATTAAGAGATTGAAGAAGACAACATTGCAATTTAAAAATGCATAAAATGGTCCTTTCGGACCATACTACAGAAAAGGAATGTTGTAGAAAAAATGTGCTCTATTAGTTTTTTGAAAATTGGGAAAAACGGTTAAATAAGAAACACATATGCATTATAAAACACATACATGTTCTATTTTAGGAACGCATACGCATTATATAATGTGTACATATTACCTTTACCCAATAGGTAAATAGGTAACACATACATGTTATATAATGCATATGTGCTATATTTAAATAACATGTACTTATTTTATAACACATATATGTTATTAACAATTTGAATGCCCAACCCACATGCAACCTCAGTTTTAGGCTTGGGAATGACTTGGCAACCTGACCCTTAGCCTTTGATTTGCAACTAAAAAACTAATGAAAATTCAAGAGGAATGTCCAACTTTGGAAATATAGCTAATGGATTTTTTTTTGAATCCAAATATATAATTTTTATTAAAATTGGATTATATTTGTTATTTTTTAATTAATTTCTAAGCAAACTAGTCCATAAACTTGAAATATCAAGGTTTTTTGTTTTTTAATAACTTTTTTTGGTTAATTTTCTTGTAAAAAAATTATATGGCATCAATCTTTAGATAATTCTTCACAATGAAAAAAAAGATTAAAAAAATGTTTACTTTAGGTCCAATTATGTTGTCCATACACGATGATTTAAAAAAATAATAATTAAGACCAATAAAAATTCAACAAAAAAGAATATTAAAACAAAAATTACAAAAATATTCTCACCCATCTTCATGTTGTTGGCTATCTTTCCCCAAAATTAATTAGCAAAATATTTTTATTTGGGTCAAATAGTGGTGTACGTACACGTGCAGGGTATGGTAAAAAAAAAGACTTTTAAAAGTGGTTCTTATACATCCATATAAAAATTCAATTTCTATCATCTGGGTATTTGAATAAATTACATATTTGGAAACTAGATTCAAAATTAAAAATTTCATATTTTTGAATTTTTCTAGATTCATTTTGTAAGTGCCTCAAATTTTCAGTCCAAGTGTAAAAAATTAAAAAAAACAACAAAAAAACATTATTTTTTTGAGCTTTTTGTGGATCCAACTTCTTGTATCAGCCCATGAGACCAAACATACTTGTTCATTTGGTCTCAAATAAGCTAGGATATTAAACATATCCTTTTGGAACCTTGTGTTTAACTTTGATACCATCTCATTTTGTGCCTTTCAAATATTATTAAGTTCATTCAACATGAATCAAGTGGGTTTGTCTTGGAACCATATTTTTCTCTTAAAATTCTTTTAAAATCTTCCCAAGATCTAGTACTAGCCTTAGGTAAACCTTTGTACCAATCCATAACATCCTCAACCAATAACTGCATGAAAAATTTCATAACAACATCCTCATGTTCAACCTCATAATCATCCAATAGATTTAGAAACCCTCTTAGGTGAACTTCACTACAAATTGCATTATTAGTATGCAAGATTTTTGGAATAAACTATGTGTGATTTTTATATCATCAATGTTTCGGATCATACTCCATGATCCATCATCAGGATGATCAGAAGTAGAGTGAGAATGAAAGAGAGCAAGCAGACTTGGGTATAAAGGAGAGGGGGGGGAGGAGGGGTTTGGGAAGGTTGAGAGGCATGCTCCCCAAAAAACATAACATAAATATAAATATATATATATAAGAAACAACAAAACCTAAGTATATATCTGAATTATATATGAAAATGATAATGAGAAAGATAAGGAAGAAACAAAACAAATATAATTATAAGAAATTAAAGGAAAAACGAAAATAAATAAATAAATAAGAATTAAAAATTATTGAAAAGTAAATAAACAAGGTACCATTATAATAATGGATGAAAGGAAACAATTAACCACTAGAAACAATAGAGAATTGTAGAGGAGAAATAAAAGAGAAAAGACTAAATAAGAAAAGCTCAAAAATATCAAAGAGTAAAGGAATCAAGTAGAAAACGAAAGAAATCAAATGATGAAAAATGAATGAAACAAAAACAATCATATGAGAGAGGACTAAATAGAATAACTCAAAAACTATAAAAAATAGTTTTTGAGTTAACAAGAGCAATCAAATGATGAAAAATAAATTAACAAAATTAATCTTGTTAATGATGAAAAATAAATTAACAAAAGCAATCAAAAGAAGAAAATTAAATTAACAAAAACAATCAAATGATGAAAAATAAATTGCCAAGAGAAAACGAAACAAAGTGAAAGTAAAAAGGAAATGTATAATATAGAGTAGATGAGAAGAAAATAAAAATAATAATAAATAACCTTCCCAAACTCCTCCTCCCCCCCCCCTCTCCTTTATACCCAAGTCTGCTTGCTCTCTTTCATTCTCACTCTACTGCTGATCATCCTGATGATGGATCATGGAGTATGATCCGAAACGTTGATGATATAAAAATCACACACAGTTTATTCCAAAAATCTTGCATACTAGCATCATGGACTGTGGAAACAAAATGTTATTAATTGCATTATTTCTAGTGAACTTGTTTAATACAATTCTAATGTCATTTTGGATAGGATTAGGACAACCAAGGATCCCATTGAAACACAATTTCCTATACCTATCTATTTCCATAGGTATCCTATTAAACTAATTTCCTTGGATGTTATATTGTCCATCATTACCACTTCCTCCTACATTCTGATTTTCTTGTTGATTTGTAGTATTACCCCCAAACTGAGTATGCATACTCCCTTGAGGTTCTTCAACTTTATTCATATTTTGGGGTTGAGAGTAAGGAATAGATTGAATTATGTTGGATGAATTATTGACACCAATTATTAATGTGGTTTGAGGAGAAGAAGGTGGTCAATACCAAGAACTAGATGTTATAGCACAAATAGAAGATTTTAGGAGTTCAATCTTACTTTGTAACTCAGAATTTACAACCAATATCTATATTATTTTTAGCTTCATTTGTAAATTCCCATTCTCTTTCTTTAGTTTGAGATCTAATGATTTAGATACCTCAGATGTATGGAATTTTTAAGATTAACAACCTTCATTAATATTTATTCCCTATAATGATTTATTTCCTTTATCAATAGGTTGAGCAAGGGCACTAGAGGTAGTAGTGGCTGCAACAAAGTTAGTGATTGTTGAACTAGTCCAATTACTGGTATGGGTATTATTTAGTGGCACACTTATAGTATTATTGTTGAGTATTTGGGTGATCACAGGGCCATTAGATGTACTATGGATAGGTTCATGCTCCTCTTAATTCAATAATTTCATTCACTCAAGCTTTCTCTTCAACATATCCCTTTCATACATAGTAGTTTTGATCTTTTCTTCTCTTTCCTTGGCCCCTTTTATTCCCAACTCATTTTCACTTTTGGTTTCTCTTCATAGCACATTAATTCAATTCATTATCATCTTTTCATTGGAAAATGTAATATCTAAGTAAAAAATTCTCTAGAGCACTATCCATAAGATTTGAAACATCCATATGTGGAACCTCCAAAAATGTGGTCTATGTGGGGAGAAGGTTCCACCCAATGATAACCCTCAAGATTTCAATGCAAAATATATTGAAATCTAACAATAGGGTTAACCTAGGGGGTGAATTTAACAAAAGGGGGTTCACCACCAAGTGTAAATTTGGAAAACTCAAAATGTTTGAAAACATAGTGTGATATGCAAAATGACCTAGAAATGCAAGTAAAATATAACAAATAACTGTAAAACTAGAAATGTGCACCTAGGAAACTAAAGAAGGTAGAATGGAGGTCTATAATCTTGAAAAATACATTGTTAATTCTAACTAGGACTTATACGCCAATCTAGGTGAATTAGTCTAGTTTTGAGTAAATTATGCCAGAACATGTTTTAGACAAATGGGTACTCATATCTGTAAAAATCCCTAACAAACATGTACAATGTGACTCATTTTCCAATACTAGAAAATCAGTCTACTTCTAGATTTCTCAAAATTCAAAAGTGGATTTTGTCTCTTAGTCTATTTTTTTGTTCCTGATTTAGATCTGGGTCCAAAACTGTAATATTCAGCATGTAGACCTTCTCTAAGCTTCTCCAAGGCTTCTTTACAACTTTAACAACTTTGAATTTCTTTGACAACTTGATGAAATTTTTTCCAATCTTTCTCTTTGATAAATCTGCAAGTTTTACCTACAAATCACATGCAAATAGAGGGAAAAATGTTGTGGGGTTAGTGAATATGGTATTTCCTTGGTCAAACCCCTTGTTGGTAATTAAATCCTTGAAATAGAAATAAATAGAATAGAGAATGATGAATGAAAAAATAATTATGTTAGAACTCACCAAACCCTTGTAATAAGGCGAACGTGCAAACATGTAAGTAATGACTCCAATGAATGTGGACTTGGAATCTAGCTTGATATTGATAGATCTTGAATTCAATTGTAATGCCTGTCGTGAAAAACCCGAAGGACAAACATTGTGCACATTTTTTTTTAATAATAAAAAGAAAACATGCAACTAAACATTTAAACATATTCACATTGCACATTATCATCATAACATTGAGTCCTCTGGGGCACGTGAGGTCACATTGCATAATCAATACATAATGAAAAGATAAAAGATAACACTAAATAACTTATCTAAATTTACATTCATCAGCATTAAAAAAACCATTTATAGAAGTACATCCATGTGACCATAAGTAAAAGAAAAATACATCATGTGATACAACCATAATGAATCTCATACAATAATGTTTACAAAGGTTCATATACAATGCATCATCTTTTAATACATTACATGATCAATAATGAATACAATGAAATCTCCCATACATGTGGGATAAATACATAGTACAAATAATGTCAGAATTACAAAATGAACAACTGGTACAAACTCCAACTGAAGAATGCTGAGAAGAAAGAACATTGATGGGGAACCCAACAGGTGCAGAGCACGTTCCATACAACCACGTGGGTTATAAATAATCCAACCCCCGTGCCCAAAGGTGACAAGGAAGTAATCACGACCATGAAAGCCAAAACCAACTCCAATAAAGGACAATATAGTACATTAATTCCAAATACAACATCAAGGATTACAAAGGACACAAACGACAACATGCATGAGTCAACATAATAACATAAAGCCATAAATCTCATCACAACAAGCAAGGCAATAACCATTAACCAAGTAACCAAAGAAGAAAACATAAAACATTTCCAAATGAATCTGAAACAACACTCAGAACACAATTCTAGAGGCAACAAAGAAACAAGGCATAAGGGCATCAAGTGGAGAGTTTCATCGCATAGCCTACATGGGTTATCTTGGCCCTTCCTCTAACATGAGGTGTCGGCCTCCATCTATGGTTATCTTGGCACTTCCTTCAACATGAGGGTAGCTCATGCAGAGTCGTTAACCTCTCTTGAGGACAAGTTTACAACTTTGCCAACCATAGCCTTCTCAGTCTACCATTAGTCTGCGATATCCCTAATGCATAGACGAGGTATCCAATATTATCTTATGTGTTTTTACTACCCATCCCCCCAATTTCTATTATTAGGTTTTCACTTGTTAATTTACTCTTACGTGGGTTATCCTAAGGCCTTCCTCCTTTTGAGGTGCCAACCCCCATGAAGAGCGACTCTCCCTGAGACCCCAACACAACAATATCAAGCAAGGGTTGTACCTTAAGTAATAAAGCACATATCTCAAGCAAGACATGCGAGGCATTCCCCATCTCGCTATAACTCATAATCAAAATCTCAACAAACTCATACAACCCTTCCAAAATAATAAAGCTAAAATCATGCAACAATAAGGGGACATTAATCAAGGACAAATATCCATTTATAAGAACACGCCTTTGGAGAACTAAGGTTTACAACAACCATAATTGGGTTCATAAATACAATAGGGTTCCCAAGTCGAAAAAAAAATAAAACAATAATTTAATGGTACAAGAAAGTCCAACAAATTCATCGGGTCTCACATTCAATCAACATAATCATCTTTCTACCAAGATAAACAATCCATTTTCTTCTATTACATACTCTCTATTCCCACAATGAAATTTTTGCAATAAATATTCAATGATAAAATTAATTTCACCTTATTTTTTGTTAAATAATCCATATAACCATAAATTCGATTTTCAAAATAACACAATATATCCTCATTTTTATTATATATATATATATATATATATAATATTCATGCCAAATAAAATTTATTTAATTATTATTATATATAAAAAAAATTATATAATATTAATAATTATATATATATATAAGATTGAAATCAAAATAAAATAAAAAATAAACATAAACTTACTCATTGTCATCGCTACGGACCACACAACAGCCCATGCGGTTGTTGTACACAACAATCCCATGACCATCGTATCATTGGCCAGTTCAGATGATTGCCGTGGGCTGGCCCCGGTACCATAGGGAGGGGGAAGGGCAATGCCCAACCGTCTCCCCCCATATACCTCCCCAAATTAAAAAAATATATTATTTTATTATTTTTTTGTTTAAAAAAAAAAACAAAACTTCACCAAAACAAATACACCGACAGCAATTTCGATTCGGCTTAGAAACTAAAAAAAATGCGAACCAGTATACTTAAATTCAAAAAAAAATATAAATATATATAAATAAATATATATATATATATACACTGTATATACATACATATATATATATACATCAATGATACACATATTTTCAGCAGTACATTCACAGTACAATGTATATGATTTAAAAAAAATGCATATATATATATATATATATATATTTTATTACAAATATATATACAAACATTTTCACATATCACAATAATTTTTCCCTTAC
>VDFB02379711.1:233215326-233240979 GCA_007258455.2 Sequoia sempervirens | reverse complement strand
GTTAAGTTTCTTGTAAAAAAATTATATGGCATGAATCTTTATATAGTTATTCACAACGAAAAAATAGATTCAAAAAATGTTTACTTTAGGTCCAATTATGTTGTCCATACATGATGATTTAAAAAAAATAATAATTAAGGCCAATAAAAATTCAAGAAAAAAGAATATTAAAACAAAAATTACAAAAAAAAATTCACCCATCTTCATGTTGTTGGATATCTTTACCCAAAATTAATTAGCAAAATAATTGTATTTGGGTCAAAGACTGATGTCTGTACACATGCATGGTATGGTAAAAAAAAAGACTTTTAAAAGTGGTTCTTATACATCCATATCAAAATTTAATTTCTATGATCTAGGTATTTGAATAAATTACATATTTGTAAACTAGATTCAAAATTCAAAATTTCATATTTTTTACTTTTTCTAAGATTCATTTTGTAAGTGCCTCAAATTTTCAGTCCAAGTGTGAAAAATCAATAAAAAACAACAAAAAAATTTCATTTTTTGAGCTTTTTGTTGACCTAACTTCTTGTATCAGCCCATGAGACCAAACATACTTGTTCATTTGGTCTCAAATAAGCCAGGATCCTGAGCATATCCTTTTGGAACCTTGTGTTTAACTTTGATACCATCTCATTTTGTGCCTTTCAAATATTATTAAGTTCATTCAACATGAATCAAGTGGGTTTTTCTTGTCACCATATTTTTCTCTTAAAATTATTTTAAAATCTTCCCAAGATCTAGTACTAGCCTTAGGTAAACCTTTGTACCAATCCATAACATCCTCAACCAATAACTGCATGAACAATTTCATAACAACATCCTCATGTTCAACCTCATAGTCATCCAATAAATTTAGAAAGCCTCTTAGGTGATCTTCAGTAGAAATTGCATTATTAGTATGCAAGATTTTTGGAATAAACTGTGTGTGATTTTTATATCATCAACGTTTCGGATCATACTCAATGATCCATCATCAGGATGATCAGCAGTAGAGTGAGAATGAAAGAGAGCAAGCAGACTTGGATATAAAGGAGAGGGAAGAGGGGTTTGGGAAGGTTGAGAGGCACGCTCCCCAAAAAATAACATAAATATAAATATATATATAAGAAACAACAAAACCTAAGTATATATCTGAATTATATATGCAAAGGATAATGAGAAAGATAAGGAAGAAACAAAACAAATATAAATATAAGGAATTAAAGGACAACCGAAAATAAATAAATAAATAAGAATTAAAAATTATTGAAAAGTAAATAAACAAGGTACCATTATAATAATGGATGAAAGGAAACAATTAACCACTAGAAACAATAGTAAGTTGTAAAGGAGAAATAAAAGAGAAAAGACTAAATAAGAATAGCTCAAAAAATATCAAAGAGTAAAGGAATCAAGTAGAAAACGAAAGAAATCAAATGATGAAAAATGAATGAAACAAAAAACAATCACATGAGAAAGGACTAAATAGAATAACTCAAAAACTATAAAAAAACAGTTTTTGAGTTAACAAGAGCAATCAAATGATGAAAAATAAATTAACAAAAGTAATCTTGTTAATGATGAAAAATAAATTAACAAAAGCAATCAAAAGATGAAAATTAAATTAACAAAAACAATCAAATGATGAAAAATAAATTACCAAGAGAAAACGAAACAAAGTGAAAATAAAAAAGGAAATTGATAATATAGAGTAGATGAGAAGTAAATAAAAATAATAATAAATAACCTTCCCAAACTCCTCCTCCTTTATACCCAAGTCTCGCTGTTTCTTTCATTCTCACTCTACTGCTAATCATCCCGATGATGGATCATGGAGTATGATCTGAAACATTGATGATATAAAAATCACACACAGTTTATTCCAAAAATCTTGCATACTAGCATCATGGACTGTGGAAACAAAATGTTATTAATTGCATTATTTCTAGTGAACTTGTTTAGTACAATTCTAATGTCATTTTGGATAGGATTAGGACAACCAAGGATCCCATTGAAACACAATTTCCTATACCTATCTATTTGCATAGGTATCCTATTAAACTAATTTCCTTGGATGTTATATTGTCCATCATTACCACTTCCTCCTACATTCTGATTTTCTTGTTGATTTGTACTATTACCCCCAAACTGAGTATGCATGCTCCCTTGAGGTTGCTCAACTTTATTCATATTTTGGGGTTGAGAGTAAGGAATAGATTGAATTGTGTTGAATGAATTATTGACACCAATTCTTAATGTGGGTTGAGGAGAAGAAGGTGGTCGATACCAAGAAGTAGATGTTATAGCACAAATAGAAGATTTTAGGAGTTCAATCTTCCTTTGCAACTCATAATTTACAACCAATATCTCTATTATTTTTAGCTCCATTTGTAAATGCTCATTCTCTTTCTTTAGCTTGGGCTCTAATGATTCAGATACCTTAGATGTATGTAATTTTTAAGATTAACAACCTTCATTAATATTTATTCCCTATAATGATTTATTTCCTTTATCAATAGGTTGAGCAAGGGCACTAGAGGTAGTAGTGGCTGCAACAAAGTTAGTGATTGTTGAACTAGTCTAATTACTAGTATGGGTATTATTTAGTGGCAGACTTATAGTATCATTGTTGAGTATTTGGGTGATCATAGGGCCATTATATGTACTATGGATAGTTTCATGCTCCTCTTAATTCAATAATTTCATTCACTCAAGCTTTCTCTTCAACATATCCCTTTCATACATAGTAGTTTTGATATTTTCTTCTCTTTCCTTGGCCCCTTTTATTCCCAACTCATTTTCACTTTTGGTTTCTCTTCATAACACATTAATTTAATTCATTATCTTATTTTCATTGGAAAATGTAATATCTAAGTAAAAAATTCTCTAGAGCACTATCCATAAGATTTGAAACATCCATATGTGGAACCTCCAAAAATGTGGTCTATGTGGGGAGAAGGTTCCACCCAAGGATAACCCTCAAGATTTCAATGCAAAGGATATTGAAATCTAACAATAGGGTTAACCTAGGGGGTTAATTTAACAAAAGGGGGTTCACCACCAAGTGTAAATTTGGAAAACTCAAAATGTTTGAAAACATAGTGTGATATGCAAAATGACCTAGAAATGCAAGTAAAATATAACAAATAACTGTAAAATTGAAAATGTGCACCTAGGAAATTAAAGAAGGTAGAATGGAGGTCTATAATCTTGAAAAAATGCATTGTTAATGCTAACTAGGACTTATACGCCAATCTAGGTGAATTATTCTAGTTTTGAGTAAATTATGCCAGAACATGTTTTAGACAAATGGGTACTCATATCTGTAAAAATCCCTAACAAACATGTACAATGGGACTCATTCACCAATACTAGAAAATTAGTCCACTTCTAGATTTCTCAAAATTCAAAAGTGGATTTTGTATCTCTTAGTCTATTTTTTTGTTCCTGATTTAGATCTGGGTCCAAAACTGTAATATTCAGCATGTAGACCTTCTCTAAGCTTCTCCAAGGCTTCTTTACAACTTTAACAACTTTGAATTACTTTGACAACTTGATGAAATTTTTTCCAATATTTCTCTTTGATAAATCTGCAAGTTTTACCTACAAATCACATGCAAATAGAGGGAAAAATGTTGTGGGGTTAGTGAATAGGGGATTTCCTTGGTCAAACCCCTTGTTGGTAATTAAATCCTTGAAATAGAATTAAATAGAATAGAGAATGATGAATGAAAAAACAATTATGTTAGAACTCACCAAACCCTTGTAATAAGGCGTTGCAAACATGTAATGACTCCAATGAATGTGGACTTGGAATCTAGCTTGATATTGATAGATCTTTAATTCAATTGTAACGCTCAACATGCAAACCCCAAAGGACAAACATTGCACACATTTTTTTTTAATAATACAAAGCAAAAATGCAACTAAACATTTAAACATATTCACATTGCACATTATCATCATAACATTGAGTCCTCTAGGGCACGTGAGGTCACATCGCATAATCAATACATAATGAAAAGATAAAAGACAACACTAAATAACTTATCTAAATTTACATTCATCAACATTACAAAATCCATTTATAGAAGTACATCCATATAACCATAAGTAAAAGAATAATACATCGTGTGATACAACCATAATGAATCTCATACAATAATGTTTACAAAGGTTCATATACAATGCATCATCTTTTAATACATTACATTATCAATAATGGATATAATGAAATCTCCCATACATGTGGGATAAATACATAGTACAAATAATGTCAAAATTACAAAATGAACAACTGGTACAAACTCCAACTGAAGAATGCTGAGAAGAATGAATGTTGATGGGGAACCCAACGGGTGAGGAGCACGTTCCATACAACCATGTGGGTTATAAATAACCCAACCCCCATGCCCAAAGGTGACAAGGAAGTAATCACGACCACGAAAGCCAAAACCAACTCCAATAAAGGACAATATAGTACATTAATTCCAAATACAACATCAAGGATTACAAAGGACACAAACGACAACATCCACGAGTCAACATAATAACATAAAGCCATAAATCTCATCACAACAAGCAAGGCAATAACCATTAACCAAGTAACCAAAGAAGAAAACATAAAACATTTCCAAATGAATCTAAAACAACACTCAGAACACAATTCCAGAGGCAACAAAGAAACAAGGCATAAGGGCATCAAGTGGAGAGTTTGATCACATAGCCTACATGGGTTATCCTAGCCCTTCCTCCAACATGAGGTGTCAGCCCCCATCTATGGTTATCTTGGCCCTTCCTCCAACATGAGGGTATCTCATGTAGAGTCGTTAACCTCTCTTGAGGACAAGGTTATGACTTTGCCGACCACAACCTTCTCAGTCTACCATTAGTTTGCAATAGCCCTAATGCATAGATGAGGTATCCAATATTATCATATGCATTTTTACTACCCATCCCCCTAATTTCTATTATTAGGTTTTCACTTGTGAATTTACTCTTACGTGGGTTATCCTGAGCCCTTCCTCCTTTTGAGGTGCCAACCCCCATGAAGAGCCACTCTCCCTAAGACCCCAACACAACAATATCAAGCAAGGGTTGTACCTTAAGTAATAAAGCATATATCTCAAGCAAGACATGCGAGGCATTCCCCAGCTCGCTATAACTCATAATCAGAATCTCAACAAACTCGTACAACCCTTCCAAAATAATAAAGCTAAAATCATGCAATTACAAGGGGACATTAATTGAGGACAAATATCCATTTATAAGAACACGCCTTTGGAAAACTAAGGTTTACAACAACCATAATTGGGTTCATAAATACAATAGGGTTCCCATGTCAAAAAAAAATTTAAAACAATAATTTAATGGTACGAGAAAGTCCAACAAATTCATAGGGTCTCACATTCAATCAACATAATCATCTTTCTACCAAGATAAACATTCCATTTTCTTCTATTACATACTCTCTATTCCTACAATGAAATTTTTGCAATAAATATTCAATGATAAAATTAATTTCATCTTTTTTTTTTTAAATAATCCATATAACCATAAATTCCATTTTCAAAATAACACAATATATCCTCATTTTTATTATATATATATAATATTCATGCCAAATAAAATTTATTTAATTATTATTATATAAAAAAAATTTATATAATATTAATAATTATATATATATATAAGATTCAAATCAAAATAAAATAAAAAATAAAAAATAAAAAACAAACATAAACTTACTTGTTGCTGCCGCTACGGACCACACAATAGCCCATGCAATTGTTGTATGCAACAGTCCTATGGACTGTTTCACACAACAGTCTATATGGACTATTGTGGCCAGTCTGTAGCCACAGGGAAGGGGGAAGGGTATAGCCCAACCATCCCCCCTCATTCCCCAAATTAAAAAAATATATTATTTTATTATTTTTTTGTTTAAAAAAAAAAACAAAACTTCACCAAAACAAATACACCGACAGCAATTTCGATTCGGCTTAGAAACTAAAAAAAATGCGAACCAGTATACTTAAATTCAAAAAAAAATATAAATATATATAAATAAATATATATATATATATACACTGTATATACATACATATATATATATACATCAATGATACACATATTTTCAGCAGTACATTCACAGTACAATGTATATGATTTAAAAAAAATGCATATATATATATATATATATATATTTTATTACAAATATATATACAAACATTTTCACATATCACAATAATTTTTCCCTTACTAATTTGCTATCTAATAACCATTAAATTTCTAGCACAGATTTTCTTTTCTTCTATTGACCAAACATATTTATTCATTTATTTATTTTTCTTTTGAATCAGAAAAGTAAAGAAGAAGCAAGTGTAACCTAGAGTCCTGCACTGTTGAAAATCTGATGAAGTTTTGGTTGATGCCAATGGCCTTTTCAAAGTGCTCTCATTCCTGCCTTCAAAACTTATTCACCTGATTCTCTTGACCAATCTTCAAATCTAAATATTACTTCAAAGAACCTCTCTTATAGAACAAGGAAAACTAAAATAATTTTCTACAAAAGAAGAACAAGGGAAAATCCCATTTCCCAGAAACTCAATATTTTCTGTAACTTCTGTCCATTTCCCGTGAATGAAAAACTCAGAATTTTAAAATTAAATAAAGGTATATGATCTCTTTTTTTTTTTTAATCTTCTAAAAATCGAATTTAAAAGAAATTTTCTACTTTAATTCCTGCTTTTCAGCCAAACTCAATCCTCATTTGTCCTTTTTATCTTTTCTTTTCTTTTATAGATTTTTTTTCCCATTTAACAATACTGTATGTTTTAATTTGATTTTGCAAGCTTTACTTGCAATTCACACAATTTCATTTATTTAATTAATTTATTTCATAATTATCCTCAACATGCTAATTTAATTAAATTATCAAAATACTAAATTTTAAATAATTTAATTTACACATTTAAATAAATCACATGACTTTTGAAATAAAACCTTTATATATTAATACAAATTATTCCAACACTATTATAAACATTTATTAACATCATTTTATTAAATAAATCACAACATACAAAATACCAACATAAAATAAATACCACCAGTACACTCACAGAAACGACGATAATAAATTGCACAAATAACAAAAGTCAAGGATGCACAATACCACTAGACAAGATGGTTTGACAAACATGGGATGGGGTGACTTCCTTGTCATCTCTGTTTCAACATCATGCCCATTGGGTTAAATTGATGCTCACCCTGTCTTGCCGAAGCAGGTGGAATCGAGACTATACCTACAATTCTTGCATACAAACTAGATCGTGTACATGTATATATATATAATCAAAACATCCCATTGTGAAAAGGAGCTACAGCATAGCAGGGCACTCGCGAACGAGTGGTGCTACACTGTCCTCTCACCAAAACTACTCTAACAATTACAACAATATATAAAAAGTAACAATTCTAACTAACTGATCACATTATAAACTAATTACTAAACCACCGCATCACAATGTATTACCGAAATCAAATTAACATCACCAAACTAGAATATCATATCAAATATCCATGTCCTCAAATGAAGTAGCATAATCATCGATCAATATAACTAACCAATCCACCAAACCAACCAATAAATAGTACTATCACAGTCTCAAAGCATCAAGTCCAAACAATATGAGGGGTTGCTTGAATCACATCATCCTACACCACAATTGTTAGCTCTAAAGCAACATGATGCAAACAATATTTGACATGATGATTGAAACTTGAGGAACGCTCTTGAATTCTTGATAATCTACCCTTAAAATTCCTTGAATGCTCTTGTGAACTATATGCATGAATACTTAAATGATTGAGGATGAAAATGAGAGAAAGAGCGTTGTATTTATACTCAATTATGCAATAATTCTTGAAAGTACAACACTTCACGCTGACCTAAGATCTTGGAGAATAAAAACCTACCAAAATTTTAAATAAAATTTTAATTTTGAGTTAAAGGGGACTCATTCGCCCATAATGGAAAAAGAGTCCCACCTTAGGAATTTGAGGTGGATTTCATGATTTTGATGTTTTAAATGATATTTGTCAGTATTATTCTAAAAAATACACATAAATAAGGCCTATGGATACAAAATGGGGCTAATTAAAGCATAAGAAAGCCCAATTATTAATAACAAACCTAGGAAAGTGTGAAAGTGTGTTAAAACACTTGAAAACACTTTGAAATAAGGCTCAATAAATGATGAAAAGGGGTTATTTTAGGTGAAATACATTAACAAGACCTTAGAAAAATGTGAAAGTATATTACAACACTTTAGAACACTTAAGTAAGGTACCATTTGAATCCTTTTAGTTCAAAAGGGCCCAAGACCTAATGTGAATGTTTTATTCACATTGCAACATTAAATCATGGCCACATTAAGCCAGAATCACAAGGAGGACCTGAACAAGTCAGAAAAATTAGAAGGGTTACTTTTTCGTTGACTCCATTTAGCCCCAACTTTAGTGAGAGGATGAACTTGCTTCAAACTCACACTAAAGTAGACCAACCCACACATGAACAGGGGTTCAAATGTACCAATGCTAGCAAGATGGGAAAACAATGATCAATAGGGGTGATCAAGCCCCTAGGATCAAGATCCCATGAAAAACCAACATAAGCACAAAGGAACACACATGAAAATGATATCAAGAAAAAAAAAAAGGCACAAGAATGCACTACCAAAGAGAGAAAGGTGAAAACAAAAGAATTAGATCAAGCTTCGACCATTTTTCCAACATGATGTGGATCAGATCTAGGCTATTTGTCTAGAAAACACATACTCACTCTGAGGCGACGAAACTCATGGTTGTACACCAAGTAAGATGTCTTAAAAGGTGAGAAACATACACTCATGGATGGTATGTACTGACACACATGCAAGTGGCTATGGGGAAACTCATGCCTTAGATTGGGCTTCCCACTCAACCATACCATAGTTATACCTCCTAATAACTTTAATAAGGAGCCACACAAAAAAAAAAAATTGAGCTTCATGAGACAAGAAAAACTTTGTATGCTTAGAGCTCATGAACAAACACGATGGCACCATAGGCATGCAATTTGTGTTATACATGTTGGCCATATAACAATAAATGCAAAATGCAACAAATTTTCAAAGGAGTCTTGCTAAGTTCATGTGAGATCTTTAACTTAGGGAACATTGTGCCTAATGTCTCCAAAAGAGGACCAATCAAAGAATAGAAAATTCCAAACTTAGGGGATTCAATGTGTCACATCAAGCCAATAAGAGGAATGAAATATGCTAATATAGGTCATGCTCATGAAGGAAATCACACCCAATGTCATCCAAAAAGTGGGAAAAAACATCGTGTGAAGCAAGAAGGCTACACTAAGAAGCATGAAAAAGAAAAGAACTGCAAAATGATAATTCCATTGTATTCCCCATCTTTAAAGGAATTTCTAACACCATAGGGCATGTGCGGGATCATCATGAATAAAAAAGGCCCTTAAGTGGTGAAAAATTCAGAAAACTCAAAGTTAGGCAACTTGATGCAAAATTTTGAATAAGTTGTCTATATTATTTCAAAAACATGTAAGAATAGAATTTGTAGAAAATTGAATGTAGTTTCTAAACTACTAGGTTTTATTTAAAAAATAATAATCTATTTGATGCAAAATTTGAAATTTCAATGTAGTAGTACTTAAATTTCAGGGAAAAAATAAGAAGTAGGTGTCTTTCTGACCACCCTAACCACAATAAAATGATAATATTTCTTTATAATATTTTAGATATAAGTAGAGGACTCGTGTCTCGATGTGATGCATATGTTTTTGTAATATTTTTCCAAGTAAATGATTAATTATGAGTTTTTTATTACAACTTTAAAATAACATAAAACTCATATACATGTCTGACCACCTTAACTTGGTCAAAACTTCATGAAATTCATTTTTATTTTAATCCTATAGTATGCAAAGCATAGAATGTGGTGCATGTTTTAGATTCAAAATATGTGACACCGTTTGAAAGCTATATTTTTTTTTCAATTAGCCTATTAATCAAGACTTTAGCTGTAATTCAAATAGAAAAAGAATAATAATTATTTATTAAATTCAAAGTAAAGAATAATTTATATTGGTGGAAAGTTGAGAATCTCCTTTAAAAACTAGTTTCGTTTCATCAATTTTGGGTAAAAAAAAGTCGTCAACCACATACCCTACACATACCCATCATATCGTCATTTTTTGGCCCATCATGATCCTGCACATACCCCATACTGTGAGAAATTACTTTAAAGTAGCCAACGAAAACAAGAGAGAAGAAATGAGAGGAAACTTGGAAAGCCCTATGTCAAGTCATATGTTTCTAAATAATGCTATGTCATGCAAGAGAAAGGGAAAAAGAAAGAGATTTCCCCCAAAATGAAAACCCCAAACACATAAGGGACATATGGATTTGGGGTCAATATGTTCTTTTCTACAATGTTTAGAGGAGATCTCAGAACTGTCATCATCCTCCAAGTACACATATAACTAGAAGAATGACACATTAAAGAGAGCAAAAATGAAGAAAAAGAAAAAAAGAAACCTTTTGGGTCAACATGGAAGAAACATGAATGATTTGACACCTTGTGTCATCCCCAAAAGAAAAAATACAAGAAAAAAGCAAAAGAACAATGGAAATGCGAGGGAAAATAAAGCCTTTTGGGTTAACATGGAAGAGACATAGGGTGTCTCGATGCCTTGCATCATCCCAGAAAGGAAAATCACAAGGAAAAAGAAAAACATAAGTGAAAAGGTGAAAGAAAAGAAAAGGATTTTGGGTCAACATGAAGTGCACATGAATGTCTTGATGCCTTGCATCATCCCTAAAAGGAGAAATGCAAGCCAAATGAAAGTGATTCATGACAAAGAGAATAATGAAAGTACACATAAAGAATGTCACAAAGAGAGATAACATCAAATATAACATCATGGAAGATCAAATTACGCACATGCAATCACACAAAAGAAAAAGAAAAAGAAAATGCAAAAGACTAGTAAATAAAATGTGAGTCAACCTATGAGAAATTTATCAACCTCTTAATCTCACCTTGTATAAGTGGAAGGTGAATGATGAGCCAAAGGGACAATGACCAATGCATTACTAGGACAAGGCTAACAAACTCTTACCCACACCTAGTGCGAGGCACGAATGAGCTGAGGTAGGTGATGGGAAGGGTCATGTAATAATGAGAAGAGGATGTTAAACAACTATTACATGACAAGGGATGGAATAACATGAGGCTAAGCAATCACACAATGGCAATCATATCCATCAAAGTGAAAGTTTTGCAATATTAACTAGAATGCATGAAATTCCTCGGTACTATGTCCAAGAATTCAAGGATATGCACAATGTGGAACTTTTGCATCTTTAGGATATATCACCAATATATTCATAGGTTGTAATGTTATTAGTTCTTTGCTCAAAAGTATTTGTAATTTCCTTTCACTTTCTGGTGGTGGACAAGGAGACTTCATTTTTTCTACCTTTTAAGGTCTCTTGTGTTTGCTAGATTCACCCTTTTCTTTAGTGGAATGTGGAGGAGGAGGACTGAAGGTGGTCCTCACATCCTTTTCATTGTTATGATTCATTGGTTTCTATCTAGGAAGAATGGCATTCAGATTAGGAGGGGAATCAAAAAACACCATGCCATCATCTTGAAGCCTTAAATATTCTCTAGGAGGAATTCTATTATGAGGGGGATCTTTATATCCTATCACTTTTGTGCTTTCATTTATTGGTATTTTCTCTAGGAGTTGATGAATTGTATGTTCACTTGTTGTATCACATGCTTGTTTACTCAAGATTGATGGGAGTGTTTGTTATTTTGTTATCATAAAATTGTTGAGCATTTTCTTGTCTATAGGAACTAGGTTCACCTGTTTTAGGGAATTTAGGTTCAACTTTTTTTTTAGGATGTAAACAACCAAACATCTCAAGAGGTGGTATTGTAGGAAGATATTGTTGCTTCATGGATGGATATAAGGATGGATTAGCTTCAATATTGTCAAGATAATCATTGAGGAACCTATTCATGTTGTCATCATCTTCTACAATGATGTCAACATCATGAGGAGGACATGCATTATGAGTCGAGTGAGCATGAGTGAGTTCAATGTCATTAGGGTCATTGCCATAGGTACAACTTGACATATATACTAAGGAATTTAATGACATCCAAAGCTTACTAAAACATATATGGGTAAAAGTACAAATGTATGTTACACTTTATAAAGGAATTGACTAACAAGAAAAAAAAAAAGAACTTCAACCACATAAAAGTGGCCCTTATGTTTTGAATTTCAAAATGATGTAAACTAATGAAATGTATAACTTTTCATGAAGTTTATTCCTGTAATTTTTCAGTTTTAAAAAAAAATTGTTTTCATTATGTTTTTGTCAATTTAAGGACAAATTTTGGAATGCTGAAAATTTCAAAAAAGAGTGACTTCACGAGACACCAAGAAATAAAATGAAAAATAATTCATTTCTCCCTAATTTTTTTTTCAAAAATAGATAACTTCAATATCTTGTCCATGGAAAATTCAAAAATTCAAATTTTTATGTATATTTTTCTCATAATAATGTTTTAAAGTCAGACTTTCAGTGAAACTTTACGCTTCGGCGAAGAGCGCTCAACTGATGCTCGTCGGTTCAATCTCTGTTTCCGTTCTGTTTGTTCCTCCGGTCGGTGTCTGGCGGTTTCTGGCGGCACCAGCTAATATCATCAATCGGTCCGCAGCCCCGGTATCTTTATCCATTTCGGTTTATCCATGTTACCGGCAATCAACCTGCCCGCATTCAAATGGACATAAGCTTTATTGAGTATGTTTTGGTTGAGCATGTTTGAGCCAAAACATACTCGGTTGAAAATTTATTCTTATTTTCAAGCTATATATACCAAATGTGCTTACTATTTTCACATTTTTGGCTGGATGTATTCGGCCGAGTAACTTTCAGTCGAAACCTCTTTGGCCAAAAAGGTACTTGCCATGTTGGTACCACATGGTTTCAACCTAAAGCCACTTGACTGAATATCTCCCAGCCAAAAATAGTTCACTTAGAACTATTTATTTGGCCGAGAGTGTGACACACTATTGTGCTTTTAAGAATATCCATGATGCAAATTCTAAATTATAAACTATACAACAATGCTGTAAAAAAAAAATTGATCTTAAGCAATGCAGAATATGAATGAATGAATGCTAAATGCAAAGAATTGAATGAAACATAAATTCTACTAACTGAAATAGAGAACTATGTTCAACAACAAACAAAAACTCAAAAAATGAACTATAAATGCTAGAAAATGTAGTGAAAAATATGCAATGGGACTAATTCGCCCTAAGTGGCAAATGGTACAAGTCTTTTTGAGAATTTTTAGAATTTTTAAATTTATTTTATTCTTTTTATGTTTTCTAATGCAAGTATGCGATGCAAATGCATAATTTTAGAAGTTTTCAATGGAATTGAATGCAATACTATAAGGTAAATGAGCTTTTCACTAATGAAAAATTTGAAACCCTAGAATGTGAATTAACCAATGCAAAGTGCAATGCAATGTTAATGCAAGATAACTCTAGGAAGTAAATGCACTCCAAATCATAATTATGATGTCCTAAATGCAGGTTCACCAAGATGGAACCTCCAAAAATGGGGCTATGTGGGGAGAGCATTCCACCCAAGGATAACCCTCAATATTTTAATTTAAAGGAGATTTAAATCTAACAATAGGGCTGGCATAGGGGATAAATTTAATAAAAGGGGGTTCACCACCAAGTGTAAACTTGGAAAACTCAAAATGTTGGAAAATATAGTGTGATATGAAAAATGACCTAGAAATACAAGTAAAATGTAACAAAGAATTACAAAACTAGAAATATACACCTGGGAAACTGAAGAAGGTAGAATGGAGGTATGGAATCTTGAATTTTTTTCTTTTAATGCTAACAAGGACTCATATGCCAAGCTGGGCGAATCAATCCATTTTTAGGTAAACTGTGCCAGAACAAGTTTCAGAAAAATAGGAACTTAGATCTGCAAAAATCCCAGACACACGGGTACAATGGGACTCATTCGCCAATAGTGGAAAATCAGTCCACTTCTAGATTTCTAGAAATTCAAAACTAGATTTTGTAGCTCTCTATCTACTTTTATGTTCCTAATTTAGATATGGGTCTGAAACTACAATATTTAGCCTGTCAACCTTCTTTAAGCTTCTCCAAGGCTTATTTATAACTTTGACAACTTTGAATTGCTTTGACAACTTTATGACAACTTTTATGATCTTTCTCTTTGATAAATCTATGATTTAGACCTATAAATCACATCCAAATAGAGCAAAAAATGTTGTGGGGTTAGTGAATAGGGGTTTTCCTTGGAAAAACCCATTGTTGGTAATTAAACCTTTGAAATAGAATGGAATTGAATGGAGAATGATGAATGAACAAATAATGATTTTTCAAGTCACCAAACCCTTGTAATCAGGTACTACAAACATGTAAGTAATGGCTCCAAAGAATGTGGACATGGAATCTAGCTTGATATTGATAGATCTTGAATACAATGCTTGCTTGAATCACACAATCCTACACCACAATTGTTAGCTCTAGAACAACATGATGCAAAAATATTTGATAGAATGATTGACATTTGAAGAATGCTCTTGAATGCTTGATAATCTTCCCTTGAAATTCCTTGAATGCTTTTGTGAACTATATGCATGAATACTTGAATGATTTGGGATGAAAAATGAGAGAAACAACCTTGTATTTATACTCAATTATGCAGTAATTCCTAAAATTACAACACTACAGGCTGACCTCAGATCTTGGAGAAGAAAAACTTGCCAAAATTTTAAATAAAATTTTAATTTTGAGCTGAAGAGGACTCATTTAACACCTTAGGCGAATGGATCCCACCTAAGGGGACTCATTTTCCCATAATGGAAAATGAGTCCAACCTTGGGAATTTGAGGTGGGTTTCAAAATTTTGATCTTTTAAATGATATTTTTGGGATTATTCTAGAAAATACACATAAATAAGGCTCATGGATGCAAAATGGGGCCAATTAAAGTATAAGAAAGCCCAATTATTAATGAAAAACCTAGGAAAGTGTGAAAGTGTATTACGACACTTTAGAACACTTTGAAATAAGGCTTGGTAAATTATGAAAATAGGTTATTTTAGGTGAAATACATTAACAAAACCTTAGAAATGTGTGAAAGTATGTTACAACACTTTACAACACTTAATTAAGGTACCATCTGAATCATTTTAGTTCACAAGGGCCCAAGACCTAATGTGAATGTGCTATTCACATTTCAATATTAAACGATGGTCACATTAAGCCAAAATCACAAAGAGGGCCCAAACAAGTCAGAAAATGTAGAAGGGTTACTTTTTTGGTGACTCCAATATGGAAAGTAGGAGAAGGTGGTTTACTAACATGATTACCAATAAAATCATGTTTAGAGGGATTAGGTGTGCCAGATGATCTAGGATTTAACCTCCTGCATGCCAATTTAGAATATAAATTGGACTCCCAAAATTTTTCTTTCTACAATTTCATATTGTAGTAATGGAAAAAGTTTTCTTTTCCTTGCTTGCTGGGATAATTGACATTAAAACTGAACTAATGGTGTCTTGGAGTGGTGTTGTAATGTCTTGTACACATTCACATCATTTAAGGACCTTTATTTTTCTAAATCATCCTTTAAGTTGTCCTTTGCAAAAGTGTTGTGAAGTGTTGTAACACACTTTCACACTTTTCTAGGACTTATTTGCTTAATTAAGCCTTATGGGCCCCTTTCTAAATAAAATATGCATAATGTATACCTTGTTTCAGTGTTCTAAAGTGTTTTAAAGAACTTTCATATTTATCTAGGTGGTCTTAATTCATTGTGGTTAAGATGAGTTATTAACCCCCCCTTTAGGACTTAATTTTCACACCTCTCGAGGATCTCTCCCAAAAATCATAAATTAAATATCAAAATATTTCATTGGGAAAAAAAAAATTCTTGGTAATTTGAGCCAGGACCCATTCACCCTTGATGGTGGATGGGTCCTCCCTTAACAAGACTCCCTTTTCTCAGTTGTTCTGGAATGGGTTTTTGGCCCTTTTTCAACTCCCTGAAGCTTGGTCATAGAAACTTAGCCAGGACCCATTCACCTTTGGTGGTGAATGGGTCCTCCCTTAATGAGATCCTAATTTATGAATTTCATTTTGGTAGGAATTTAATTTCCTTTCATTCTAGATTTGGTGTCAGCCTTAATTCTTTTAATTTAAGGGTTAATCTCTTAATTTAGTATAAATAAGGGGTTAATTCACATAATTTTCACCTAGCAATTTTTGTTCACTTCAAGAGATCAAAAGCGAGAGCATTAGATAATTTTGAGAGCATTTTGTAAGTAATTTCAAGGGAAAATTCAAGTTTTTCTTTCAACAATTTAAATATCATATCATCATGTCAAGGTTCTAATTGCATTATTTCATGTTCATGCTTCATTATCTTATTTCATCATTTTTTTTAATTACCTACAAGGGGTTTCACTTAGGAAAACCCCCATTCACTAACAAATCAAGAATTTTTCTATCCTTGAGTGTGTAATTGCAGATTTACAGGTTGAAGAGTAAGATTATCAAAGTTGTCAAAATTGTCGAAGTTGCAAAGTTGTCATCCAAGGTGCAAGATCATGGAAAGAGTCTTATAGAATTGAATAATGCCTTCTAGAACTTGATAATAGGGATTTCAAGATGAAAACATCAAATTAAAAAATCCTAAAATCATTTTTCGGTTACCATAAAAGGACCCATTTTCCCCTGAAGGCGAATGAGTCCTTCATAGCTCAAAAGCACCAACTTTCTATCTAGGTACATAGCTTTTTATACTCTAAAAACATTCCTTATATTTTCTATAGTTGTTAAGGTTGATTTTTGGTTCTTATTAGCATCTTTTTTTCCATATTTGAAGTGATTTGGGCTTGGAAAAAATAAGTGATCCTTCTCATTTGTTTACATTTGGGAAGGATCCTATTTTCCACCATATCATATTTGGTAAACCCGACTTATTCAACATTGCACCTTTCTAAATTTTGGAGTCTTCCACTACATTTCAAGTTAAATTATTGCATTCAATGCATTTAGATTTGCATTGAATTAGAGTTTCTTCTCTTTCATTTCAATCTTGCATATCATATAGGGTTTAGATTTGCATTGTTTTGCACATCTTAAATTTGAAGAAATACAAAAATAAAGTAGTCATTTTGCATCTCATTTATATTTGATTCAATTGCATTTGAAAATAAAAAAAAAATTCATTTCAATCTAGGTCTTACATTTCATCTTTTTATTGCATTTTTTGCATTGAATTTTTGGATAATTTGAAGCTGCATTTCACTATCTACAACCTGCAACTGAAAGATATATTTGAAAGCTTGCAAGTCATTAAAAAATAGTTTAAAAAGACCTTACCAAGAACCATTCACCCTTACTATAGAATAAGTCCCTAATTAGGTCTAACCTAAAGCTTTTGGCATCTAAAAGGACATTAAAATTTATTCTAAAATCCATAGAAAGATCCTAGAAAGACCTAAGCAGGACCCATTCGATCTTACTAGAGAAGGATTCCATGTTAGCTATAGATCTGCATAGTCGAGACAATAAAATCTTAGTTTTTAGCTTATGTTTGGTGCATTCATCTTGTTGTTAGATCTACTTTCCAGATTTGCTATTTCAACAAATTCATTGCATTTAACTTAAATTGCTTCATTTCAGTGCATTGTAAAAATTCAAAATTGCATCAAAACATTTCATTTTTAGCTTATTGCATTGTTTAATTAGTAAATTGTATTTCTTGTAATCTAAAAATTGCATTTCATTCTAGGATTTTTCATTGTCCCTTTTCAATTCTAGGGTTTGGACATTGGGGTTATAAAACTTGTATGAGCTTTACAAATTGGTTTCCTATTCACAATACTATTATAAGATGTAGTTTGAGGCTCATGCCATCTAGAGATCTCTCACTTATCATGGATCTTGGGTGCTCTAACTTCCTTTTTGATAGTGTTGAGAATCAACCTTCCATGGCTCATAGTTTGCATACCTCATTTCCCATGACTTCACTTCCCACAACCAATTTCCTTAACATTCCCAACACCATCCCTACCATTACTAATTCCACTCAAGCTTTGGAGTCTACTCAAATTCAAGGTGGAATTCCAATTTTTCCATCCACAATAGCAATGTCCATCCCTACATGCACTAGTAGACAACCTGCAAAAAAGTTTCAACCCACAACTACCATTTAACCAACCACAATAGTCATACCTACTAGCACCGTATACATTTCAATAGGTATTCCCATAGAAAATTCTTTAAACAAAATAATGCAGGTCTCAACAATCCACCTTCAATAACCTATGATTCACTAGCCCTCCACATAAATTCACTACATCATCTTATTCCCCTAAACCCTATAACCAAAATGAACCTCTCATAATTCACTTTTTCAAACCATGGCATCCCTTCAATAGAAAGTTGCAACATTACAACAAAAAAATAATGGTCAACCTTTACAATACATCAAGTCCACCCCATTTTCCCTTGACATATTAAGAGTTCAAATGCCACAAGGTATAAAGGTCCCTCTCTTTAAGAAATATGGTGAGAAAGGAGATCATGTAAGACATGTTTCTACCTTCACAGCCTTGTGTAGTGATTTCATCTTTGAAGATAAACTATTGGCTAAGTTATTCCCTTTATCCTTGAAGGACATTGCTTTAGAGTGGTTTTCATATTTACCGAACAATTCAATTGGTTCATTCAGTGAACAAATTGATGCCTTATACAACCATTTCCATATTCACATGGTTCCCTAGATGACCCTTGTAGATCTAATGACATGCAAGAAAGAAGAAAATGAAAAAGTGATTGATTTCATAGGAAGATATTAGACAATTTATTTGCAAGTAAACATTAAGATTCCTGATGTTGACCTTCAAAGAATGCCCATTTCCAAGTTACAAGGTAAGATCCAAAAGAAACTTGAAATATTAAGTTTTCCATCCTTCACAAAACTATGTACAACCCTTCATGACCATCAAAACTCGACTAGTGGTCATGATGTGAAAAATAGCCCGTCATTTTGAAAGAACTAAATCTACAACTCAAAACAACTATAAATCATGCAAGAAAAAAAATAAGGAATTTTTACAACTAAATCCTCCTTAAGTAAGTCAACAAAACAATAATCAAGTGGCTGCTATAAAAATGACAACTCCTTCTAGGGATAGGGAGAGAGAGTTTACACCTTTACTCAATACCTTTCATAATATCATGCTACAACTCATTGACAAGAACATGCTTACCTCACCTCATGTTAGAGAACTTAACCCTATTATACCATTGCCTGAAGGCTTTCAAAAAAATCCTTACTCTCATTACCATCAAACAAATGGACATAGTACAAAATATTGTAAGCGTATTAAACATCTTGTACAAAACCTTATTGATTCTAATCATTTACTTATCAAAGGTGTGGATGATCAAGGAAATAAGTCTCTAGCTCCTCCCAATCAAAATTTGTAAATATGTACAAATCCCATGCCTAAGCATAGTATTTCATTTTTCCAAGATAATGAAACAAAGACTGATGTGATGAATGTTCACACAAATGATGACAATATGAAAAACATTGAACAACTGTGAAGGTGATAGCATTTATCAAAGCTATACATTCTAATGTCTTGACTAAACAATATCTTGGGATTTCTTTCTCAAAAAAATGACATACATCTTGGTCCTCTCCTTTTACATTGTGCTTAAATCTATATGCTTACACTAATGGGATGTTATTGATACTGTGGGAGAGAATGTGATATAAAGCCATTCCTTGCTCATAGTAAGCGTAAGCTATATAAAGATTTTATATGACCAATCCTTGGATCAAGACCGTAATGAAATTTATTTTTTCCTAATTAGAGCTCGATATATATATCCCCTTTAAGTGGATCAAAACATTACTTAGGTCTCATTTCTCCATGTCTGTTCCTGGTCGGACCAATTTTATAGAAGCTAGGGCATCCATAGCTTCACTCCGTAATTTACTTCCTTCATAGTGCATAAATCTTACATTTTCATTTGGAAGGCTGCCATCCTTCTCATCTCTTGATTTCACCGACCTCAAAGTCATTTCCTACTGATTACTTTTTAGTGCAGATCACATGGGACCTATCAAGCCTGTTGAATATTTATTTTTCCAAATAATAGCAAAATTACAAGGAAAGAAAATATCAGAACTATCCCTTCAAAATCCTCAGCATGGCAGGAGCCATCCTAATGAGATAATGATTAGACTAAAACAATTTCTAAACATAGCAAGAGACATAGAACAGAAACTACAATTTTCATAGAGAGACCCAAGAGGATTAGTAAAAAAAAGCAATCCCACATTGTCCACACTCCTACAAGGTCAAACAAGTTTACAAAGTCAAAGAAAAAATGGTTGAGAAAAATATTGTCATTTCTTCTAGTCCTCCTAAGGAAGAGAAGGAGCCTATGATTAACAAAACAACTCTTACACAAAATCAAATTGACACTAAACTGAAAAGAAATCAAAGTTCTAGGGATCATGGATGTAAACATCATGCTATTGCTCATAGATTGCAAACTCAAGAAAATAAAAATATAAACCTACCTAAAGTAACACATGACAACTCCCAACCCTTGCTTACTATAAACCGAGGAAGACATTGGACATTTGTTGTGAACATCATTGTGATTGTGGAGTAGTGAGCAGGTGATGTATTTTAGATTATTGAACAAGTGCATGATGGTTAGATAAATTTTCTTCTTCATCCATGAAAACCAAATATGAAAAATCTCCCCTACAAAAGTGTTAGACAGACATGTGTGTGTCTCCTATTTTGGGACTTGTTGATGTTTTGCCATTTGCTGGTTTCCCACTTCCACATTATCTGCGTCCCGGGGTGCATTCTTTTAAGTTCTACTATGCACCACTGTTTTGTTTTTCCTTTTATCTTCTTTGATTGCATGTATTGTCTGATCCCCATGAAATTTTTTATGTTCCTCTCTCTTTTTTTGTACATTCTTGATATCTACTTTCGACTCTTCTCCCCTATTTCTTAATATTTTTATTTGTCTCCTACCCTTTTGGGGATGATAGAAACTCAGAGACATTTTATATGTTTCTTCCATGTTGACCCAAAAAAAATTCTCTCTTTTTCATTTGTCTTGTGCTTTCCTTTTGGGGATGATGCAAGGCATCAAAAAATTCATGTTTCTTCCTTATTGACTCAAAAAAAAATTCTTTGTTTTCACTTTCTTTGTGTCATTCTTCCAGTTCTATGTGCATTTGGGGAATGATGATAGTTCCATGCTCTATGGCAACATTGTAGCATAGACATATTGACCCCAAATCCATAAATCTCTTATGTGTTTGTGGGGGAAATCCTTCCTTATTATTTCATGATGCATCTTGCTTCAAAAACATATGACTTGGCATAGGGTTTTCTAAGGAAAGCTCTCATGTATTACGATAAAATCATTTGGCTACTTCAAAGCAATTTCTCCTAGTAATGGTGTAGAACCACTTTAAAGTGGGGGCCTACATTGATGATATCTTTTAGAAAATTTCATGGTGTGATTTTCCTTTTCCTTCTTGTGATGTGTCCTCTTCTTGATGGTGTCATTGGGTTTGATGTCATCCAAGAGTGCACGATCTTCTATCATGGCATGATGTGAATGTGGCATCCCATGGGTAGTAATCTTACACCTGGACTTGTCCTCTCTTTGAGACATTGGGCACAATGCTCCCTAAGAGGAATACCATTACATGAACAAAGAAAAATACCCTTTTGCAAAAAAATTACATGACATTCAAAAAAAATTTACAAAAAAAAATTCATTGTGGTGCCTTATCGAAGTGGTTAGGAGGATAACTTCGGTATGGTATAAGAGGATAATTTGATTCTCACATTTTCCACCTCATTGGAATAACTCACCTACTTAGATAGATTGAGGTTCCACTAGCCCAGAGTGAGCATACATATTTTGGGACAAACTCAACCCGCAAATAACCTAAAGCTTTGTGGCCCCAAAGTGAGCAACGTTTGTTATGGACAAATAGCCATTGCTTCACATCATGTTGAATTAGTTTTGGTTGATCCTTTCTTTTTGTTTATTTGTTTTTCCTTTGATACAATATGATCATGTATCTTTGTTATTACTACATAGTTAAGTGTCTTGAATGTCTACTTTAGTGTGAGTTTGACATGCGTTCATCCTCTCTCTAAAGTGGGGGAAAAATGTAGTAATGGAAAAAGTTTCATTTTCCTTGGTTGCTTGGATAATTGACATTAAAATTGAACTAATGGTGTCTTGGAGTGGTGTTTTATTTTCTTGTACAAATTCACATAATTTTGGGACCTTTATATTGACTAAATCATGCTTTAATTTGTCCTTTGCAATGGTGTTTTGAATTGTTGTAACAAACTTTCACACTTTTCTAGGACTTATTTGCTTAATTAAGCCTTATGGGCTGCTTTCTAACTAAAATATGCATAATTTATACCTTTTTTAAATGTTATAAAGTGTTTTAAATCACTTTCACATTTATCTAGGTGGTCCTAATTCATTGTGGTTAAGTGAAGTTATTAACCCCCCTTTTAGGCCTTAATTTTGACACCTATCGAGGATATCTCCTGATAATCATGAATTCAATATCAAATTATTTCATTGGGAAAATTTTGGTCTTGGTATGTTGAGCTGAGACCCATACACCCTTGATGGTGAATGGGTCCTCCCTTAAAAGGACCCCATTTTCTCGGTTGTTTTGGAATGGGTTTTTGGCCATCTTTTAACTCCCCGAAGCTTGGTCCTGGAAAGACAGCCAAGATCCACTCACCTTTGGTGGAAAATGGATCCTCCCTTAATGAGACCCTATTTTTTGAATTTCTTTCAGGAGGGATTTAATTGAATTTCTTTCCAGATCTGGTTTCAGCTTTAATTCTTTGAATTTTGGGTTAATATCCTAATTTAGCATAAATAAAGGGTCAATTCACATCATTTTCACTTGGAAATTTTTTGTAACTTCAAGAGATCAAAAGAAAGAGCATTAGAGAATTTCAAGAGCACTTTCTAAGGAATTTCAAGGTAGAATTCAAGTGTTTATCATAGCAATTCAAAGATCATATCATCATGTCAAGGTTCTATTGCATCATTTCATGTTCATGCTTCATTACCTTATTTCATCATTTGGTTTAATTACCTACAAGGGGTTTGACTAAGGAAAACCCCCAAATTCACTAAAAAATTAGCAAGTTTTCTATCCTTGAGTGTGTGATTGCAAATTTACAGGTTGAAGAGCAAGATTATCAAAGTTGTAAAAATGATCAAAGTTGCAAAGTTTTCATCCAAGGTGCAAGATCACATAAAGAGTCTTACATAACTGAATACTTCCTTCCAAAACATGATAATAGGGATTTCAAGAGTATACATCAAAGTACATGATCCTGAAATCAGTTTTTTGAAACCCTAAAAGGAGCCATTCTCCCTTGAAGATGAATGAGTCTCCATAGCTCAAAAATAACAACTTTCTAGCTAGATACATAAATTTTTATACTCTAAAAATGTTCCTCGTAGTTTCTATAATAGTTAGGGTTTATTTTTGGTTGTTATTAGCATCTTATTTTGCATATTTGAAGTGATTTGGGCTTTGAAAAAACAAGCGATCCTTCTCATTTGCTTACATTTGGGAAGGATCCTATTTTCCACCATATCATTTTTGGTGAGCCTCACTTATTCAACATTTCCCTTTTATGAATTTTGGAGTCTTCCATTGCATTTCAAGTTAAAATATTGCATTCATTTCATTTATATTTTCATTTAATTAGGGTTTCTTCTCTTGCATTTCAATCTTGCATATCATATAGGGTTTATATTTGCATTGTTTTGCACTTCTTAAATTTAAAAAATACAAAAATAAAGTTGCCATTTTGCATCTCATTTAGATTTGATTCAATTTCATTTTAAAATTTAAAAAAAATTGCATTTCAATTTAGGTCTTACATTTCATCTCTTTATTGATTTTTTTGCATTGAATTTCTAGAAAATGTAAAGTTGCATTTCACTGTCTACAACCTAGAACTGAAAGATATATCTAAAAGCTTGCAAACCATTAAAAAATAGTTTAAAAAGACCTTACTAGGACCCATTCTCCCTTACTAGTGAATAAGTTCCTGATCATGTCCGACCTAAAGCTTTTGGCAACTGAAAATATTTAAAATTGAGTCTAAAATTCACAGAAAGATCACAGAAAAACGTAACCACGATCCATTCACCCTTACTGGCGAATGATTCCTTGTTAGCTATAGATATACAATTTTAGGACATTAAAATATTAGTTTCTAGCTTCTGTTTGGTGCATTCATCTTGTTGTTTAAGTTTCTATATTTTTCATTTCATCAAATTCATTGCATTTAGTTTAAATTGCTTCATTTTAGTGCATTGTAAAAATTTAAAATTGCATCAAAACATTTCATTTTCATTTTATTCCACTATTTAATTAGTAAATTGCATTGATTAGAATCATAAAATAACATTGCATTCTACATTCTTCAATTGTCCCTTTACCATTCTAGGGTTTGCACACTGGGGTTGTAAAACCTGTATGAGCTTTACAACTTGGTGTCCTATTTGCAATACTATTATAAGATGTATTTTTATTCTCATTTCATCCAGGGATCTCTCACTTGTCATGGATCTTGGGTGCTCTAACTCTCTTTTGGATAGTGTTGAGAATCAACCCTCCATGGCTCATAGTTTGCATACCTCATTTCCCATTACTTCACTTCCCAAAAGAAATGTTGTTAACATTCCCAACACTGTCCCTACCATTACCACTTCCACTCAAGCCTTGGGGTCTACTCAAAGTCAAGATGGAATTTCAATTCTGTCATCCAAAATACTAATGTCCATCCCTACATACACTAGTACCCAACCTACAACAACATTCCAACCTACAATAACATTTCAACCCACAACTACAATTCAACCAACCACAAAAATCATACCTACTAGGACCCTATACACTTCCATAGGTATTCCCATAGGAAATCCTTCAAACACAATAATACCTCAATAATCCACCTTCAATAACCTACAATTCAATAGCCCTCTACATACATACACTACACCACCTTATTCCCCTTAATTCTATAACCAAAATTACCCTCTCATTAATTTAGGTTTGCAAACCATGACATCCCTTCAACAACAAGTGAAAACATTACAACAAAACAATAATGGTGAACCTTTGCAATACATCAAGTCAACCCCATTTTCCCTTGACATATTAAGAGCGCAAATACCACAAGGTATAGGTGTCCCTCATTTTGAGAAATATGGTATGAAAGGATATCCTATAAGCTTTGTTTCCTGCTTCACAACCTTGTGTAGTGATTTCATCTTTGAAGATAAACTATTGGCTAGGTTATTCCCTCGATCCTTAAAGGACACTACTTTAGAGTGGTTTTCATCTTTACCGAATAATTCAATTGATTCATTCAATTAACTCATTGA